>VZRH01007356.1:195992-269947 GCA_013397555.1 Urocynchramus pylzowi
GATGGGATGGGATGGGATGGGGATGGGGATGGGAGCAGGGGTGAGACCCTTTTGTGCAGGAGGAGCTGCTGGCTGGGCACTGCTGCCCATCAAACAGCTGCCTGAATTCCCTCAGGAATGTCTGGGAGTACTTTCCTTGGAGCAATGGTGCCATGAGGATGTTTTGGTGGTGCTGTCTTTCTTCCACTGTCCCCTAAAATTGGATTGAGTCTCAGAAATACCAAGATTTTACTATCCAGTTGTTTTTCTTAAATTTTTTTCATCTTTCTTGCTTGAACAGTATCAGCAATAAGATGATGATGTGATTATCTATGAAAAAGTCTTGTTCCCCACACCATCTTTGATTATCAGTGCAGTCTGGAGCTACAAGCTGTCTCTGGAAGTTACTGATTTTAATTCTTGCATCCATTTACAGAGGGTTTCCCTCCCCCCGCCCATCCTTTTCCAGACATGCTTTTGACTCCCTTTTCTGGGGCCATTTGTATGAGAAATAGCCTAAAAACATCCCAGACATCAGGTTGTTCTAGAATTTACAGGTTTGTGCTTTCCTCTCAGTGTTTTCCATGTGGATCAACCAGAGAGCATTGTGGGATCTGCAGAAGAAGAGTTAATTCATTTTAATGTCAGTGACTGGTATGTCTCAATTCCCAAAAGAATGTCACTCTGTTTCCTGAATCTCTGTTGTGGAAAGCAGCTCCTGCACAGAGTAAGTCTGATAATCATCAATCATTCATTGACCAACACAGTTTTATGTTTGGGCACCTTCATTTTTACACCCAGACCTCAAAGTTACCTTTTCTCAGCTCTGTTGAATTTATGCTATGAGCATTAACTCTGCAGCTGAAGCCTTTCTTGCAGCAGCCAAAGGGGGATTTTCTATGCTGTTTTTCTGTACTTTTTTCATTCTTAGATAATATTGTTTGCAAAAGGATGTCACAGAGTTTGTGTTAAACTTTATCAAGGCTCCTGATAGGTATTCAAATAAAAGTCACATTCAACTCCTCTGCCCTGGTTGGTGAGCACAGAAACTGTTCTGAATTTCATGCTTGACCTTTCCATAAGAGATCATTTAATGTTTTTGGGTTTTTTTTTTTAATTAACTACAGTTAAAGAAAGCAGCTGTTGTGTTTGAGGCCAATTTTATACTGCTCCATCTTGTTGAATACAAATGTTTTAATCTGGAAAAGGTGATATTGCCCTTTCTACTGCTCCATGAGGAGGTTCAGTAGGCCTGCAAATAAATTCATTCTAATGGGACACCACTGAATTTAGTCATGTGCAACAGGAAAGTGACAGTTCTTCCTCTTCCCCTACACTCTGTATGTGCATAAATGAAAATTCTAAATGGGTATCTCTAACAAAGATTTAATTCGCCATACAGCTACAAGTATTTTTTATTTTAACTAAAGTGTAATTTTGCCTTGTGCCACTGAAGGGGTGAGTCTGTGCATCCTGGCTGGATGAAAAGTCTATTTTCAAACATTAATATCTGCATTTCTTCCAAGCTTTATCTAAACTCTGAGTTTCTTCTGATTTCCAATTTCTTTTTTTTTTTAATGGAATTGTCTCAAAAATGTTATGCTGCTTGATATTTCTAACATCAAATATTAACATTTTGCATTTAACATAATTTTTTTTTTTTAGGCAGTGTTTAAAGATGTTCCATCTCCAAAGGCTGGGAGAGGAAGAGCAGCAAAACTCAGTAGTCTGTTACTGCATTAACAAGCGGTGCAGGATGACATTTACCATGGCCCTGTAGAGGTATGGCCAGGAACACAAACCACTGAACCAGAATTCCTGCATTCCCCATCCCTGGCAGTGTTCAAGGCCAGGCTGGATCAGGCTTGGAGCACCTGATCTATTGTGAGGTGTCCCTGTGCATGGCAGGGGGTTGGAACAAGGTGATTTTTAAAGCCCTTTCCATCCCAAACCACTCTGTGATCACAGATTTGTGCAACGTCTGCACATCTTTAACAAAAAGGAAAATTGCACCTCTCTTCAGATTTTTGTGGGTTATTTTTAGGGTAGATCAGCAAAGTCAGATTAGTCCAGCTGAAAAATACTCCATCTGCCCCCTCTGCTGGTGTCCCTGCTCTAAGGCTGAACCAAAAGTGCAGTGGTCAGGAGAACCCAGGGAGCTTACGGGAGAGGGCACCCTGCCTTCACAGGCACAGCAATCTATTAGGCCTGTAACATTTATCAATCATCAGAAATTGAGATGGCTTAAAACACCAGTGTCCTGTGAATATTCCACATTCCACCAAACTAGAATTCTTGCATTCCCCATTCCTGCAAGTGTCCAAGGCCAGGCCAAGGACACTCCAGGGCTTGGAGTGACCTGGTCGAGTGGAAGGTGTCAGTGCCCATGGCAGAGGGGTTGAGTGAGATGGTCTTTAAGGTTTCTTCCAACCTATTCCAGGATTTTACAATTCCAACACCTGAATGGGCAAGCTGTGTCTGGGAATTGTTGGGAGTACAAACTGGGTAGGGCCAAGCTCAATGGCCATTACTAGCAGAGATAATGGTGCTCCTGGGAAGGGTGGATTTCCAAACAGTCCACTGAACCCATCTGCCCTCTTTAGGGGTATCACTATGGAAAATGCCACGATGACTTTTCCATGTGAGGTGTGCCATGAGTGTCACAGAGCAGAGTGGGATTCCTGCTATTCAGTATCAGACTTTATCTATTCCTGGTTAGTAAAAGGGGGAGAAAAAAAAAAAGAAGGGACAGTGAATGTCACTTAACTTGTAGAAAGGCTGGGAAAAGTATTGGAAATTCTAATTCTGACAAAGATTTCAGGGAAACACCTCTGGTTAAGGAGCTCATTTATTTTGGTTGCACCCTCTCAAAAATGCATTGTCTAATCAGGGATTCCTGACATGCAGTTCACTCTGTGGAAGTCAAGGTTGCAATGGAAAGATTTCTACTTATGCCAGTAAAACCAAATATATTTTTCTCATTGTTTGGGTGCCAGATATGGAATAGGGGGAAAAAATTGTTTGTGTACTTTTCAGTGTTTAAAATGGCACCACCAGCCTCACCCCAGTAACCTGCTGGCTTAGGTTTGGTCAGAGAAATGTCACTGCAACCTGTCCCCAGTACTCTGAGGGGGTATTTAGACACCCCAGGGACAGCTGCTTCTCTCAGTGCTTCCTGTCTCCTTCTGCAGCCCAGGTTCCCATGCTGAAATCACAACACAATGCAAGTGAGATTCATATAAAGAAAATAACCTTTATTAGACAATCAATCAAACCCTGAAAAAAGAGTGTCAGGTAAACAATACTAAAGGTTTTTTCCAGCAATTTAGAAACCTTTGAAACTGAGAAATTCCAGACGTTTCATGTTCCTCTTGTTGCATTAGTAACTTCTCTCCCTCTTGTGACATGAGCTACTGCTGTCTTGACAGCCCAGAAACCTTGCATTAACCCAGCAATTATCTCAAAATAGTAATTTGTAAAATATTCCCTGTATAACTGTTTCCCACACCATTTTGTACAAAGGTGTCAAATGTATTTTCTTTGCTGTCTGAAAAAAAGAACAAGGTTTAAAAACATCCAGCTTATTAAAAATAAACAAGTGTTTTACATACAGTACAGGAATTTCCAAACTTGAAGGAACACTGTCTCCAGGGTGGCTGTGGGGTGTAACACCCCAGTCTGCTAAGGGGAGAAAACTGCAGTAAAATAAATTACTACTCCATCTTCTTCCTCAGGCCAAATGTAGCACTTCTCTCACACCTGCAGGAGCCTGATTTACAGCCCTGCATAAACCAGGAGTAAACAGGAGCTTGGCAGCCAAGTAACCACTATTTCCAGAAATGCTAATTTTCATTTTGTCCAAGAACAGAGGGAGGGTGTCACAGCCACATAGTGACCTTGGATGTTACTCATGAAAAAGCCACCTTGGAACACAGGGCTCGTTTGTCCTCCAGTTACACTGTGTTACTTCAAACAACATGCACTTAAGGTTCAGCATTATAATCAACCCATTACACTCAAAACCTGTTGGTCTCGAATGCCAGCACATCCAAAGCTCCTCAAACAAGCCATGACAGTGGGACTGAAGTACCAGAAGAGGGGCTGAGTCAGAGAAGAAGCAAAGAGCCAGTCCCTGTCACTCCAAAACCAGGGGCACAGCCAGGACAAAGCACAATGGAGCCTGAACTAAGTCACTGGAACCTGAGCCAGCAGGGCAAGAGAGAAACTTGCACTGGGACAGCAGCTACAGGGGGCAAGTGGCTAAAATTAGAGCCAGGAACTTTGGTGCCTCCTGAGCTCCACCAGACAGCTCCCCCTTCCTCACTCCTACTGACACCTCTGCTGGCTGCTCCAAAGCCCCTCTCTGGGTCAGCCTCCCCACTGGCATCAGGGCAGTCTCTGCCTGGGCATCTCCCCCTTCTCTGGTGAATGCACTGAGGATTAACAGGTAGAGCTGGCAGTCAGAGCAGAGGTGGCACAGGCAGAGTGGCAGAGCTGACAGATGGTTATGAGAGAGATTAGCTCAGCACCAAGGCACTGGAAGAACCATCTGAAGAAACAATTCATAACAATGAAATTGCTTTTATTAGAATGAAAGTATTAAGCCAAGGAAATAAATTATTGCTACGATAGACATATTTAGAACATAAGGAAGGACATTAAATCTTGAGCTTCAGGTCACTATAACCCTGAAACAGTACGTTAGACTACTTTTTTAAATACCTCAATTTCTCTTCATGCCCTTCCAAAAACTTTATAAAATGTGCAGCTTACACAACAAATAGTAACAGAGTCACTTGTAATAAAAATCTGTACAACTCATAGCTTTAAAAATAATACTTTTTTTCCAAACTGCTATGTTACTTATTACTTATAAATATAGGGCTAACAAGTTTTAAATGCCCAAGGTCCCATCCAACACCAAAGCTATTACATTTAGTTGACAGAAGCCTTCCTGGGACTTCACCTCAGGCAGAGGTCAGGTTTTGGGCTGTTTGAAAGAGCCTGATAATGGGCAAAAAATATCTTCAGGGATGAAGATGTGTCCTTCTGCTGGTCAGAGGCCTGGGGTCTTCAGTGAGTTTGAAATGGCAATCAAACCTGGAACACAGCACCGTGCAAGGGGTTAGACCAGCTGCACTCCCGTGACGTGGAAGGATCCCACAGGTCCCTCTGTCTTGGCCAGCAGTGACTTTGCAAACACTTGAAATCCACTGTTTGTCAGAGGTAAATTTTAGTTTGGAAAGAATGTTTTAGTGGAAGAGCCTTACAGGAGAAGCACAGCTCTTCCTTCTGTGCCTCAGGATTCACCCAAAAGCTATGTGCTGCTGTCCCTACTGCTTCTGTGGCCATTTCAAAAGTCTCATCTGTGACCCTCCAGAAAGGGCTCAGGATCTTAAATCTGAAGCTTGGTTGGTTCTGTACAGCTGGTTCTGAAATCCTGCACCTGCAGGTCATGAGCCATGGGCCTGTGTGGTGTCACACCCCACAGTGCCAAACCTTTGAGCCATTCACCACCCTGTGCCTTGACCATTCAAGCCCTAATCCTGCCACTCTCATGCTTGTACCCCTCTGCTCCCTGTGAGAAGGGAGGCTCAGCCCTAAGGACAGAGAGGAAAAGGCTGAGACAAGAGCAGGCTGGTTTGAGTGGGTCCTGACATGACATATCAAGGGCTGCCAGCCACAAGCAGGAGCCCTGCTTGGCTGCAAGTCCTGTCAGGGTTCACCCTCCTTGGATCAACTGTGACTTCCTCGCAGACAAGGCATCCTCCCAAAATCACTAAATACTGGAGCAACATCTGGCAGCTCACTCAGGACATCCTGACCATAACCTAGCAGGTTCCTCTGCCTGGTAAAGTATCATTTCCTTTGGAGGTTCAAAGGAAATTGTGGGATAAATCTACCTTGGGGAGAATACTGTGATTCCCCAAGGCAGTTCAGAGGGACTAAGAGCAGGATTTTGGCAAATAGCCACAAGAAATAGATTAGTGGTTAGACAGGTGGGCAGCATTCAGAGGAAAGCAGCTCATCTGAACACTAAGGAGGTGGTCAAGCCTTTACTACCTGAACGTGACTTTGCTTGTTTTGCTTCTGCAAGGCAGAAAGCATCAGACCAGCATCAGCTGTTCAGAGTGTGGCTCCATGGGAGCTGCTCCTCTGTAACCAGATGAATCAGAGCCTCAGACTCTGAATTCCTCAGATCAGTCAGGAATACATGGGGGAAACTCAGAGGAGCTGAGGATGAGGTTCCCCTGACTCAGAGCTACTGACAAACCTGACCAGCACTCAGAACTGCTGGAAAATCCCCCGCAGGGGCTACTTACAACAACTCCACTTCCTGAGGCGGGGCCGAGGGGCTCACACTATTCTTGAGGGACTTATGGTGACCTGGCCTGCTTTCTGCAGAAGAGAGAAGCCAGCGTTAGTACGGGGTTAGAGGACAACAGCATCAGGACAGGATCTAGTGGGAAGGGAAGCAGCTGAGAACTCTCAGGAACACACCGACATCTCAGAGCAACAGGCTCCCACTCCTCCATTTCATCATTCCCCAAAAAAGGCCCAAGCTTCCCAAAAAAGGAGCTTGGCAGCATGTGCAGCAGAGCTCCAGCCATTCCAGGTTATATATGTACCCCAGCCCATGGCAACATTATAGCTCCTGTTTGTGCAACATCTCCTCCTTGTACAGCCTCCAGCACTGCAGGTCCTTTCCAGCTCATCTCAGGAATCTTGGCCACCGCAGGGGTGGTTCCTGCACAAGAGGGCTCCTGCCTGCCCCCAAGGGGGTGACTCTCTGTAAGAGGAAATGTCACTTCCCCACAGTCACCCCAAGCCCAAAAGCAGCATCTTCGGTCCCCCTGTGAGAGGCAGTGGCTTGAACTGGGGAGGCAGTTACAGGAGCAGGCAAAGTGAAGAGAGTGTTTTGGCTGCTTGCACTTACTGCAGAAATGTACTGGCTGTTTGTGAACCTGGGTCTGCCCTCCATGGCAGAGCTGTGTTGGGGGCCTACAGGCATGTAAGGAGGCGAGCCCATGTCTTCACAGAAGCTTTCTTGTGGGACGTTGGAGACA
Source organism: Urocynchramus pylzowi (assembly GCA_013397555.1). Taxonomy (NCBI): domain Eukaryota; kingdom Metazoa; phylum Chordata; class Aves; order Passeriformes; family Fringillidae; genus Urocynchramus; species Urocynchramus pylzowi. The sequence goes on from VZRH01007356.1 coordinate 203,039, forward strand.
CAGCCACTGTCGGAGCCGCTGGAGCCAGTGGCTGACATGCAGTGCGATGACTCTGAGCTCTCTGTTGCTGGGGAAAGAGAGGAAGGTCACTCTGATAACCACAACTTTGGGCTGCATATAACCCATGACACATACCTGTGTGGTATGTGATAATGTACCTGTCTGCAAATGCACTGGCCACACAACCCCACAGATCAGCCACATTCCTGTCTGGGCCTCTTTAAGGCCAAAGACAACAAACCAACACAAGGAAGTAGAGTTATAATGATGCTGGAGACTGGTATGGGCTGGCCAACGAAGTTCACACAAGGGAAGGCAAAGGGTCACAGGGCCAGGCTGGTGAGGGTAAGGGACAGACCACTTCATACCAGAAGAGCAGGGTCACAAGTCCCCAAGACCACAGCAGCATCAGTACACAACACCAAGCCTGCCATTGGTATGGCTGCAGCTCAGCAGGTACTTTATAAGCCCTGTATTTGAGCTAACTCCCCTCATGGAACCTCAGACAGAGCTAGCATAGAAGGGCAGGGCCCTCATGCCCTGAAAGGGACTTGCCATGACCCCAGCAAGCCTGGTCTGATCACACAGCACAGAACAAGGTGCAGGGATGAGCCCACACATCCCAGGTGCTGCAGAGCAGCAGGGCTGTACGTACTCATTGAGGGCTGGCTGCTCGTCTCGTGCTCCAGCTCATCTTCCTCGATGCAAGTGCCGATGTCAAAGGGGCGTCTGGGGGCCAGGACTCCTGGCAGCAGAGCCTGGTCCAGGTACATGTGGAGGTTGAGGGGCCCCAGCAGGGAGGAGGAGGAGGAAGGGGCATAGGCAGTGGGGGTGCTGCCGGTGGAGAGCTGTGTCTGTGTCCTCTTGAAGGGGTTGGAATGGTCAAACAGAGACACTGCAATTGAGGCTCTGGTCCTGGCACCTGCCAGAAAACATACAAAAAACCCCTGAGAACCAGTCCTGCCTCACTCACATGGATCAAGGGGGAAGGCACAGCTGGCACCTACCTCTGCCTTTCATGATGTAATCGATAGCACGGTCATTAATAGCTGCCTCACTGGGTTTGATATCCAGGAACGGCTTGTTACCCACACCCATGGAGACCATCTCCTGCATACGGATTTCTGGAGAGGAAGAGACCCACAGCCACATTGTGAGGCTGACCCAACCCAACCCTCCCCACAGGCATTATTCAGCCACAGGTTAGAGCACTCCTGGGCTGGGCTGCTTCTGAACTGCTGAGATTAGATCTCTTCTCCCCTTGCTGCCCTCCCCAGCGCTGTGGAGTCTCCAGGAACAAGCAATCATGCCCTGCTCCGGCCAAGTAGCTCAGTGCCATGCCACCTACTAGAGTCCTGCCAAGCGGGAAGCCTGTGGGGGACAGGAGGGACTTGGTCAGCACGATTCAGTAGTGAGCTCCAGTAGTGGCCCAGATCACTGGTGAGACCAACAGTCTTTCAGGGGCACAGCCTGTGCTCATAGGACAGGGAACCCTGAGCGTGGATCTTCTGTTTCTCTCATGGAGAGCAGGTGGGTGTCTACAGTCATACAGAGCTTGGACTAGTTGAGTTCCCTGGGGATGAGGGGCAGGGAAGGGACATGCCCAGCCAAGCCCAGCACATGCTCCTGAGGCTGCATGCTGGCACACAGCTGCTTGCTGCACAGAGCTGCCTGGTAACAGGATCCAAACCTACAGGACAGCATGAGCTGAACAGGGCTCCCGCACCTTTTGCGGCACAGAAGGAATTCCAGGAAGGAATCACACCTTTATTGCGGGCTGCCTGCTGCCACAGGATTTTGGCAATGTCACTGGTCCAGGCCTGCTTAGTCTCAGCTGAGCTGGCCTGGAGGATGTAGGTGTCACTGGACTTCCGCCTTCGGAACCAGATCTCAAAGCGCAGGCCGCTGTCTCCACAGTTCTCTGTCAGACCAATGTCTGCAGTCTGTGAGGAAGAGGAAAAGCAAAGCATAAACCAGACTGCAGCAGGACCAAAAGGAATAAGCTGCTTGAACCTTGTGCTAGAGCTATCCCCAGCTCGGCAGACCTAACAGGAAGGAGCTTGAGGGTCTGGAAAGCAGCAGGTATGTCCTGGACACAGCTGAGCACAGACAGCTCAGGCAATTCCTAGGGCCCCATCCAGAATTACCACCACTTCCCTGTCACGTACACACTGCCTTTCCTCCATACTCCAGGACCCTTAGAAAATGCTGGCCCCACATCTCACAGCACAGACAGGGCCTAGGCATTAATGAGTAAAGCATTCCCTTCCGACTTGACTGCATGGTTTGGAGGAGGCTTAGAAGTGGTGGGAGCAGCTCTTCTGCTGAAGGTGCTTCTGCTTCCCATTTCAGAGGCATGTGCCATGGGGAAACCAGCCATGGACACCTCCCACACAAGAGGGAGCTGCAGGGCTACCCTTACCTTGAAGGAGCGCTTGTAGATATACACATCAAAGCCACCCTCAATCCTCTTGGGCTTGCTGAAGAGGATGAGGTCCTCAAAGAGGAAGACGTGTCGCTGGCACTTCCTGCGGCCCAGCCAGATGCTGAACTCGTCCTGCCGCACCAGCTGCCCCTGCTCCTTCAGGTTTACCTGGACACAAGAGGACATCCTCCTAAGACTCCACCAGCAAGACCCAGGCAGCCCTAGACCTGGACTTGGAGAACATGGTCCCATGGCTGTAGCCCAGGTGGTGAAGTGGCAGCTACCTAACATCTTAAGAGAGCACTCAAAGAAGTTGGGCTGCATGGCACTGCTGGGGACCACATCAGGCTGAAACGACTGGCTCCAAGCTCAGTGGAGAGCTGGACCTTTTTCCTACGTGTAACCCACACGTGTGACCCTCTTCTGTCACCCTGTGCAGATCCATGACAAACCTCTGGAGTGGCAACTGCAGGCAGCAGCCAGAGCTTTCTCCTGGGGAGGAAATGAGTTCCATCCATTGCGAGGAGCCCACCTGGGTCAGAGGGCCAGCTCCTCAGTTCTTCCTGACCCAGACTGATCCGACTCCACCCGGAGCCCTGGGGTTTGTCCTTCTCCAGTGCTGCACTTTGCACGCCTCTCCAAGTCCCACTTAGTTAATTTTGCCCTACTCCTGGCATTGCCATCAGTTTGAATTCCTTCCTGCAATCTGCCTGACCCTCTTTTGACAGCTCAAGAGATGAAAGGTCCAAAGCAGCCTGCAGGATGCCAGCTGCAAGGGCTGTGAGGCTGCCTCCTGTCACTGGTAAGCATCTGGGAGCATGTTTATGACGAGCAGCTCACCCAGCCCACGTAGCAGCACCCAGGCTGTCTGCCCTAGGAAATCAAGGAGACCTCCAGGCCCCATTGCTCCCTTGCCCCATGCCACAGCAGTCTTGCTAAGCTGTACTGGCAGACAGCACTCTGATTGCTGGGGGAACCTGAGGGGAGGCTCACTGTACAATCCAAAGACCCCAAGTCTAGAGAAGGGGAATAAGTGGGTGGCTCTGTTCCCCAGGGCAAGGGAAGACACTGGAACGTACGTCACAGTCACGGATGGCATCCATGGCCAGCAGGTCATTTCCATGGCGGAGCTGAAACTTCACCATCTCCTCAGCAGCACGGAGATAGCCCAGCTCCTGCTCTTGTGCCTCACTGCACTCCTTGATCAGGTCCTTCAGGAGCAGGGCATATTTGCTCATCCGCTGGATGGGCTTCAGCAGGTAGGAGGCCAGGTCCATCTTATCCCCCAGCTGCACCTGCTTGAACTGAAAATGCAACAGTGTGAAGGCAGCAGCTTCCCCAAGGAGAACCCCGTGCCCCCAGGCAACCACTGACACCACTTGACTGGGGTACTCAGGGAAAATGAGTACTCTTGGGGAAGTGCAAGAATCAATGCTGCTGTGTGCTGGGTTCCTTTCCCAAGCCCTCATGCACCTCTGCCCTGTTCCTTCCATACAGCTGTGCAGAGAGTTGTGCCAGGGAAGCAGAGGCAGCACTGAGCTTGCCTTAGGCAGGTAAGCTGGCTTTGCTTAAACAGATCCATGACCAAACACACTGAGCAATCCTGACACAGGCAGTGGAACTCACCTTGAAGAAGGTATTCCCATGGCTGGCCAGCAGCGAGTCTGACTTCGGCTTGTTCTTGCTATACAGCGCATACATTCCAAACTGGTCTTTCTGCAGAAGAGATCCATCCTCAAGTGAGACCCATGCACCCAGGACTCGGTGACAGCCATGACCCTGGTAGGTTAATCTAGTACTTCTGCCTCTCCCAGGCTGCACCAGAGCCTCCTCTGATATCAGGAATAACTTTGTTCAAGCTCACTAAGAGCCAGGGAATGCTCTTGTCTTCCAACTCACAGAGTAGCTAGGACTTTTTGATTCATTGTTCTGCTATCCCTAACTTTTTCCGTACCCCAATAGTCACCTGGTACCATTCACACCACATAGCAGCAAAATGCATGGGGCAGCTGACCTTAAGACCTGTGTCCCTGTGCTTCTGCCCAGCAGCCCTTTTCTCCCAGAGTTGGTCTGTACCTCTCTGCTCACTCTAGTCATCACCTCTGACACCACAGACAGAAAACATGTAAGGGATGTCCCTGGAGAAACAGATGGGCTTTAAGAAGCAGGCATTTTGTTTCCCTGGCAGTGTCTCTTGGTAGTAAAACACAACATGAAAGGACAGAAACCAAGCTCATGTCTGGAAGAGCCTGACCGCAGGGGCAAGGTGCTGATGCCTTACGTGTCGCAGGAAGCAATGGCTGACCCTCAGTGGGTGGTTGCAGCAGCTCTCAAGCTCTCGAAGGAAGTATTGGCTGTGGAAGTCATAGAGTTTCTCCAGGTTTCCAAAAATGACGCTGCGCTTCCCCCGCAGGTCCTGGGGGAGGTCGAGGCGCTCCATCTCAGGGAAGTAGCTGTCGATGATGTAGCGGAGTGACCGCACGTACTCCCGCTCCGTGGTCACCATCTCATCGATGATGTGCCGCAGTTTGCTGCAACAGCAACACCAGCCTTGAAGGGACCCAGGCTGCAGCAGGGCTACAGCAGCCAGAGTGCCTGCAAAGCACTGGACTATCGCTACAGAAGCTCTCTCTGACACCCAACATGGAAATGAGATGATCCTTGGCACAGTCCAAGCTCAGATACGTAACTGTCTATGACAGCTCTGACCCTGAGCACTGACAGGACTCAAGGGAACAGCATGAAGATGTGTCAGGGGAGGTTTAGGCTGAGGCTATTAGGAAAAGGTCCTTCACCCTGAGAGAGGGTGGTTAGGCACTGGAACAGGCTCCCCGGGGAAGCAGTCATGGCACCAAGCATGTCAGAGCTCAAGCAGCATCTGGACAAGGCTCTCAAGCACATGATGTGATTCTTGGGGTAGTCCAATGCAGTCAGAAGTTGGATCAATTATCCTTTTTTGGGTCTCCCTTTCAGCTCGGGATATTCTGTGATTCTAAGCATTCAGGAAGGGAGTGCCCAAGGCTGGCTGTGATCTTGACCCAAACTCAGCAGGACACACATCCCTGGGCCCACCCAGCCCCTGCTCTGGACACCATGGGCTGCTCTGCAGATGGCTGCTCTCCTGAAACAACAGTGACTGCAGAAGTCACAGTAACTTCTGTGAGGAGTCAGCCTGATGACTAGAGACAGTGGGAAGCAATGTTAACCTTGGGAGAACAACAGCTCTAGAACGAGGTGCTGTTGGGCTTGTCCTAGTAAAAGTGAGAGAGTAAAACTGAAGTGTCCTAACACTTCATCAGTGAACAGCAGTTCCTAGCACAGGTTGCTCTCACTCATCTCAACGGATATGCCTCTTAGGTACTTGAGGTTTCCACTGTGAGGCAGTGTAGCACCAAACATAACTACTCCAACGTGTCCCTTCCTTCCCTGCATTTCAGCCTTCCCTCAAGCCAACTCCTCTGGCTGTTCAGAGAACAGAGCAGTGGGACTCTCTCAGCACCCATGGACATGGGAGGCCTGCAGCATTGCTCCCTCGAGAAGCAAAGTGGTCACCCTGCTATATGTTGGTGCACATTCCCTGCCATGAGCTTTTCTGGGTATCCCAGGGATAACAGAGCCCCCTTCTGGAAGATTTCACTGTCCCCAGCCAGTTCACTCAACAGTAGTAACCATGGTCCTGCAGCATTCAGCACTCACTTTTCTCATCTCTGCCATTAATTTTTTACTTATATTTTAATCCTTTCCAGTGGGACCAACTGAAAGACCTGCCTGGAGACCCTTTGTCAAGAACAGCCCATATCCCTGGGCTCTCCAAAGTGTAGGCACACAATGTAGAATGACAACAAAGTCGAGATTCTCAAGGATAGAGAAGGAAAACAGCATAAATGCCAGCTCTTGGACACCCAGAGATTCCAGCCCCAAAGCACAAATACAAACACCCTCTTACCTGTGAAGCTGTCACAAGGTGCTGGATGTGCCTCCCTACCAGTCTGGATACAGCACTCCCAAAAGCGTGGGGGACGATGCCCTGTGTTTCTGCTCTCCCACTGTACCTGTACTCCTGGCTTTGTTAGGTCACTGAATACTGTTTCTGTAATCCCTCATCCTCCAATGGAAGCAATGTTCAGAGACTCCCTCTCCTATCTGAGAACTGAACTTTCCCCTCCTAGAGGTATCACACCATGAGGGAAGAGCCACAAATCCCATTTCTCTGTCACCCCACCCAGGAAGGTGCCAGATTATGTGGGGACATCCCTGTGGGCTCGCTCAGCATCACATACACATATGCAGGGAAGCTGGAACTACATCTCCATCTGTCCTGTAACCAGTGCCAAAGTAACCAGCACTACAGAGCTCCTCTAATCTCTGCTGGCTGCCTTTTCACCTGAGAAAGGCAACACCAAATGTCACAGACACTTACCTGCCCCAGCTCTTGGCTTCTGACCCGGAGAGGCAGCCCCTCTGTCCCTCCAGCAGGCAGTCTGCAGCCCAGCTGCTCACGGCTGGCTGCCGCAGAGCGAACGTCCTGTCCACCAGCTCGGTGCTGCTCACCTCCAGCCCCTTAATGAAGACGCCGGTGTTGCCGTACCTGGCCGGCTCGCTCCTCTGGCAGCTGGACCACAGGCTCTCACCATAAGGCAGGTCAAAGCTTTGGGCCTTCCGGAGGACCTTCCTGGGAGGCAGCTTCCCAGGGATTGGAGTGGATGTAGAAGACTTCCTCTCTGGGGTTTCTATAATGCTCTCCAGGTTTGGCTTTTCTTCAGGCAGCGTTGGAGACTTACAAGCCCTGCTGGCGAAAGAAATTCTGCTTGAGTGAGGACCAGGGCTGAGAGCAGCTTGGCAGACAAATACTTCCCCAGCATCGACATCACCAGGGCAGCTCAGGGAGGGCGAGGGAGCTTTCTCCCTAGTCCACTCCAGAGAGCTGCTGGTTCTGTTGTAGCCATGAGATGTGCTCTGAGTCCTGTCCCAGTGGGACCTGGAGGTGGCCCCCTCAGAGTGCCTCCGGTGGGACAGAGTGCCAGTCTCACTGCCAGCCTGGGGCTGCTCCCCGACAGCTGGGATGCGGTCTGACAGCAGAGACTTCCTTGTTCTCAAAGCTGCTTCGAGTTTCTTTTCAAAAACCAGCTTGGTCTCCTGGCATTTAGACCATGCAAATTTCCACTGCTTGAGCCCCTTGTCACTCTTCAGCTCACAGGCCAGCTCCTTCATCTCCTGGAACCGGGCAGCACTGATGTCCGGGTGCTGCCCCTTGTAACTCTCCAGGCACTTGATGACATCTGCACAGTGCTCGGCGGAGCTGCAGTCCTCCATGCTGATACAGGCAAGGTGTCGCATCCCTTCCAAGGCCCACTCGTATGCCTGCAGAGCGAGTACAAAAAGCAACAGCCAGTCAGAGGGACTCAGTGAAGAACAACCCTAACTCAGTGCCTCAAGATAAGAGAAAGGATCAGTGTCTGGCCACCACAGTTCCTTGAGTGTAGAGAGTGGAGGGCGGGGGGGCTGCTATTGTCAATGGGGCTTAACAATTCAGCAAAACAAACAGCCCCTTATGCAAAGGGCTTCAGCTGTGCTGGCTGCTCTGCCACAGCCCCACCTCCCCGCCAGGTCCCTGTGAGCTGGCGCCCACACTGCTGGGCATGTTTGTCCTCTCCGGGCAGGGGGGCCCAGGGAAAGCTGCTGCTAAGACTGCAGGAATTCACACCTCAGTGTGGGCCTGCTCAGTATAAAACCTGGAACTCTCTCTCCTCTTTTGCCCAGCCACGTTCACCACTGTCAAGCAGGACAAGGTCAAGGGGCACCAGTAAGCTGCAGGCAATAGGACTGCTGCTCCCTACAATGTTTTCCTGGAGCTGATAGCACACAGAAGCCACAGCTGGGCCCTATGGATCACCCCAAATGCTCTGACCCATCCTTGCAGCAAGGAAGAATCTGAGACCGTGCAGCTTGTGCATTTTCTGTGTCTGCTGGCAGCTTGTGGTGTGCTGTTTTCTGCCTGCCTGCCTGGCTCTGCTTGCCACTGCACTACATGCTTGTGCTCGTCTGTCAAATACTGAGCTCAGCAGTTTATTTCTAATACTCCAGGAATGCTGGAAGCAGCTTCATGGAGCTTAAGTCTAGCAGTGGTGCATATGCTGGCCTTGCTAAAACAGTTCTGCTGCATCAGTCAACCAAGAGAAGTGGGACAAAATGTGGTCCAGGGGGACAAATACAAGGGAAGAGTGTCTTATCACCATGGAAAGGGCTCAGCACCAAGACCTGTCATCAATCAAAAGCAGAAGAAAGGCAAACATCTGACTTAGGCTCATAAGCCACCATTTGCTCTATAAAGCAGAGATGGTAAGGTTTAATGATAGAGTAAATCAGATGTGACCAGCTGCTGTAGGCCTGGCTAGAGAACTTTAATGGTCATCAGTGAACACACAGGGTTATTTGTTGAAATCAGATATACAAGGTGGGGAAAACACCCTGGACAGGGCTGCATGGCATCTTCTGCCAACTGCTCAACATCAGTGGATGTGCAGAAACACCACTGGATGCCCAGAAGTGAGCCAGACCATCTCTACCACTCGACCTGTCAGGCCCTGTGTACCTGCAGAGAACCAACACTCATTATTAGTGCCAGGAACAAAGTGATTGGCTTTTCCATTTTCTATTTCCTGAGCAGCCTCACCGTAGCAACCTTCACTCAGAGATCTTAAATCACTTACTTTTATGCAGCTTTAGGCATCAAGAAAATCTACCCAAGCTTTATGCAAGCAGACATCGCATCCCCATCAGGGACATGGTGGTCAAACATATCAGGTGCCTGGCTCACTCTCTGTTGGTGACAGAGACAGGCAGGGCAGAAGGTATTTCATTCACATGATGCTCAGTCCCTGGATGGGGATGGCTATGACAGCCAAACGCTGCTGTTTGTAGAAGAGCTGAATGCCAGCACAGCCTGCAGCCTGAGCAGAGGCACTCTAGGGCCAGATTCCACAGGAGCTCCCACAGCCATCCACATTCTCTTTTGAGCTGCAGCTGCATGGTGTGCGTGCAGCCAGCCCCATGACTCATGCAGAGCAAGGAGCTGCTTCAGAAACACCAGCAGCTGCTCAGGGAAAACGCTTCTCAGCACCACCCAACTGCACGGGACAATGCAAAGAGCAGCAGCCCCCCCTTTCCTCCCATTGCCCTGCCTAGAGCAGCAACAGGCCCCTGACCTGCCTCTCTCTTGATCCAGGCTTTATGCTCTAGACTTGCCCACTGCTGGCAGCCAGGAGGGGTGTGCAGAGGCAGAGGACATGTCAGATTCTGGAGGGAATCTGCATTTATCCTCGATGCAGAGGTTCTTCTATTTCCTGGAGGTGGAAGCATTTCAAGGCAAGGTGAATCCCCGAGCCCAGCAGATCTGCACAGCAGTGACAGATGGCCTATTCTACTGTGGGGTTTTGAGCTGCCCCCTCCAGCTGTACACAAACCAACACCAGCCCCTTACAGCTCTGCCCAGAGCAAGGGCTGGCCATCCGTCTGGGCTAGGAAAGGGCACATCTCACCTCTCTGGCTGTGGAGGTCAATGGGTAATCCCCACTGAAGGCTGCATGCTGGCTGCCTTTTGCTCAGTGATGGGAAAAGCTGAGCTCAAAAGACACACAGGGCTGTCAAAGAGGGTGCTGAGTGCAATGTGCAGGAGAGGGACATCCAGCAGGCCTGCCTGCACTCTACAGTAACCAGTCAGGAAGGCAGATGCCCTGTGAAGGCCTTATCTAAGGCTGAGGTACTCATTTCCATGCATAGATAGGAGAGAGAGAAAAGAGACTTCTTTTATTTCCTGGAAACTCTGCAGATCTGCATGTGATTACTGTGAGGAGGGATCAGGGCTGCAAAGCACACAGGACAGCAGGCCCACCACCTCTCATCTTCATATGGTCTCTGTCCGCTCTTGGCAAGGACACCAGGGCTGAGCAGAAATGACTCTCAATCTCGATGGCATTTCCTTCCATCACCAGTGCCTGTCACAGGCCAGCAAATAGCTCAGCTTTGTTCCCTGCACAATGGAGCAGCCCTCCACATCCTGCAGCTTTGCTTGGTAACACGCTAAGTGACCACCAAGGCATTCTCCAGTCACATCATCCGCTTCAACTGCCCCTTTTTGCACATAAATGACAATCCTCTCCAGGGACCAAGTGTGCCCCCATCCTCATACAGGCAGGGGTATTGCTGTCACCTGTCCCCTAGAAAGGCTGCAAACTCAATCAGGGCAACTCAATCAGTGCAAACACTCAATCAAGCCAGGATATGGCCCTCTGGATGAGGGGCTTTGGGGAAGAAGGCAGCCCTACAGCTTCTCTGCAGAGCTGCAAGAACTGCTCAGATAAAAAGAGGCACCTGTTCACAGAAAAGCTGAAATCTTCCCAACCATGTCTGGAACCAGGCAGGAAAGAGCCTGTACCTCAGCTTTTGATCTTTACAGGCAAGTTGTTACTGAACCTCTCAATTACAGGATTAAAGACAAATGTGCTTCCTGCATACGCAGGACTGACCTATCCTGCAACAGGCATCAGCAACAGGTTGGTCCTGCCAGGCTGCCCAGGGCTCTCAGGGACCTGCCATGCTGTAAGGAAAAGTCAGGGATTTCCCTGGATTATGGTGCAACCCTCAAGCTCACCATCCTCTGCTGGTCTTCTGATCATTTCACCATGGACAAGGCTTGCAGCACATTGAGGACAGGAGCTTCTGGAGTCTGTTTGTTTTGGCACCACTTAAGTACCATCTGCAAACACAGGCCCAGAGAAGTTGCTCAGCCCTGGCTCGGGGCACAATGCCAGCACTGAAAGCTTTCCAGGGGTCCTGGATCCTCACCTGAGCCACCACTCAGCAACTTCACCTCCCCAACCCAAACCGATCACAAACCTATCAGATTCCTTGCATACTCTAAGACACCTTCTGGGTAACCAAAAGAGGGAGCAGACACTGTGCATCTCAGACACATGCCAGAAGGGACAATTTCAGGGGCCTGTCTTTGTCCAATCTTCCTTCATCCCTTCCTGTGGAAAGATGATGACAGTAACTATAATTTCTTGGCAAATAGGAAACAGAGTGTCTGAATAGGCAGAAGCAGGCAGATCAACCTTCTGCAGAAGAAAAATGCACTTGGGTGGGTAACTAACTCTGCTGTGAGAAGGTTTCCTTTGGAATCTCAAGTGCCTGCACAGTGCATCTTGAGACAGGGGTGATGGAAAGTCAAGACTGGCCCTGGTGGGAGCAACAATACAGGCAGGGATGGAATCATGCTTGTGGGTATGATGACTGAAGCACAGCAACAAGACAGACCAAGTTTCTCACTCTTCTGTGGTGATGTCCCAGGACTGGAGGCCCCCATCTCCCTTGCTCTTTACAGCTCAGAGAGGGAGAAGCAGCACAGCAGCTGAGAATACGGCCAAGGACAGCAAAAAGGAAACCGACATAAACAAGCCCTGATCCAGCTTGGTGCAGCTCCTGCATCCAGGCTGGGCTCCACGCTGCTGTTTTTCAGTGAGACACAACTGACTGTAAGTCTCTGTGGAAAGAAACAACTGCACAGCCCCCATTTAACCAGATCTCCTCTCACCACCACTGTGCTCACTTTAAATGCCCTTAACTTCAGCTATGAGCTTTAAGAGCAAAATTAGGTTAGTTTGCAGCAAAAGAGGCAAAACTGGTGCAGCCAGAAAAATTAAAAGCTTCACAGGTACTGCTGTGAACTAAACAAAGCACTTCCCAACAGCTATGCAGGGTGTCACACAGGCACTGAGTCCTGCAGCTGCCCTGCTCTGCTGGCCACCCACGGCCTTGGTACTGACCCAAGTGGAGCTCAGACACTGATTGCAGCACTCCCAGCACAGGAGTAAAGAGTGACAGAGACTCACCACAACACCATTCCAAAGGAAATGCAGATCCATTGCAAGAAAATGCTACTGTCATTACTGATGCTCATTTGGGCTTATTCCCTCTGAAGTCCAACATGGCTTTAGGTTGATTTGAGAAGTGACTCCTGCTCACAGCACTGGTATGTCCCGTGTCATAGGCTGTTGCATGCACAGTGTTAGCAGGGACCCTTGGCTGGAGACTGCCCTATATGCTGACAGTTCAGAAGGATCACAATTAAAAAGCTATTTTACATCAAAATATACTGAAAGTAAAATCACCCAGGCTTACCTTACTTACCACAAGAACTGTCAGCTGGCAAAGGGTGACAAGCCTAACTCAGAGACCAAGCAGCTTCAGCAGAAATTGGTCAGCTCACCACACACTTGGATCTGCTTTAGGCTTTCCTCAGGCTCCCACCTACCAATACTAACAGCACCCGTGAAGAAAGGAGCAGGGAAAGAGCAAGACTTCAGGATCTGCAGATGTTCCCTTGGCAAGTCTATCTGTTGGTTAAAAACAGACCTCATCCTACCTTCCCATGTGTCCAGAGGGAGTCCATACCCTGGCTGTGCTCAGCTCTGTGCTGTACATTATCCCCTACAGCCAGACTGAGGCAGGGCCCCTGCTTCAGTGCATCATCTCAGCTCTGATTATTCACAAGCAAATGCTGCTAGCCTAAATACCAGATTGGGGGGCCTGGTAACCAGAGACAAGGCAGAGGGGGAAGGGGCCACGCTTCACACGAGAGCTACTGAAGTGTGCAGAGAACACCCTGACTGGGCACAAGCCAGATACCCCTTCACAGTGCAAAAAACAGGGAGAGAAAGCATTCCAACCGACCCCAAATTCAAGCAAAATGCAAAGTAAACCACTACCCAATATATAAGAGCTATGGAAGAAACACTGATCCCTCCTAGACATTGTGACGCTTTTTCCACATCCATAAGAGCCAAAGCCCCTGCTCACTTCTACCAAGATCTGTGGCTCCATGAGCAGACAGCTACACTCAAACACAAGAAACCATGTAATTTCAGAGCACAAGCATTTCAGCAAAGCCACCAAGTTAGAAGCAGTCCTTCCTCTATGCAGAGGTTTGCTGTTACTCTCCTACCCTTCTGTAGCAGTCAACTTTTCCAAACTGCATTTGCAGCCCTGCCTGTGATTCATTAGCAGCACAAACCAAACTAATCAAAACTGTGTCCTACATGGGATGTAGATGGTAAAAGCTCAGCTTTAAAGACTAAGAAAAAGACTCATGCTCTTGAAATGAAGAGCTAAACTATTTCTGAGTTGCTGTGTAGCTTTGAGAGCTTCCCTTCCTCCAAGGGAGAACAGACCACTGAAATCTCTAGTTTGCCTAAAACTAGCTGCTAAGGAAAATAAACTTTAAATCCTGTATTTGCATTTCTGCCAGTTACCAAGTGCCAGCTGCTGTACAAACACTGTGGGAGGGCAAAGGACGAGAGACGAGCACAAACTAGAAACTCCTTGGATTTAAGCATAAGAAAGTAGAACAAGCAGATACTCACAGCTGAGCAGGAAAGAACAACAAGGGGTCAGGGAAGCAGCACCTGTCAGGGTTGGTCTGGGCATGCCACAAAGCATGCCAGCAGCATCAAAGGCTGCTCATTAGAGCAACGTGCTTGGACATCCTTTTGCAGCAGCACCCTTGAACAGAGCTCAAAAATCCCTCCATTTGCCCTCTGGGCAGCCAGGCATGACAAGTCTAGGAGAGCCTAATTACAGGCGAATATAATTGGCTAAAATAAGATTGCCCATGATTTCTGCTCTCTTGACGACAGCACGAGGACCCAAAGGGCAAATGTGGCTCGTTGTGCTGGAGCTGTCGTGCAGGACGCGTGCTTGCCCCTCTTTTCTCTAACTGCTGCCACTGCCAGGCAGCACCCAGGGGTGCCCATTAGAAACAGGGTGACTCACCTGATGAATCACAAGCAGCAACAATAACCCCTGCTTCAGAGCAACTCTGAGATTCCACAAGAGCAGCCTGTGCCAGTTTCCCCATATATCTGCGTAGAGACACACACGTACGTATGTATGACATGCATGTGTATATTTACTTGTGTATGTATGTATAAAATTACTCCCTAGGTAGCTGGGCAGCAAGTGGCAGATTTGCTTTCCTCAAAGCTCCAGAGTTTCTCATGACTGCAGCTTTGGGTAGATTCTGCACTGATTATTCTCCCCCTACTTTTCTGTCTAACCATAGAGATTTTCTCAACATTTAAAAGCTCCCAAGTCCAGAGGACCAGGGGCCAAGTCTGCTCCCAGTAAAACCAGAAACTTCAATGTTTGCCTTTGCTGCAAATCTCTTCACATTTGAGGCACTGCCCATTTTTTCAGCAGCTTTGTTCACCAATGAGCCAAGAGCCTCATGTTACCAGCAAGCACAAGATCAAGCAACAGCGAGATGTGTGAGTCACCAAAGCTGGAGCTGGCAACTTGCACAACAGCAACAAATTACCCCATTCAGAGACTAATGTCACCTCCAAAGGTTTTTTGCATGCTTTGCTTTTACATCTGTCCCGACAGTCACATCATCACTCTGTTCAAATACCCTAATGTAGTAGCACCCCACAGGCAAGTGTGGACAGACTGGACTGTGGTGGGTGTCTCCCCTCTGCCCTGGCTCCCTTTTAATGAGGTTCTTCATGCTCCATGCTGGGGATTGCAAAACCTCCAGTACGCCCTTGGGCCTGCATGGAGAAAAGGGGTGCTTTCTCTGTAGTCTTCATTTCACATCCTTTCCCTTGTGACAAGCTGAGCCAAACTCTGCTTAACTATCGCACATGTGTTGGGATCTCTCTGCACTGCACTTTGGGGCCTTGTGCCCCAGGAGATGTGCAGCTGAAACTGGATCTAGACACCCAGCACGTTTACTGGGTCTCTCCTCCGCAGGGGAACTGACAATGCTGGAAACAGCTCCTTGTTTTAAGAGCACACCAAGATGTACTTGGAGGGTGCAAGGCCCTGCAGAGCAGCTCCACCTTGTCAGAGGCAGCGGGTGCTTGGGAGAACCCTGTCCATATGTCCAGGGCTTTGATATGCAGATTGAGCCATTGTGAGCTTCAGTTCCATCTGTACACTGAGGGGAGCTTCATGATTGCTTGAACAGATCTATTTAACTTCCATGACTAAAGGGAATTCCAGTCTCCAGGAGGATCTAAGCATCCAGATGGATGCCAGCACACAAAAATTCAGAAAAATCTGTCACCCTGTGCAGCTTCTATCCCAAGATTAGAGGGGGAAAAAGTACCCAAACTTTGCACTGCACACATGCACAAGGCTGGGCCCAGCTGAAGGGAGATCTCTGCTGGCACCAGATCTCATACCTTAAGAACACACATTCCCCTCACACTTCAGCTCCAATGAGAGCTGAGAAATCCCTAAAACTGCTGGGTGGAAATGCTGTTTCCCTGCCAAGGACACTGAGGAATTTTTACACAGAGGTGCTCTGACAATCAAGGCTGCAGGTGGTTTCAGCATGTCAGGCATTATTCCCTGCATACATGCAGTGGCAGAACATGCTGGCACTCCTTGTATCAGGGAAGACACATGAAGGGCAAATACCCTACATCCCAACATATGCTACATACTGGCTGGCTCCCTCAGACTCTTCTTCCTGCTGTGTCCTCCACCAAGGGGAATTTGGCCAGCACAGCAGGAGGGAGAAGGACCCCAGAGGAATCAAGGCTTTGCCTCTCTGTATGTCACAAACACATCACAGACCTCATACTGCACTAAAGCATTGCCTGAGGTGCTGGGACAGGTGCTCAAAAGCATCTTAACCCAAGAACCTCTCACCTACAACTGCAAATTGTGCTTGGATTTAGCACATGACAAAAACCTAATTAATTCACTGCTACTGCCCTGTAACACTGAGGGACAAATGAGTCTCACACTTATGTTGTGCAACCAGAAAGGAGCACTGAGTGCTGGTGCTAACTACTATTTAGCTTTTACCTCCTGCCACAGAGCTTGCCAGGGCTACAGGCACTGCTGTGCTGCCCATTTGACAATACAGTTTTTGGTGAAACATAGCAGAAAATAACTCTAGCACCAGTAAGAGCTAGTAGTGATTTACTGAAGAATTCATAAGACAGAACAGTTTCCAAACCACTAATTTTGCAAGACAGAAAAATCTGATCTGTAATAGATCAGATTTAAGTGTTCAAGACTTCTTGTTTGTACAAGAGGGCTATCTCCAAGGCAAAGCAGAAACTTTCTAATGCATGAATACACTTTGATAGGAAAGTAAACACTAGACACTTTTTAACCTTGCAAGATTTCTCCAGCAAAAACCTGGCAGGAAGGACAGGGGAGAGATTTCACGCATTAACCTTGCATGAACTCTGCCAGAGGATCGATTTTCCTTGAGGCTCATTCCCCCAACTGCTTCAGGCTGAAAAAGGACACCCCTGAAATAGGAGAACAAATCAGACTAGATGTCTGTCTAGGGGCACGACTTTACAGGCATAACTGAGGAAGCAGAGAGAGAGAGATGAGACAGCTGCTGTCAGACAATGCTGAAGCCAGACAACAGTAGCTTTCCCTAAAACAGCACAGTAAATATTCCTCTCCTGTGCTTTTCGGACCTCCTTTCATCATCCTGAGAATTTGCATTAGTAACAAGATCAAAACTGTTATTTGGGAATGTTGTGCAGACCATCCCCAGAAAATCAAAGACAATCTCTGCACAGAGGTGTAGAGAGAACAGTGTATGTAAAGTCCCAGGGACTTTATTACAAACCACAGCAAAACCTTATTTGCTCCAAACTGCTGTGGGGCAAAACCAAGTTCTGACCTGTGCAGAACTGCTGGCAGCATCATGGAACAGGGATCTATGTCTCTGTTTACAGTAAGTATGCTATAGTAAGGATACACCAAATGTCTTTTTTTCCACTTTGGTGCTAAGTTCTAGTCTGCACTTCTCCAAGCACATTCCCAGAGCAGGGAATCATAGCACCCTTTCAGTAAAATTACTTCTCAAACTGTGCCAAACAGCCTGCTACAAAAAATTACACTTTCATGTTGCAGACACCATGATCCTTTCCAGCTTCCCACAGACCAGCATTCACAACCCTCCTTATTTCATCAAAGGCTAAGAAAAAAGAAACATCAATAATTTATCACCTGGAAGGAACTTTTTTCCCTCAAAAAGATCATGTGCACAATTGTATCTGGCACATAATCAGAAATGAAACACAGCCAAAAAAAAGGTATCAGCAGGTCTCTGTTCTGAAACTTTTGTGGAGAAGTCAGAGATAAAATTTGTGGAAGGCAACTTATTTAGCATACTCTGGATTTCTGCTGACAAATCTAAGATCAAATCCATCTCTGCAAGATGGGAGTGCTGTGCAAGCAGGTCTCAGTCACCTGGGGAGCAGAAAGCCAGCAAACCTTGGAATAGACCAGGAGAGCAGCCCCTTCCTGTGCTGTCCACAAAATCTGACAGAAGTCCTGGAGAGGCTGAGAGGTACCACCTGCCCTGCACATACATCCAGTCAGTTTGCAGCACCCAGCCCCCACAGCAAATTCTAGCTGCAGTTAAATTATGCCCACTGAAATGATCATGCAATAACCTCTAATAAAGAGAGAGAGGGACAGGCACTGCTCTGCTACAGAGAGCGCAGCCCTGGGATCAGAGGGACGATGCAAAGATGCCCACAGCCCACGGGGTTCTGTGTGAGCGCACAAAAGCCGCGCACAAAGCGCTCTGATTCACGCTGGAGGCACACAGACACGCACAAGGAACCGAGTGAAAAGCCTTCTCTACATTGTTTCCAAACAGTATCGATACAGCTCACACGTCAGCCACTTGTACTTACAAGAGGGTTTGCTGCGTCCTTCTGCTGCCGGAGCCGGGATGGGGCGAGTGCCACCCGGAGGGAAAGGTGCATGGAGAGAGCAGAGAGGCGAGAGCGATGGGAAGAAGGGCCCCGGCCCCTCTTTGGGCCCCAGAGCAGCAACACTTGCTCACGGGATGGAGCGCAAAAAGGCTGGCATTCCTACAGCAGCAAGGACAATGGGGAGGGATGAGGAGGCACTGCCATAATCAAATGCAGGCCAGCTGGCCCTCCCCCAGGAAGGGCAGGCACCTCCTTCACTTGCCAAAGGCTTTGTTTTCTAAGCCACAAAGAACTAAGTGGCTGAGGAGGAGAGCACAGGAGAACCCACTGTGGGGGCAGATCCACCCATAAGCACAGGTAACCCATTCCTGGAGATGAAAACACAGATGGAGAGGGCTGGGCAATATTCTGCCCACTCCAAGCAGAAGTCAGAAGCAGCAGCTCCTTGAGTGCAGCAAAAAAAAGACAACTGAGGACAAGAATCAGCAGAGGCTGATGGTCAGGGGTTCTTTGAGGGAAAAGATCCAAGGGAAACAAACAGGGAACACCACTGAAGGAACTGCTTGTGGAACAGAGCTCTAAGAAATCCCAAAAAATGGGAAACCCTACCATTTCTCAACCCACGTTGCCCCACCAATCCTCAGCAGCGAGAACTGAAGCTGAACAACTTCCCTCAGAAAGCAAACATAAGGCAAGGTCTCAAGCTGCAGGAGACTCACAAGCTATGGCAGGGCAATGACCATACTTTCCCTGAGCACCAGAGAGGCACCATCTTGCACAATATCCTGAGAAGCAGGAAAAAGCCCCCGGAGCTGCCTCAGGCCCTCCTGTAATGATACAGGCAGTTCAGCTCTGGGCACCTCATCACCACACGGCCACAGGGTATGCAGGTGCTGTGCCTTGATGGGACACTGCCCGTTCTGGTTGGGTCAGTGCTTTCCTCCACTTGTGCCAGCA
The DNA here is from genome assembly GCA_013397555.1 of Urocynchramus pylzowi. NCBI lineage: Eukaryota > Metazoa > Chordata > Aves > Passeriformes > Fringillidae > Urocynchramus > Urocynchramus pylzowi. Next base: position 222,179 of record VZRH01007356.1, read on the forward strand.
AGGATCATGCACCTTCACTCCTGACCTTCAGCAGGACTGGCTGTCATCCCAGACCTGGTAGAGACTGTCCTGTGTGCTCTGGCTCACTGGACATGCTGCTGCAAGTAAGGTGCTCAGTCCTGACAGGGCACACGGCGCTCACACACAGGCCATTTCAAACATGCAGTCCAGGTAACTTGCACTTCACTTATGGTAAAGTCAACAACATGGGATATAAGAGTGTTCTGGGAAATAATTCACCCAGAGAGAGCTTGAAAAAGGAAAAAATATGAAGGCTAATGAGATAAACAAGGAGAGAATGACTTGCTGTGGCTGCTCCTGGTCTTGATGGTGTACCTATGGCAGTGTTATTGTGAAGCCAGGACAAAGAGAAGGAGAAAAGAATATGGGGACTGTCCTGCAGGAACCCCAGAACAAAACAGACATCAATGTTTTTGGTGCACCATACATACCCTTGCTTGTTCAGCTGCCCAGTTTTTCCCCAAAGCACTGTATGGTGCCAGATCCCAGCGCATTCTTGGAACTGAGTAAACAAGGGACAGTGGCCAAACCAAGCTTGAAGCCACAGGGAGATGGCAGGACCCCGAATATACCCACATTGACTTTGTGGTACTGAAAAACAAGCCTCCAGCCCACAGTCAGAGGTGAGGAAAGCAGCTTCCTTCACTGCTCCTCCTGCCTCAGCCCAACCATCATCCCCCCCACCATCAGGCACCAAGGGCTCCTGCCACAAAGGAAGTGGGGACAAATGGAAACATCCAGCTTGGCACCAGTCATGTCTTTGGGGAGGGAATCCTGCCAGCCCATGTGCAAGCTCCATGTGGTCTGGCCCAGCTCAGCCTGCCTCATTGCAAGGAGCTCTGACAGGCCTTCAGGAACTGCCAAGCAGTGAAAAAAGCCAGTACAGCATCTTGATGGGGCATATGGGGTTATGCTGTCCTGTCCCATGGCCTGTCCGGCAGCCACAGGCAGTGCCCCACAAAACCCTTGCCCATCACATGCAGGAGGGCCAGCATAATGGAGCCTGCCATTCCCAGCAGGAATGAGGAGCCTGCCATTCCCAGCAGGCAGTGAGGTACGTGAGGGATGAACACCATGATCCCCGTGGGGGGCGTTCCACTCCCTTGGCACATGCTGAGATGTTTGGAGATCTGAGCTTGCCAGCTCATTACCATAGTGTACATTGCTTACACATCCTTGGGCTTCTTCCCCAAATCCTGGGGTTTGGCACTCTGCAGGCTCTTTACGAGAAGGAGTATCAAGGACATTGCTTATTGTAGACTCCTGCTGTAGATACCCCCTCAGATATTAGGGAAAAGAGAAGGGAGTTAGGCAGGCACTGACAAGATCAATGCACGAAGGTCAAAAGCAGCTCAGTATCAGAAGACAGTGAAATCAGTTTAGATAAGATCTTCTGCTTATCCCCCACCTCCCAGACAACACCACTAACTTTGCTTTGGGAAGGCAGAAAGCATTCTGGAGATCAAGATCAAACTCATAGGCACTGACAGAACTTTCATGCTGTGCAGCAATTTCTGCACTGATCCTACAGCTGCAGGATGTATCCCCCTACACTCCTTGTTTCAGTTGGCCACTGCTTCACAATACACACATAGTATATTTACACCACCAGAATTGTTTATAACTCTACTGAAACCAGTGAGATCAAAATCCTCCTCCCTCCCTGAGCCAGCTGCCTCTCCTCCAAACAAAGCAGTGTGAAAACACACCGTGCCACTATAATTTTGTTTTCACTGGGGCCATGCAGCATGAAAGGCACAACCAAGAGGGCTGCTGCTGCTGCCAAGGACCGCATCCTGGAGGTTTCATCCACCAAAAAAGCTGCAATGCCCTCAGAAAATTAATGAGCCACTGCTGGGGTCCATGCAGCATTTGTGCCCCTAGAAATGACCCAGGCTCTGAAAAGGCTTTGAAGCTGTGGAGGAACACACTGCTATAGAGTCATATCCAACTAGCCTGGCAGCCAGAGAGCGACCAGCACAATGTAACTTCCATGCCAGAACAGAGCACTGAGCAGCCTGGAAGCTTTGGGGAGACCTTAGAACACCTTGCAGAACCTGAAGGGGCTCTAAGAGAGCTGGAGAGGGACTTTGGACAAGGGCATGGAGTGAAAGGATAAGAGAGAATAGCTTCAAACTGACAGAGGGCAAGATTAGATTGGATATTAGGAAAAAAATTCTTCCCTGTGAGGGTGGTGAGGCCCTGGCACAGATTGTCCAGAGAAGTTGTGGTTGTCCCATCCCTGTAAGGGTTCAAGGCCAGGATGGGGGCTCTGAGCAACCTGGTCTAGTGGGTGGCATCCCTGCCTGCAGCAGGGAAGTTGGAACTGGATGATTCCTTTAAAATCCCTTCAAGTTCAAACCATTGTATGGTTCTATGATCATGTGCTACAGTCCACACTTATCCTCCAGAGACTTCCAGCTCTGGCTGGAAGGGTTCACATACAACCAGTGTTTGGCTTGGCTGCAGAATTGCCAAGCATACTGCCAAGTGCAGTATGTCAAGAAAGGCTTGGTGCTTTTGTGTGCCTCAATTTATCAGAGGAAACAGGAGAAAACCCTTCCCACGATCCTTCCCAGGATCCCCCATGATGGCAAGGGGTGTTCAAGCACCAGAGCAGCCCCTGAACATCTCTGTTCAGTGAGGCAGAAAAGCACAGGTTCTTGTCATTCTCCTATGGCACAGGAGGCAATTCTCTCTCCATTGGGGTGAAAAAAATTTACATATTTCCACACCAAGAGGGTTCCCCACCTGCACAGCAAACTGCAGAGATGAGCCAGAGCAGACCTGCAGAGCATCACCAAACAAACTCAATCCTCATTGCCCTGACAGCAGTGTTCTGGGCTGCCTTCTCCACTTTTCTGCCTCACACAGGATGCTTTTCCATGTTTTCATGTTTGTCTGAATTTCCTCCCTCCTCCCCTGAGCACTTCTGGCTGCCAAGGCAGCTCAGAGACAGCAACTAAGTGGCACCTACATCTGGTACAGCTTAACTTTTAGTGTCTATTCTTTCTGGAATTTGAGAACTTCAATACCCAATGTTTGTACAAGTGTGGAATAAATGGAGCACAGGCTCCCTGGCTTTCTGTTCTCGCCAAAGTTGTATTTTAAAATGCACTTACAAAATCCTACTGCTTTTTCATCTGCAACTTTAGAAATTAAAAAACACCAGATCCAACTGCAGATCTGCTAAATGGGTGCATTTGCACTAAACCAAATAGGCAGGAAGGTCAGGCACTCAGCATAGTCACCACACACATCCTCTCCTCCTGCTTCCCAGATCCCTGTGATGATCCAGGGATCCCTTCTTCCCTCAGCCACACTTCTCAGCTCTCCATTCTGGTGCTCCCTTTCCTCATGCAGGCCTCCACATGGGAGGGAGGAGCTGGACTGTATTTAGGACTGAGAAGCAGGGTGCTACTCTTGATGGGTCAACAGGCTGAATTGGCCAGTGTGTAGATGTAGCAGGAAAATGCAGGCAGCCTACCCTGGCATGGTGGCCAGTACTGGACACAATCAGCCCATCTCTTGGCCCTTGTCATCAGAGCCAGCACTGCCATAACCCTTCTGCCCACTGCTGCCATGAAAAGGGTTAAAAAGCTCCAGCTCAGAGAGCAGAAAAGCTCTATGCTTAACAGATGTGCACATTTTCTGGAAAACACACCCAGCCCTTCTCCCACATACTGACTTGAAAAAAAATCACTGCAGACACATGACATGAGGGAACTGCTGCAGGTTATACATCCAGCTCCCTGATGGAGCAAATACTACATTTCACACCATTCATAAACAATCTAGCACTGGACTGAGTCCGAGCAGACTTTTTACACCTTCCTCTGTGCAGCAGATGCCTTGTCTTACCTTGTCAAAGAATTCATACAGCCTGACTGTTTCACAGACTCGGTGCCTCGTTTCATCCAGCTGGGTGCAGAACTCCTCCAGCTCATCTTCGTAGGTCTGCAGCTTTACCCTGTAAGAATGCACATCCACAAAGGAAAAGTCTTCCCATTGATTCATCTTCTTTAATGCTTCCTGTCCCCTTCTGCAATGTTCCTGAAAACAAAAAGGAATTGCTTATGAGGATAGAGAGCTGGAATCAACAGTAAGTAGTCTTCAAGGCCATTAAGCTAGGGCTAGACAGGCTTTTAAGGTTCAAATCACATGAGCAGGGGTGTCTTTGTTTACAGTAGAATTTTGAATCCTGATCTCTTATGATTTATACTTGTCACACAGCAGCTTATAAAGGCCTACACAGCAAGACCATGGTTCAATCAGGATCAGAAAAAGGCAGTGTTATAAGTACATCAAAGGAAGAACAAAAAATTCCATCTTTCAACCCAGTAGTTATTTTCCCCAAGACTGGCAAATGCCATCTACTAAGTGTTGAGCTGGTGACTTTGTCTGCAAAAGGAGAGCAGGGAGACTTTGTAGTGAGAGGGAATGACACACACTTTGGTGATGAACCCTCTTAGCATCATGTGTTTGGCTGAGCACATACAAGACACACATGCTACCAACTCAGATGCTGGAGAATACAATTTTCCAATCTGACAACACTTACACTGGCAACAAGATCAAACTCCTTGAAGTGCTTTTGTGCTTGAAGCAGCATCTCCAAAGAATCATCCAGGTTGATAGTTTCCTTTAGCCGTTTTCTGCCAACATTCTCAATCCAACTGCTGACCTAGAAGAAAAGGGATAAGCCCTGCTTGTTAGTCACCCTGTGCTACTCACCAATGTAAGCCTTTATGTGGAAAAAGCAAGGAACTGCTCTCATAATGCTGGTCATCTCATTACCGGAAAGAATGTGTGCAGACTTCTCCCCCCCATTCCAGCATTTCAGTCTGAGCCTCCTGTTCAGAGTTTTTCCACTTCAGGTTACAGAGTAATTGAAAAGCTCTGGTATTGCTCACTAGCCTTAGGCATAAACAGGGCAAGTGGCTGCCTGGGCTCTGTTTTGGGTGAGCCATGGTCTAAAGCAAGCTCTGCAACTTGCAGACTGGCCTGACATTGCTATTATTGTTACCCCCAACTGAGATCAAATCTCCTTGCTGCCAGATTTCCTATATCACTTCCCTTTTCTGACTGGCAGGACACAAACCATGTCAGTGTGAATGTATTGATAGATTCTCCCCACCTGCAATGTTTCATGGCTCTCTGGGACTCTCAGCTACTGGTTTTCTGAAGGCAGCTCTCCACAAAGCTGAGCAGCGACTGCATGTTCCTCAGTGGAGCCTAGCTACTGCTGCAGTTATCAGCCCATATCCTCAGAGGACTGACTAACAAGAGCATCCTAAGAGCAAAGCAGTCATAGGAGGCCAGGCAGGACAACACAGCATCTCCATCATCACTAGGTTTTAAAAACAGGCTGGTAAACTTGTCTGCAATGCTCCAGGCATAGGTGCACCTGGGGGAAGGGACAGACTAAGTGCTTCCTAACGCCCACACATCCTGTTTTCCTATGTCACCTGAATCCATATCCCAACTCAGCCCCATAGTCAAGGACAAGCTCCTAGTTTTGTGGACTGTGAGAAGGTTACAAGGAGCAAACCCACTGGCAAGAGGAAGAGATGGTGGTGGGCTCTCAGTACGGCAGAGGGGCACACTGCTGCTGCCTAGAGCTCCCAGGCAGGTTTAACAGCAGGAGCAGCTCCTACCATCATTGGTGATCTACAAGCAAAGTAACCTGGGAGCAGTTGAGTGTTACTCAATTAAACATAAAAATAAAGTTCAGCTTAAAGCAGAAACAGGTTGCAAGTGCTTGCTTTTGTGCCTTTTTTCATTTCTGTTTGGTATTAGGAACCTGTGTGCTTAACAAGAGTTTCTACCAGGTTCTTGCAACACACTTCTTGTCCTGAGCACATCCTGCAAGGCGCCCAAGTGTCTACCTCCAAATGGGAGGTCATTAGAACTCCAGGATCCACCTCGGCCTGTGAAAACACTAGCTAGGCTACAGCCTCCTTTGCAAATCCAGATCCCACTAGAGGAGAGGAGCCCAGAATCCCAGAACAACAATGGTGGAACTGATCCTAATCATCATTTTTAAGGACACAAAAACTTCTCATTGTTGATGAGTTACAGCACAGGAAACTATACGACTCCATAATCTCAATGTTGAGTTCAGGCTTAGGGATCTGCAACATGGAACATGTGGGATCTGCAACACTGAAAGGACTGATCAGCTCTTGTAGGATGCTCAGACCTGAGCCACTTTATGTCCTTTATGATTTTTTGAGGTCCTCTATCAACAAGGCTACAAGTTTCAAAGGTCTTTCTGAAAGCCAGTGCCTGTTTGCTTCAGTTATCCCATGGCTGTCAAGAGTTTCAACAAGCACTTAAGGAAGGGAAGTTGAAGGTGCCACAGAAGTGCAGAGTGTGGGAGGTTGAGCATTGCTCTTGGGCTAAGGACAAAGAAGCCGTTCCCTTCCTGGAGCCTGTAGAGAGGGCTGCACCCAAAGGCAAACTGAGTGTGCCTGGTGCTGCACCCAGAGGGGAAGGAGTGTGCCTGGACTTATCAGATATCAGGGACCTGAGAACAGCACAGGAATCTAAACAACAGACTGCACAACAGGGATGGGCAGCCAGTGTGGGACAGGGATATTCTGCAACAGGATGTCAGCAAACCCTGTAGGAGCTACAGCCCAAAGGGGACACACAGACTTAGCTTGCTGACATCACTCTGCTGCTTCTCAAGGTGAAGTATGAAGAATGCCCCATCAACAGCCTCACTGAGAGGGTCGAAGAAGACACCCAACCTCCAAGTGTATGGCTTACCTATGAGCCAGTTCATAGTTGTTTATGGGGTTTGACTAACCCACACCTAGAGAACTTTCACTTGGCATCAAGAGATACCAAGGAAATAAGTGGCTTGATTCTCAGCACTGCTGAAACTCTATCTCAAATTCTTATGTTCAGTTGTTCTTTTTAAGTATCAAGCATCACTGTACACCTTCACACAACAGATCAACAGGCCCAGTACCTGCTGTGGAACACACAGTCAGAGGGCAGCAGCCACTGGAACTGACAGGTAGGCCTTACCTCCTTAAAACACTCTTCCACTTTCTCGAACTCCATCACCAGCTCCAGCTCCTGGATGCGCTTGTTTGACAGCATCACCAGGCGGTGAACGCCCTCATCAACTTGATTATAAAGCACGCTGGCAGCATCGAGTGCATCTCTGCAAGGGGACACAGGTCTGGTCAAGGGTTTTGCATTAGGTCCTTCCCCCAGTGCTTCATGCAAACACAACCTGGCCAACAACAGCCCTCCAGCCATCCTCCCCGTGGGACCCACACAGGCCATCTCCATACAGAGACAGAAGAGAATATTGCTGCTCCTTGCACATTACTGTGATTCACCACTCTGACCCCAATGCAGACAACCTGGCAGGAAGGACAAGAGCATCTCCTCCCAGCCAGGCTCCTTGCAAGATTTACCATATTTCTCACACTTTCAGCTTTTCATAAACACAGGTTGTTGCATCAATGGATTTTCACAAAACACAGGGTCAAGCAGTTTCAGCATCTAAAACCACCATTTGAATTTAATTAAGTAAATAAGCCACCACAAGTAAGCAAATCTCTCCTGAGTGACAACAACAATATTAAGTGCCTGATGCCCCACTTACTCTCAGGATTTCCACCAGCCAAACAAATATGCAAAGTGTACAACAACTCAGTGCCAGGAGAAACCAGATTTTACAGTGTTGTACTGAAGAGATTCATAGACTGAGCTCCCTACCTCCCACAGCCAGCCGTGCTGACCAAAGCCCAGCAACACCAGGAGGCACTCTCCCTGCCAGCCTGCCCACAGCACACAGGCAAGCATGGAGGGGTTCAGGATGCAGCCCAGTGCCCTCAGATACTACAAACACAGTCTTGGTAAGATGATGAATATTAGCAAGCTCCTTTTAGATGTGTGCAACACCTCTCCAGCACAGGCTTGGGTGAATCACAGATGGGATCCAGGAGACAGAAGAGCATTCAAGCTTATTTTTCTTGTATTTCTTTTGCTTCTAGATTTCCCCTCCTACAATTATGGGGTCAAGAGACAGCTACAAGAAAACACTACAGCCTCCTTCAGCTGTGCTCTACACCAGCATGTTCAGCTGCCTGGTCATCTCCTGTACTCAGCCTAAACCAATTTTCATTTCATTGTCTTACAACCTTCTGACTTATTAGAGGGTAGCTTTTTTATCATATTATTAAAATCATCTAAAGCACTTGCAAAATAGGTATCTAACATTGCTAACAGAATATAATTCAAAACAACTCAGCATACAGGTGTATTTCTGTCTGGGTTTGCAGGCAATCTTGAACCTATGAAATGCAACCGAATGTGAGCGTTTAGTAGCAGCCATCCTGTAGCTTTAATTGACACGAGGTAGCGCCATAGGTCTGGACAAGTACCTCTGCATAGCAGAAATCCACACTATTTTTCCATTCAGAATTCCACCCAGTGTGCAACAGCCAACTTCTCAAACCTCAGGCTCTTAGATACTTTTGTTTTTCCTCTTTGAAATGCCATTAGACTGAATGAATTTCTCCAAAGTGCAGCCAAAAATACCCGAATAGTTTCTGGACTAAGATCAGTGCTACTGCAGTGCAGAGCAGACAGGTTCTCTACAGAGAATCTGCAGGCTTCAATGGAAAGATCCAAGCCGTAGCGCTGCTCTTGTGTTTCCCAAAACTGCCATAAACAAACCGTGATGATATGAGCCTTCTGTTTTGTAATCCTTTCCTATGGACAGACCCAGATCCAACCCAGGAGACTCACAGCAGCAGAGTCATAACCATTGTCCAAGCTGAGCTCTGGAAAGTGTTTACAGAGCAGGTTGTGGAGGCCAGCTCCTGTCAGCAGCAGTGACACAGCTGGGACAGCTAATGAGAAACAGTTTGGACGATGGCTGCAAGTTAAATTTGGCAACACCATTAACGCTGCTCGGTTTTGTGCAGCAGAGCGTATCTGTCAAGTCCCATTTTCTGAGTAAGTCTCCAGCACACTGATGGCCAGACAGGCAGACACCCTTTGGCCTTACTCCCACAGGGCTGAATTCCCTGCTGGCATGAATGTTCTCATCCACTCAGGAAATGGATACAGCACTCTTCCTCCCGCTGGCACAGACAATCAAGCACCTATAACTTTAGGCATTCCAGGCTGCTATATGCAAACATTTTCAATTACCCCCTCATGAGGCAAAATATTTTTCGAACCTTTCCCTGAGCTTCCATGGAAATCACTTTGGTGTTGATGCTACTTCTTTGATGGCACTCATCAGCAAGCCAGACTGACCTGCTAGACCTTTCTGTAATAGGAGTCCTTATGTCCACCCAAGCCAGTGACAAAGCGAGCATCCATGGCTTCAGCACTTAACGTGGCATTGTCAGATGGCAACCTGATGACACAGGGACCTGAGACAAGGGTTCCAGCTCTAGCATTGCCTGACCTAGCACAGAGTATGATCTGATTAGGAGACAGGAGCCAGGGAGTCCCACTCTGCCCCTTTCCATACCTGACAGAGGAAACAACCCTGCATTGTCCTAAGTCTGAGCAGGTTTCCTTGACAGGAGTCAGCAGCAACTTGGGCTGCAAGGCCTAACAAATACTACAGATTCTAGCAGAGCAGACTGCACATTTCCCAAAGGCACAAAACACAGGCTTCCCTGAAGACAACACTGCAACTACAGGAGGGAAAAATCACCCTCAAGGTAGAGGGATAGGAAGCGATTATAAAAAAAGGCTAAAACCCCCCACATTTCAAGTGTTTTTAAACCAGAAATAGGTGTACAACAAAATCACTGTGCAAAGAGGGTAATTCACTGAGCCATTGTGGAAAAAGACCAGCCTCTTGGAGATCACTTGAGACCAGTGCTGGCCTCATGGCCAGCAAACCCCTCCAGGGAAAGTTAGGTTCAAAACTGCAGCAATGAAGTACTGCTGGCCCACCAACCACAGTCCGAGGAACTCATTTCAGGAGAAGGGACTTGAGTGAACTTCTTGGTATCCAACTAAAGGATTGAGAAAAATCCACCCCAAACAACACTTCTGGCCCCACACATTCCTTCCACAGGAGTTATCCTGCCTCTGAAGATCTCAATCCAACCAAGCCTTTATGTACATTTTCAGAAGGTGGAAGGGAACTCCAGTTTAGAAGTGAGCCCTTTGCCCCATTGGATATAATCATAAAATACACGTCTCAGTAAATAACGTACAGCTACAGATGTACAGAATCTACATATATATGCAAATCAGTCATCCTGCCTCTGTCTCAGCTGATTCAATGGTACTAAAAGTACCTGTTACTGAAGACACACACAGAAAACCTTTGCTTTACTGATCCACAAGCATCTCAAACTTACCTGAAGTCAGTCTAAGACACATTTGGGAGTTTATGCTATAAGCAGGGACTAGACAGACACTTCAGTTCAAAAGAAGGCTGGAAATTAACTCTTATCAGTAATTTGGGCTGTTTGGGGTTATATAAGCCCAAATCCCTTACTCTTGTCATTTAAAGGACTTTTTTCCCCTCTGTGAATGCTTGCAGCAGGCTATTGATGCCCTAATCAGCCACAATTCAACACTCTAAGACTGCCCCTTCTCATGGTCCTGCCAATGGTTTCCTGAGCGACTGCAAACAACACACACAGAAAAAATGTTTCCAAACAGCTCCTCTGGGCTCAGAGTCCCCAAACAACTTCAGGTGTGGCCTTACACCATTCCTGCTCCTCTGTGAGTTCCTCCAGCATCCCAGTGCCTCAGCTCTTTGTTTCAAGGACCAGCCATGCTGTTTTCACACGTTCTGCCTCGCTTGGCAGGCATTCATTAAAACCTCAATATCTAGTTGTTGGTCTTCTGTTGCATCTCCAAGGTAACTCCATTCATTTGTTGTCAGCCCCTGACAGTTCACTTTTACCAGCTGGACAGGCTCTCTGACTAACATCCATCTTTCACTCTCTTACACAGAGGAAAATATAAGCCCTTCCATGCTGTAGTATAAAGTAGGTAGGCAAACTGAGCCCAACAAAGAAATCACTCACAATCCATGGGAAAGTTTGTTTTTTTGATTCATTTGGGCACTTCAGTGTCACAGAGAGGATCCACTGGGCATTAAGCCTGTTCTCCCAAACCTCTGTACATCTGTTTATCTATTAACACACACACACACACACACACCCATATGCTGATCCAGATCTTAAAAACTTCCTAAATGATTTCCAATACACTAGTAAACTCCACAACATCCTGAAACAGGGAGTTTTATGGGAAAAGTGATACTTCATACAAATATCTATTTCTTTTTCAGCTTCAGACTCAGAAGTTTTTAATTTCTGTCCTTCAGTACCTTCACAGCATCTTGGAATAAACAAACCAAATATTGAAAATTTGGTTGAAGAAAAAATTGACTTCCATCCTGGCACACAAAGAAAACACCTGGCTGTTAAAGACTTTAAAGATATTTTAATAGTGGCCTAGCAATTCTGAGCACGAAAGGCAGAGTTGTTTGAAGTCAGTGGAAAGTCTCGTCTCAGCTCAGATTTGTGTGGATGCAATGCAACTTCCCTGCACATGGGAGTGTGGTATTAAGACTCTTTCACTACATTCTTCCATGGTCAAATCATCAAAAGCAATTTTGCAATAGTGCAGAGTCAATATAATTTATAGCAAAAAGGAGCAGCTTGATGTCAGTTTATGTTTCCCCAAATCCTGTTTTCATTGAGCAATTATCATTTCAGTGGAAAAGGTTCCAAATGTCTTCAGCTTTCTGGAGAACTGCCAAGCTGTTGTATAATGGTAGGGTAATTTTAAACCTATAATTTAGAAAGACCATTTCTGTCTGAATCCATTCTTCAAAAAAAAAAAAAAAACCAAAAAAAACCAACAGCCTTGGAGAGTTACACTTAAGTTTTCAAAGCAAAATACCTGTTTTATTTTCAAAAAAATAGATGGCCACAGAAGAAGCTTCCAGCAGAGTCACAAAAGCAGGTGCTGCCTGTGCCATGCCTGCCAATGTCAGTGAGTTGCAAACAGGAGAGCACAGGGAAGGGAGCAGCAGAACCATCACTATTCTGCACCTTCCTGTCTGCCCCTTCAAGAACTGCTTTGACAAACAGCAAGAACAGCAGATCTAACAAAAGGGCTGAAATCGAGAGTTCATCCTCTGATCAGCCTTGGCCAATTTTAAAATGGCAAAAATTCATGGATGGAAGGAAATACTACATGTTGGTAGTGTATTTGATGGGGTTTGGGCAAGTATAGGGCAGCTAACTTGTCCTGGGAAAATCAGATATCCTTAATCTGATTTGTTCTGTAATTTAGAAGAAACACAGTCGGATGTTACAACATTAGCCTCCTCTACTCTTCCACTCTCTTGGTGTTGAACTTCCCTTGTGGGGTTCAGGCGTACAGGTTTTAGCAGAAAATGAATAGGATCTGGAAACTAGAAGGTTTAAAGGATGGATTAGCCCAAGGACATCACCCAGATCATGTGTACTGATACCTTGGCTACAATTGACTTAAAACATCCTGAGCAATGCTTCTGGAAGAAATCCTTCCAGGTCTGCAGGGACAGAGCTGTGTGCCTGAGGGATGTTTTGCAGGACAAGAAATGTCATTCTTGGTCATCACTGCACTTTGGTAGCAACCTACCTACGTGCCATTATTTATAATGATCCCATAAAAGGAGGTCAGCCTCCAATGCACAGTTCTGCTTTTTGAGCTGAGAGCTTCACATGCAGCTGAGGTTAAAATTCAAACTAGCCATGGTGAAGCTAAAGCAGATATGGCTAAATAAATATGATTAATTATTCTCTGCAGCACACAAATAACCATGGTGGTTTCAATTCCCTGATAAAAGTATCTGAGGAACTGGGTACATATTTTAGAACCCTGAAGTGTCCTTACAAAGGCACAGAGGTCAAACACTAAATCTGCAGTTGCCTGTGAGATGCCTGTTCCCACTGAGGATGAGACCAGTGGATCTAGCTGAGACCACAGACCTGGCTGAATCCCTCCTCACTAGTTTACCTGACCTGGGAGCAAATCATCCAATTAATACAATGCACTGGAGACCACTACTGCCAAGAGAATTCTCTTCTGGAGCCCAGCTCATTTAAATGTTTTTAGCAGAAATCCCTTTAAAAGCCAAGGGATCAATGCACACAGTTAAACAAGTGTCCAAGCACAGTCCCAAGATGTGACCTTTGTTTCTTTCTCCTGCCTGGCTTGCATTCACTTGTAATAAAACTGTATTCAGACTCTGGTTGATTTAAAATCCCAGTAAGATCCATAAAACTTGCTTGGAAAAAACCCCACATTACAGTAAATCCCAAACCAACAAGTAGTCTGCTTATAGGGAAAGTTCCCTGTGCAGTGGAGCCTTGGATAGGATTTGGAAACACCATTCTGGGAACACTGAGCCTCAAGATGTGGTTTTCTACCAGCTGTAAACAATTTCTACCTCCAAACCTTGTCTAATGTACATTAACCTGCTTATGTTTATACTTTATATCCTGGTCAAATGGACCAGTCTAAGAGCTGTGTTCCTGAAGCTGAGACCACTAGGCTTTCAAGATGTCCTGCTCAAATACATACACACTGTCATTTAAAGCCATATCCCTATTTCACTGATACATCCCTTTGCCCACTTCTAGGGCTAAGATCCATATAATAGCAGGAACTGTGCTATTAACCAGCCCAGCAACAGAAGTATCTATCCCAACACAGTTATATAAAAAATGGTGCTTGTGGGATAGCCTGGGCTAAGGCAGGAATGTCAGGCAGTTCAGCTAACATCCTATAATGGAAACTTTTTGCAATTTTTTTCCGTAATATTTTTAAACAGATAAAACACAGTGTGTCATTAATTACGTAATGCCCTGTTGGCATGACAAGCATTGCAAACAAAAACAAGCAAAACTGGAGGCTTCTGGGTAAATTCTCCCTGAATCCAAGAAGATTTAGGACATAAGACAGCAGAAAATGAAAAACAAAAAGGGAGCTGAGGGGAATCATCTATAAAAAACCCAATAGGACAATGAAAACTTACCTAGGCAGAACTCTGCAATCTTTTAGGTCTCTGCAAATGCCACAATTGAAGTCTCCCAGCACTTCATGCACCCAGAATGACAACAGCCCCAGCTCCACTCTCCTTTATGCACGGAGCAGCGAGATTTGTTTAATGGGAGCCTAATTGCTTTTTACCCGGCTAAAACCACCACGCCAACAGAGGGAACAGGTTAGACTGTAACCAAAATGAATACCAAGTAGCACAGTGTGTGTTTGGGTAGAAATGTAGCCCTGTGCTCCTCCCTCCACCTGACACAAACAAATAAGGCCACAGAAGAGCACTGCCACCCATGCTCGGCCAAAGGCTTAGCGCTCGTCAGCACCTTCTGTGTCACCGGCAACAGCGCAGAGGTGTCTCGGCAGCCTTTGAGGTCACAGTTCAAGCACATTTTTTCATCTGGCTTCAAAGGTATACTGACTATACATCTTGTCCCAAGATTTTAGGATTAGGTCATGGAAAGGACCCTGCAATGAAAGGTGCCTCTTGCAGATCACGTTAGGAGGGTGCACTGTGGGAAGTGGTAGTGTGAGAGGCTCCCAAAGCTCCTAGAGAGGAATGAAGATGGGCAGGCACTAGTTCAACTGCCATCAGCGAGAGGGACACAAGCATTAGCATCTTCTGAACCATGTACAAACACACAGAGCCACAGCAGACACACATCTCTAAAGCAGAAAGGGGACAGCAGGAGACAATAAAGCCTCCAAGAAGGATTTCCCAGTGTAAGTTGACTGGCTATGACCACCAGCCTCTGGGTTTGACAGTGCACACGCTGTACTTTACAAACCAAGAAGTCCAGTTATCTCAGTCTGCCCAAACTGGGACTTATACACCAGACACCTATCTCCCCCCTAACCTTGCTCCCAACTTGTTCCATATCTTGGATGATCAGCTTAGTCTCTCTGACTCTACCCAAGCTTCAGACGGTGCTGTGCAGTCCCTTGGCAGGGGCAGAGAGCCTGTACATTATCCAGGTTTACTTCCACCACAGGGAGCTCACACACCACTTTGCAGATTGGCACATGCAGGCCTTGTAACATCCCAGGAGTTGCTACTAGCAAGAGCCTTGCTGAAGATCCATAAATAAGAGGTCTGCAGCACCACACAGTTACACCCCACTTCACTGTTAACTAGCCACAGCTTCAAGTAGACCCAGAGTCTCAGTAGTGTGTGTGGAAGCCAGAACATGAACTACGGAGGCTTTTAGCTGTAAGATCACCCTCTCTGTCACTGTAATTGAGTCAGATCCAGCACCAGGAACCTGGCAGCTGCTGCTCAGGAAGTCTGCTCTGTACTGTCCATTCCCTCTGCTCAGCTCAGGCCCCCACCCAGGGCTTCCAACTAGATCACCAAGCCACACTAAAAATAGCCAGCTCACAAAACCAGCTCTTGGCTCTAGCCACTCCACCCTCAAAATACAGAGACTAACTATACTGCCTTCTGCAAACAAAGGAGAATTCACTCCTCCATCTATTTATAAGCTGCTTATTCACAGCTTGTAAGCACAGATTCTTTTCAGATGAGGAGCTTGGGGGAAGAGATCAAGCTTATTCTGGTTCCCTGGTGCACAGAGCCAAGCACTCAACATGATCATTCCTTCACCACCTGAGGTTTTTCTCCTTTCAGTCTCACCTCTAACCTTGGGACTATTTTGCCCATCACCATGCAGAGCATGACACAACCCCACTCCTGTGCCACAGTGAGAACGCAGGTTCATGGTAGAGCCAGGCAGGTGCATTCTGGTTAAACTAGTATAAACCATCTATATATTCATATAAAATGGTTATACCTTCTTTACTCTACTTGTGACTCATAACACGCCTGCAGGACGAAAGGCATGCACTGGGCACTTGTCTAGGCACACGTTTCCAGCTCTTGGCTATGCTACTCAGTAATGAGAACAACAGTGAAAAACACCTGGCTAAAGAGCAGCTTAAAAGGATCCTGGCCTTGCTGCCCAGCCCCACATCACAGCCTCACTTGAGCAAGAGCTCCCACTGCTGCTGCCTGGCTTCTGGCAGCTTCTCTGACATTGACATCATAAACTTTAAGTTTTTGACATCCACGACAGAAGCATCAATACATTAGTCCACTTTTCACAGCTGGCTCAGTGAGTTGCCTGCAAGCTACAGGTTAGTTGATCACTACACTAGATAGCCAGAAGCCTAAGCTACACCTTCTAACCAACTCTATGTACCTTATTAAAATGACTGGTTATTTAAAAATTCCTGTTTGAAAGTGCAAAAAGAAGTATTAACAGCATCGAAGTGATGGAGGTCTCTGTGTCGTTTGGCCACACTTCCCAAGAGGAACTTCAGCTAGGCTTACAGCTCTGCATTTCAATCCCCAGAAAGACTCAGCAAAACCTCAAAGGGTTCAGCTAAAAGATCTGGAGAAGCACTGAGCCTTCAGTGTAGTGGATGGTGTGAAGGAAAATGTGCTGGCTTTAAATCCACCAACGGTGAGCAAGTGGCCACCTTCAGCAGTCCCCTGGCACCTCTGGGTGGCCAGCCCTACCACTACAGCACTTAAAGAGGTGCCACAAAAATACACTGGCTCATAAGTGCCACACCCACACCAACTCTAGGCCAAATTCAGCCTGGTCTTGCTGGAGGTGGGAGGTCTCAAAGGGATCAGCTGAGCACACCACAGTCCCTAACCCAACTCCCTGCAATGAGCTGCCTGCAGGATGTGTATTCTGGTAACTGAGCTCCTCCTTCCTAAGCTGGGGAAAGGCAGAGTTCCAGATAGCCTGCTTGGAGAAGACTGTCTTTCCTTTTGTGGATAAGCAGCTGGATGGGCAAGGCTATCTTTTGCAGTGGTACTTGGTGGAGAAATGAGTATGAAGACTCCTGGTCAGCTCACAATGGGAGCAGTTATTGGTCAAAGCCACTGCTGTGGTGCTACAGCATCTCAGGATGAGACCATCCAGGAAATACACCCGAAGCTCTTAAATCATCTGTTAGAGAAACAAATGGATGGAGCACAACACATCCCTTCTGCACGCCCACATCTCTGATGGAATGAGTAAAACTTTTTGCAGGAAAGAACCTGTGGCATTGGCTTAGCAAAGCCTCACAAATCCCAGGTCAGACCTGAGCAGCAATGAGATCCCACTGCTCTGTGCCACAAAACACTCCAAAGGGCATTTCTGCTCTCCAGGAGGCCAGAGCACGCAGAGAAGGTTCCACAACCAATCCCACGAGAAGAGTTTCATTACTAAAGGAAGACTAAAACAATCCTTGTTTGCTGTGTGCTCTTGAAAGGTATTTGGCAGATAACATCTGACTACATGAGTACATGCCTGCTTCCTTGCCTGTTTTAACTTATTATCTCCAACCTGTGGTCAGGCATTTTCAGAAGGGTTCATCCATCTCTATTCTTACCAGCTCCTGCTGTTCTTTTTCCACATGAAACCACAAAATAGCAAGAAAGACATCTGTGACAGCTAGAAAAAGACATCGCCTGAAAAAAAACCCAAGTCAATCCTTTGCTTGGTTAATCCCAGGGTGAAGGTGCAGATGGGCTTGTCATCTCTATTCTTAGATAAAAAAAAAATCACAATTTTAACTTTAGTTCTCCACTAGTAGTTGGCATATTTTAATTAAGTGGAGCCAAAAGACCAGAAAACTGCTCTTTAAACTGTCTTCTCTATTTATATATAATTCATGCACATTCAGACAGTCACCTGTTCACAACTGGCCTCAATTTATGACTAAGAAGTTCTGGCAGTCATGACTCTATTTTATCAGACTTTTGTACCACAAGAGACAATAAAAAACTACAACAATGGGACACGTGATAGACAAAAGAGCCAAAGGTGGCTTAGAAGAGTAAAGCCATTTGACTTGCTTTTGTAAATAATTTATTTTAAGTATTGGGAGAATGGGTGTGGAATTAGGCAGTTAAGCACTGATCAAGATTTTACAATTCAAAGTTCAGAGCAGCAGTACCACAAGCCCTGCTGAGTGCACACACAAAGGCAGTCCTGTTCTGTTTTCACACATCACCAGTTAGAAATCAAATATTGGACCTACATACATCACTAGCCACTCCATGCTAGCTTAGTTAGCCAATTGCAATATTTTTTCTCTACCCTGCTTTGATCATATCTATTAAAGAAGCCTTTGAAAATCATAGTCTTTACAGTATTAGCAGAGCTTAGAACCTTTAATATCTGCACATAAGATAGGAAAGAAGGAGTAAGTGCAAAGCCATGGAGGACCCAAATCCAACACTGCCTTAAGCACAGTTCTCTAGCAAAGTTATAGAGCATTTTTCCCCATTTGAAGGGATCCTGAAACAAAGAAGAGTGGACTTTAGTCCTCTGCCCCAAGTTAGGTGAAATTTAAAATACTGCATGGATTTTAGTTTCTGCAACTACTCCATAGCCTAGAAAAGAATAACTTTCTCCTGCTGTATTCAGTTACGCTCCTTAAGCTGGAGAGAGCCACATATACTTGAGCCAGGGCATACAGTCTCCTTTCACACTGGCAGACAATGACTACAACCTGAATTAAGCAGAGAACATGCTACGCAGCTTCAGCATGCACTCAAACACCATACAATCACAGAATTCTGTGTGTATCCCCCACTCCTGCCCTTGCTGAAGTGATCAAAGCAGTAAATTATCCTTAGGGGCTCTGTCAGATCAGGTTTCAAAGTTGATCATTTCCCTGCACAAAAACATAGGCTTAGCTTAAAACCAAGCCAAAACATAAAACTCATGCACATTCTCTCCATTCTCCTAGGACTCTAAAGTTGCTGTGTTGCTTAAAATAAAATAAATAATAACAAAAAGCCTAAACAAAACAAAGCACAAAAACCCCCATTATTGTGCTTCTCATGTCACGAGAGAATTAAAAGATTATACTGTAGTAATTCAATCCAAAATTGCATCAAGATTACTTCACCAGTTTAGCAAGAGAACTGTGTCTGCACAGTCTGCCAGAGCTCCTGACAGGAGCCACAGCAAGCAGGGAACAGAAACAGTTACACAGCCTGCCCTCATGCTCCTCTCTGCACCAAAATGTCAATCCTCTTCTTCCAGTGACAGGTAGCAACTTGCACTGTCATGCACTTGCTGAATTTTAAAAGAGAAATGTTCTTTTCACAGTGTTTGGTTGAGATACTCCATAACTACTTTGTTATCTTCCCTTGATTCCCTCCCTTCAAACCTCCCAGCTTGTGATGGCAACATGGAGTTGAACCAGAGCAACGCTGTGGGTGCACAGAGCTATTCCACACCACCCTGCCACCCCCGTGCCCTCACCTGCACCCACATGCCAGCACTTATCTCAGACTGAGCTGGAAGCTCCTGGCTGCAAAGGCTGCCTTTCTACCTTGCTGTTTGCACAGTACATAGCATGGAGGCCTTCCCATGCTGATAGGCTTCAGGTGTTCTAACAGCACAAACACAAGTTGTGCAATGCCCTGGGGATGTCAAACAGCTGGGCTCTCTCAGTCCCCGCTCCTCATACCAACCCCACAAATGGGCAGTGAGTATTTGTTTGTGCAAACTGTACCAATGTGCCAGGAGATCAGAGCCTGCCTCAGCCAGCAAGCACTTCTCCCAGCTAAGGTCCTTGGAAATCCCCCTGCACAAGGAGTGCCTTAGGAAATCACACAGCAATAATGGCCTGCACCTAAACATTCACCACTGCTATCATCAATTAAGGCTTGTGTTTTACAGGAACACAAAACATCCAGTTTTCTCTCCACTACAGAAGATAAGTCTGATTTGGCTGAAAAAGGAAGTTGAACCATCTAAGTGAATCTACCTGGACTAGTTTTTGGACTGGGGAAGAAGCAATCAAGATAAGAGTAAAGTTCATTACATTTTTCACCTTTACTGTTTTAAACACAATTCCTTGCTACACAAAGCTGTTCTCCAGCCTGCACAAACGATGGAGCACCTCAGGGAGACTCCCAACACCGGCTTTTTGCTTATCCCCATCTCCTCTTCTCCCACTCTGGGGGCTCACCTGTAGTCTTGGGTAAGGGTGACACAAGACTCCTCCTTCCCCAGTCTGGCGAGGAGCGCTCCACCCTCCTGCTGCACCTTGACCAAACTTGCATCTTCAAGAACATTCTTCATCAACTGCCTTGAATTCCTCAGCAGCACAGCTGCATCCTGGAGGGATCACAAGAGTGAGGTGAACAGTTATTGCAACCTACAGGCAATGAGGGAACAGGCAAAAACCAGAACCTAAACCAAAACACACCGAAACCACTTCTCACCTGGGCCCACTCTAGGAAAAGGGGAGGTTGGTTCCCATAACTGTTTCTCTCCAACCTGATAAGTCTAAAGTGATAAACAGTGCTCCTTTATGCTCCTGATACCTTCCCCACCAGGCTAAAATTGTGACCCAATTCCCATCATTGTTTTTCCATTCATTTGGTGGGCATAGAAGAAATAATCTTTCCAGCCTTGCTTCCATGCATACTTAGCTCCTACTGTTCTGGGAGCCTTGGGACAAGATGCACATGAAGGGTTTGTGGATATTCAGATGTGTGCAGGAAGGCCACCACCATATCCTTCATCATTTACTATTGACACCCTCAGTGCAGAGCTGGCAGCAATTCCTCAGCATGTCAGGGATACAGCAGCTTCTCAAGAAAAGAAATAGAAAGTTTGTGACCACACAGGTCTTTGTCCCTTCCCCTTTTTGCCCGCTTCCAAATTTGTTTACTGCAGGCATCAAAGCTGAAACCACAGTGCAGAACTAAGCTGTCACCTAATTTTATTCCAGGCCATTCAAGCCAACCTGATGTGGCATAGCCCAAGGTAGCTGCTGTGTACCTGGCATACCAAAGTCTGTACCAGCTACAGAGCTCTGGAGCTGCTGAGAATGCACCCCGATGCTGGAGCAAGCACCCATCAGCAACAAGCCCAGCTGGAAACATCTCCTGGGTGACTCTGAGGAATAAGGCAATCAGCTTCCAAACCCACTGAAGCTTCTATCACTTCATTTGGATTAGCTTCTACTAGTACTGGGAAACCCTGCTACTACAGCTTTCAAATTCAAAGCTACAGCTTTTCTGCAGCTATCCAGCCTCGTGCTCTCTTCTGTCTCAGGTCCACCCCTGATCCAAGGTGAGTGACATGCTTACCTCAGCCTTTCCTGGTAATTTTGTGGATTCCACTTTATTAATAGCTCCCTGAAGGAAGGCACAAACACTCTGGCATTGTTGTATCAAGTATTCCAGCTTCTACAAGAAGAAAAGACCAAGGCAGAGATTATTGTCTCACAGCTGACAGGAAAGGTCTTCCAAGCTTGCAGAAGCTTCAGAGTATAAAAATCAAGAGAAGATCAAACACATTAATCCAAAGGTTCAATTATATCATTCAGTGAGACTTTATCAGCAAAGAGAAGCCCATAAGAAGCTTCAGCTGCATCACTCTAGATCAAGGCCTCTATGCAGACCTGAGAAACCTGCATACTCATGGCTTGGATGGGTCATGCTCTACAGAAAAAAAAAAAACAGTCCACTTGTGTCTCACATTCTTCTATTAACATTTCTTGTAACTTTGCATGAAGATGAATCACACTGCATGAATTTCAGAGAAATAAAACAAGTACTTGGAATTCTTGTACTTTAAATAATTTCTCTTCATATTAAAAGTAGTGTAAATTAAAGATTAGGAAACTGGAAAGCTTTCAAAATTAAGCACCTTAACCTATGGACAAATTTGAAATCCTTCTGCTCTTTAGGGTGGGGGGGAAGCAGGGAGAAAAACAAACAAAAAAGAGCCCACATGTTTCATAAGGGTTCATGAGGCACTATTTTTTAGAAAATTTAATGATATAAAGCCTGAATACTGCCAGATACCACCCTCAAGCCACTAAAATCAAGAGAAGAGAGAAACAGTTATTCCAAAATAACTGTGTTTAAAACAAAACAAAAAAGCAGCTGTTTGAATCTTTACTGAATTGAACTCCCTCCTCCCCTGGAGTGCTGGAACACTGCCAGCAGTGACAGATTAGCAGGCAGGATGCAGGTGAGATCACTGAGACAGGAAATAAATACTGTTTGCCACATAGCTGCAGAGCTAAAGGAGCTGAGCACACGGGTCATTATCACACACACTATAAACAGGCATTCCATGCAGAATGATTCCCATATTAACCCCCTTTGGTAATGTTTTACATGCTAAGACAAGAAGTTGCCAGATATTATGGTCTTTCCTTCAAGAATTACCCTTCTGCACACACAGAGCTCCTCAGCTCTCAAGGTATTCTCAACTCTAGCCATTGAACTAATCCATAACTTCTTGCAAAGTTCCTCTGCTTCGTCACTGCCAAATAAACTTCAACTTCTCCAAGTCAATCCTGGGCACCAAGATTAGGCCTCTGTACCTCTACTGCATCAGCACAGGTTCATACAAGTACTTTCAGATGTAAGTTGGAAAAACATAAGTTAACATTTGGCACATGCCAAGCCTATCTTCTGATGCCTGCCACCAGCACTACAGTGGTGTTATCAGTGACATCTTAATCTGCTTCAATTGTTCCACTTGCCACATAGCACTCTGGGTAGCAAGGTCAGAGCCAAAAGACCACTGGATCCTCTGGAAGCTGAGGTGACAATTCTGTCAGCCACCAGGGTCAGCAAACTCAACGTGAAGACAGCCAGCCTGTGTGCAGATTTACAGAGATTTAATCGTGTCTAGTCTTGGTGTGCCAAATAATTCAATAGAGCTTTTAAAGATTCAACAAGCACATGGTTGACAGCACTCAGGCTCCCTCCACAGCACAAGTGCACACAGAGCTGGGTATTGGTACCATGGATGCCACCTCTGCAGGCTTCTGGCAGTCTGCACATACCCTGCTGCTTGCAAGTAAAAGATATTCCTAGAAGAAGAATTCCGAACTGATTATCTGGAACTTCCAAGTCTCACTCATGCAAGGACTGCAGATATTACCAAGGAGACAATAGCTTGATCTGGAGAACTTGCTCCAAAACCAAAAAGATTTAACTCATTATTATGCTCAAATTCTTCATCATCAGTCCAAGGGCAACAGGATACTAACACCTTCTGCTGAGATCAGTTTCAGATGTCTGTCCTCCTGTCTAACTCAAGAGCCACTTGTGTATCACAGGACAGGATTCCATTTCAGATTTGACCATATTTTGAAGGCAAGAAAGAATAGAAATAATTAATGCAGTTCAAGCAAATGAGTAAAAAAACTAAAATTTTAGTTCTTGCAGTCATGCCAAGACCACAGTGTGCACCTACCTTATGAAGACAGTATTAGCATTTTTTTGATACCAGAGATTCATTTGCATTCACAGCTTTACAGGAAAATTGTCTTTTAATGCTTGTAGGTTCAGCTGTTGACAGGTTCCTCCTGTTCCCACCTGTTCCCATGCCATTGCTTCTCTCAGTCACCAAAGCACACAAGACCCTCTACTCACCCTGCGGAAGCTTAGCCAGTTCTGGTGGCAGTACGGGAAGGTCCCATCCAGTTCTAGAGGCAGCTGTGAGCTGTCTATGTGCTTATGGAGGGATTTCATTGAGGTGAGAAGTTCAAACTGCACAGGAATAAAAAGGAAAAGAAAAAAGGTCACTTGTATTAGGACGTGAGTACTGGAGGAAGAGGGGAAGGTTAACAAAAGGTAGAATCTATTATTTCTTTATCTATCTTGCACAGAAGCACAGCATGCAGTGTGTAGCTGCAATATCACTACAATATGAAGGGAAAAAAACCCCAACAATTCAATCTTAGAGCAGCTTGTTGAACAGCTCAGTGGGCAAACCCTGAAGGAATGCAGGCCACAACATGCTGTTTAACCAGGCAGAACATCTGTGATGGAAGTTTGGCAGCAGCCAGCCTTCTCCAGAGCCAGTACCTCCTGGTGTAAGCAGAGCAACTCCCTCACACGTTCCCACAGTTGTGCTGCGATTTGCATCTGGTTGGAGAATCTGGGAGGTTAAATCCAGCCCCCAGCTTCCCCATCTCACTTCCTGTAAAAGAGTCTAACAGAGCAGCCTCTGCCTGCCCTCAACTCTTCACTCATCACAGCAGCTATTTGCTCTAAGAGTTCCTTGGAGCTTGGCACAGGTAACTTGCCTTCTCCAAGTCTGGAGGACCTCAGAGCATTTCTACACTCGCCAAAGCAACAAGTGCTCCTGCAGGTACATGGAAGCCAGCCCAGACACAAACTCAGGTGCAGACATTTAACTCCCCCACACACACAGTATGAAGTTTTTACCTCCTTACAAAATTGTGATGATGCTTCCAATTCCTCCTGCGTGCCCATGTATTTATTAGCCTTTCCTCTGTTCCCTCCTACACTCTGTGTTTGTTCAATGTGTTTAATGTCTTCTGTAGCTCTCCCTGCATGCACACCCCTGCAGCCCCCATTCTGACTCCAAGTTCTTCCACATGAGGGCAATAAGGAAAAGGACTAATAGCATTTGTTATTCTTTAGCCTTTTGGGACAGCACACCACATGCACAGCAAACCTGATGCCTGTCACTACATCTTCACCCACAGGAGCCAAAAGGGAGCTCCTGGCCTACTCTGAAGTCTACAGAGTTTCAGCAGGCACAGAATTTCAGTCCATTCCTGTAGCTTGCAACAGTCTTAGGAAAGACAAAGAGGATTAAGATGAAGTCTGATCCTCTGTACACTCACCACAGAGTGGCTGGAAGCCTACATTTCTTACACAGCTATAGAATACCAAGAGTTATAGTTCTAGTGGGAGAGTTCACTGATGTTGTGGTAACATTCCCCCCTTTCCCTCCTGAAATGTCTTTCCAGACATTTCAGCTACAAAGGGAACCTCATACAAATGCCCATCTCATCTTCTCCTTCTTGCAGAAGTCTCTCAACCACTGGCAGCAGCAGGTATGAGGAGAGGAAACAGAGGAGATGCAAAATCCAGGAAAACAAATGGCACCTTCAAAGGTGGAGTTCAGGATTTAGGACAATGTGATCACTTCCTGACCACACATTTCCCCCCTTGTTAATGGGAGAACATGAAAAGCATCTCTAGCTAATTGTGCAGGGCTCCTCCTCACAGTTACCCATGTTCCCAGCAAACCCCCTGTGTTCTGAGTCCCCAGCAGACTGACTTAATTGTGGTGCAAATGTCTCTGATGGATGTGGCAACAAACAGAGCATGACAGGGATCTGTTCAGCTCACAGAAACACTACAACCCAATAAATACCACACCCATAGAGACCACAACCACAGAACACAGAGGACACCTACAGAAATATCATGTGAGAATGAACATACATCAATGACAGGGAATTTGCTGTCTGGAGAGTTAAATAAAAGATATGTGGCCCAGCAAACCCCAGAAAAATGGTTCCATTACCTGTCCTGCTGGTGGCTTCTCCATCCGAAAAGTCAGATCTCTTTCAACCAGAAGCAGTACTCCATGAATACAGTGAGGATTCATCTCCTACAACAGAACAGAGCACAAATCCATTAGAGATCTGCCTTGGATACTAAGAAGAATGTACCAGACCAGGTTCATAGACAAGTTTGCAATTTATCCTTCAAAGGCATCTACAAAGCCTGGAAGGCAGTCACCAGAAATTAAGGAAGGCCAGTCTAGAGAGTACCAAGGTGATGTATTTAAAGTAGTTTGCTTCAGATCAACTAGTCCAGCAATATTTAAGGAAGCAATGAAAAAGGTCAGGTGTTGGCTGTACTAAAGAAGCTCTGCCTTCTGTACAGGGAAATTAATCAAAGGAAAAAAAAAACCCAGAACTTAAAAAAAAAAAAAAACTAAACCAAAAACCATGTTCCGTGTCCAAGTATCTTCCTGATAACTTTCCTGGTCACTTCACCTAACTGAAAGGAAGTGGCTTTCCCCCCTCCACCCCCAATCCAGTGCCAAAAACATCATCTTGTCTCTACTTACTGCCAATTCACAGTCAAGTACTTGCATCCTGTTTCTACTGTTAAACTGACAGAAATTCCAAATACAAGGGATGTTTGGCAGCTGTAGTTCAAACTCTGTGATCCAAGAGCAGCTCTCCAATTATAGAAGCATTCTACAGGGAAGTGAGAAACAGGCAGAGAGAGCAACAGTAGGAAGAGGGAAGCATGGCAGAAAGATCCAAAACCATGGAGACAGGACTCCCTACACGTGATGCCTGAACCAGGAAAGCAAGAAGAGCCATTTAAGCTGTGGTGCCACATGACTGAACAAGAGCCATCCCGTTTCGATGTCTCCTACGCAATCTTTGCCTCTGCAAAGATCTCAGGAACTGTCAAGCAACAAATCCTTTCTGGTGTTGCTTAAGCTGGAAGGAACCTGCCACACAGCAGGCCACAAAAGCAAAGGAAACTTGTTTAAATAAACAGCTCCAGCAGTGAGCAGGGTTAAATATCTGCCAGGAGCAGCAGAGCCAGAGTACAGAGAGAACTGGACCAACAGAGACTGAGTGACCTGACAAGGGCCCACTTCAGCAGTTAAGGAACAAGGCCAACACAAGGAGCCCAAATTCTGCAAGTGAAAGTAGCAGCAGAGATCCCAGAACAGAGGAAAAAGACCTTTCTCTCATCCAGTCCTAAACCATGATCCTTTTAAACAGACAGCAAAAAAATCCCAACTGAAGCACCTTCCAAAACCATGAGAGTTTTACAATTTCTAAATCATAAATTTCTCCAAAGTGGATTACTCAAACTTTGACTGTTATTCAAACACTGATTAAAAGGCCAAAAAGGATTTATTGCATATTTAGGCTGCATTAGGTAAATATTGAAGAGAGGATGGGGAGATAATACAGCTGTATCACCAGCTCTGAATTTATCTGATAGAAAGAACTGAAGGATGAAGACTGGACACAGCTTCAAAACTGATGATGGTACCGAACAAATTTTTTCTTACACAATCCCTCTTCTATGCCAACAGTCACAAGATGTGCAATAGGAGTGAGGGATAAAGGTAGTGATGGTGTAACAAGAGGTTACCACAATAGCCAAAACACTCATTTGTTTATTACTCCTAAAAATAGAAATTGAAAAACCATTCACAAATAAAGTTGTCAAGGGAAAAGTTCAAGGTTTTCCAACTCAAGAAGAAATTGTATTTCCAAAGAAATCAAGTACTTTTCACCATATTTTTTAATTTAAACAGCTGAAAAGAAGTCAGTCTCATTTAGCACTGATGGAGCAATCCAAAGACTGAAACAGTTTACCAGAAGCATCTCAGGAGACAAGCAGAGCTGGGAACAGCAGGATGCCACTTGAGGAAGCTTTCCTGCAGCTTTATGCACAATCTCTTACCATCTTTGCTAACAAAACCAATTTTATGGAAGCAAAGAAACAAGAGTTTCACACATATAAGTGAACTCTTCCCCTCCAAAAACAGGTATAGTTTGGACAGCATAGAATAGAGGGGCATAAATAGGAGTTCAGAAAGCACCGAAGTAAATACAGACCCTTTTATTATTATTATTCCTTTTATAGAGAATAAAGAGATTTTTTTTTTCAATGTTTCTCAGACTGAAGTTCCAGTTTTCTGGCTTCCTGCCCCAAATGGAAACCCATGGCCAGACTTAACATTGGCACAGTCTGAAGCACAGGCTGCCAGGAATGTTTGTGCAGAGGGGAGAGTCCCCAAACACCTCAGTCAGTCTCAAAGTGACCACTCTAATGGAGTAGCAGGGGTTCCCTGATCTTTAACATGAGACCAAGGTCCTCTGTACTTCTGTACTAAGTGAGAATGCAAATACACCTCTTGAACAGAAAGGTTTGCACAGAACTTCTCTGCTTTCAAATGCTGAACTGACTCTTCCCAACTCAACACACAAACACAGCCGATTACAGGATTAAGCTTTCACAATGATATGGGAAATTCAAAAGAATCTCACTCTTTTAAGACTCAGGCAGAGGTAAAACCCACAGATACTTGCTCATTGAAGGCAGGGCACACATTCCACTGTCCATGCCCAGCCTGCTCACTGGGCAAGGGATCAGCCTAGCACTTCTGAGTAGCTAAGTTCCTCTTAAGAGCTGCCCTCCACAGCACAGAGCTTACTGGTGACAACCTGTAGCCAAACATTACAGCATTTATCCTTCAAAAATCCGTGCTCCAAAGCATCATTACGCAGTTTCCCACAGGAACAAGCCTGATCTATTCCTGCAACATGCACGCACTGTGCACTTCCCTTCACCTCCACACAGAGCTTCCAGAGTTCCTCCTGCTTCTTCCTGAGATAGCTCTGCAGCAGCTTTTTATTCTGCCCCACTCCCCCTGCTCCAGCTGCTGTCTGGGACAGAAAGATTTGCCAGCCACCCGATATTCTAAAAAGAAGGGGGAAAAGAAATTCTTGCAGAATAGAACTGGCCCTACCCTGAAGGCAGAGAGGACAAGCTCCCACCAGTTTACCAGGTGATTCTGAACAGAGCAACTGACAGACTCCCAGTGCTGTAGGGAAAACTAACCTACAAGCACCCAAAGTTGTCTACTAGCACTTAATTCCAATCGTGCATTCATTCTGGAAAGATGGAGAAATAGAAGAAAGATTTCCTCAGGCTGATATATCTTGACCCAGGAACCTTTGCTACCCAGGAGTCTCTCTAGGCTTAACAGACCTCAGCAGGAAGGGACTCTGCAATTAGGGCATCTGATCTGTGCTTCTCCACTGTGAAGCAGTGCTTCCCACTGCTGGGTTAAGAGAAAAACAGCCACTCAGAATTGAATAAGCAGTGCTGGACGTTGACATTTAACGGATTCCAGCACACTATCACAGCAGGCTTACTGTGAGAATGGTGGACAGCAGAGAAATGAGCTCTAGAGCTCAGTCTGCCAGAGACAAGAGACACTGAGATGTGTAAGAGATTTCAGAAAGGACCCCAAGGAGGTCATCTGCACTGTAACCTCAGCGATGTAACACACAGTCTGTACCCAGTGCAGCCACTGGCCAAGCTAATCCTGCTGCACACAGGAACACTTAGCTTGCCTCACTGTAGTTACACTCAGTTTTCTGTATTACTCTATCCTTGTTCCAGAGCAGAGGAGAACATTGCCATGGGATTACAGAGTAAATGCTGAGGATCTTAGTGGGGCCAGGGATTATTCCTGTGTCATAACTAGGCAATGAGCTACCTGAACAGGTCTCCTCTACAAAGTCTTCAGAAGAGTCAGTGTAGGGGTCAAAAACCCATAAGCAGAGAATTCAGCCTCTGTAAATAGCCAAGAGTAATCAGTCACTGTTACCTGGAGCACACACTTAGGTCCAGCAATCTGCCTTGCAGCACATTAAACTCTGTTAAGTAACTGTAGCACCACCCTGATAACGAGGTGCTCAGAGCCAAACAGCCACCACAGCACAGCAAAAAGCTTCCCCCCTCCCTCGTTTCAGAGGGGAAACATAAGGTTAAAATGGTATTATCACCATGCTTGTATGAGAATTGAGACAGCCAGAACACGTTACTGATTTCCAAGTCAGGCAACTAAGACTGCCGTGCAACTTACATGGACAGTGAAATGCTCAAAAGCTTTAGCAAGCCAACTGCCACGTGGGCACAGCATAAAAGAGAACGTATTTGCTTGTTACCTCTGCAGAACTGAGCAGGGCACAGATTACTCCTTCACCACAGAGAATGAGCATGCTGATAGAGCTCACAGCTCCACCCAGCCCAGGAAGCAGAAGGACAGACCTCTGAGTCAGACTCAACTCTCAGATGTGGCACTGAAGCACATAAACCATAGACATCAGCTTCATTAAAACATTGCCCTGTTCCAGTTTGCAGAGTTTTGAGTCCTAAGAGACCTAAGCTCTGATTTAAAAGGAACACCTGCTTAAACAAGATTAGTCACTGCTACAACCCATCATCTCCCTGTCTTTCTAAGAGCAGCAGATAGTTTCTATCTGGTAGGGGGGGCAACACAACCCACTGGCTTCCCAAGTGACTGATATGAAAGCCTTTGACCTGAAGCAATATAGAGTTACAGCACATCCGATTCTAATCATTCACTGACAGCCACATCAACAGCTGCACGTGCTTTTCCACCTGGCACAGCAAGCAGTGTCCCTCCCTTCCCATGACAGCAGGCAGAGGCCTCTCTCCCCTCCTTCTCTGTGGGAGGCAAAAATCCCTGCACATTTCACAAAGCCCCTCAGTGCAGGGGACAACACCTCCAAGCAAGATAATTCATGACAGCATTGAGACTTGGGTATGGGCTGTTCCCAGCACTGAGATGAAAGCAAATTTGGAGGGGTGGGGAGGGGTGTTCTCCCCTAACTCAGACTTGCTTAGGTTTTTTGCTTTGTCTGCAGTCTGGCAAGTCCAGGTCATCCTCCTAAAGCAGGGCTGGGTGCGCATTTCCACCTCCCAAAGCCAACTGAAAGCCAGGTGGCAGATGGAGACATAAGCAGCAGATGAAGATTTAACATCCAACCAGTGAGCCAGCCAGTGCTCCTCTGCCCAAGCTCAAGGCTCACCTGCAACGTGCTGAACGCCTTGAAGAGAGCAGGAACGGGTGAACAGCGCCGGGCATCCACAAGAACAGTGAGACCCAAAGCCTGACATTCTGGTCTGCAAGGACAAAAATAAAAAGATCACCTTTGTCACCAATGAAAATTAACAATACTATAAAAACAGAACATGTAGTCATGGCAGGGTGAAAAAAATCAGGATGTTATGGCTTTATAATAACAGGAACTAACTGGCCACCTTCTCCTAAACAAAATATGTACACAAAAACCACCAAATAATTGCTCCGTTTTTACCTTTGCCATATGATTCTATGACTTCCACCCAATTTCCCATTTCTCTTATTCCTAGAATATGTGTCACTGATGGCAAAGGTGCTGATGCCCACTGGATAATCCACACAGGAAAACCCATTCTTCCTAATTGTGCTCAGAGATAAGCTTGGTTTCAGCCTCACTGTTTCAGGAGAGAAGTCCCAACCCAATGGAGCAGACCCAATGCCTATCTCATCCAGAATCAGATTTAAAGGGAGAAGCATAAGAAATAAAGCATGAGTTTCTCATGGATTAAGCCTGCTCCCCTTATTAATGGTTTAAAGGCCTCAAAAAATATCACTATCAGAGTTTGCTTTACCTCTTTTTATTTAATCATCTAAAAGTGAAACATAGTGATGAGCTGGGGAAGAGAAGTCTGTCATAGTGAAAGGAAGAGAAGCTCCAGCAA
This sequence comes from Urocynchramus pylzowi, assembly GCA_013397555.1. NCBI lineage: Eukaryota > Metazoa > Chordata > Aves > Passeriformes > Fringillidae > Urocynchramus > Urocynchramus pylzowi. The sequence continues at coordinate 253,395 of VZRH01007356.1, forward strand.
ACTCCAGCCTGCAGACTCCAAACACAATTTTCAGCCACATATCAAGGCAGCCTCTCAATCCTCGAAGATCCTCCCTCCCTCTCAGCTTGGAGGCCTGGCCCTAAAATATCATGTCACAACACTATCACAGAGCTGCTGCATGACTGCCCCATGATAGCTCCCAAATCCCATTTTCTGAACTAATGAGGGATAGCAAGAATGGCTTGGATTCATGGCAACACATGAAAACATTTAGTGCATACCAAATTATATCACACCATGTGCACACAGCATATCCAGAATAGGCAAAGTGCTGAACACAAGCCTGTTCACCCCAGCAGGAGATTCCCACCTGTGTAATTCAGGACTGTCTGGACCAAGTTCCTAGGCCAATAAAGTCAACCTCCTTCCATTCCTGCTTCAATTCCCACCTCCTGGGAAGGCAAAGCAGACAGGGCAGCAGCTGTCTGCCCTGTCAGCCCAAGAGCATCACAAACCTTGGGATGCTGTGCAAGTACAGAAGAAGGCGTACAAGCTCAGTGGTGTTGCAGTGGGGGTTTAACCAGGCTGTGCTCCTTGTCGTTATTATGGCCACTGCACGTCCTGATTTGTCTCTTGTACCTGTAAAAAGAGAGGGGGGTGCAAATCACACCAGTCATTCAACAGAGCCTGGTTCCAGGTCTGTATGCCTCTCCCACTAAGAACCCACCACCTTCCTGGAAATCCTCCACAGAACTCAATATAGTGTATGTTGCAGATGGTAGGAGGCTATAAACACACTTCCAAAGTACCCAAATGCTGACCCAGACTGCAGATAAGCTCAGCTTGTCTCTCTCATGGTAGTGTTAAATTTGTATTGCTGTCTTCCACTCAAACAGACATTCTTCATAAATATGGCTGAAGTTGCCTAATGACAATCTTGAGAAAAGCAGTAATCTCATAAATTCAAGATACAGAATCTCACCTTCCCACTGCTGTCAGAGGAGAGAATGCAGACAGGTCTGCAGAACGTGCACTATGTAAGGAGACTGGGCACATGCTGCAGGCTGAGCCCAGAGTGTAACCAGTCAGCTCCTGCAAGCAAAGCCCTGGAGCAGGAGCCCAGAGCTCCTCCTCAGAGGCTGCAGAGAGGACAGTCCAGGAGCACACTCCTGCCTGCCTACAGCTCTGACTAGGGCAGAGGCAGCGCTAGGCTTCCATTAGGTGCAGAGCTTGCTCAGTGCCCAGGGAATAGATACAGCACAGTATGGACAACCCAGCTGAGTTGTGATACACTCAAGAAGGAGAAATCCCTCTGCTTCAGTTAGCCAGGAAAGACAATGCTTCTCTGCCACCCATCTTCCAAAAGCCCAACATCACAGCTTATCACAGGAGGAGAAGGACCTAACAGTGCAAGCTTTGGGATTATGTTCAGCCTCCTCTCCAGATACAAAAGCAGGGTAAAGAGCAGGTGGATACACCATTGTGAAAAGCCAGAACTGCTTGTGAGACTCAAAATCAGGCAGTACCTGCAGTGAGCCTGGTCAAGCCACTTGGAAAGTAAGTGATTTTTACTTACTTTCCAAGTGAGAACAGGAGGGGAACAGGAGGGACAACACCTCTTTTGTGTGAAAAGTGATTCACAAGAACAGGAGCCATTTCCTGTCATACAAACAGTATAAGAAGGATGGGGGGTGGCAGAAATCCCAAGCACAAGACAAAACCAGAGACTTAGAGAAATCTGTTTCTTTCTCTCCTTAACTCCATTGCTACCACAGGAGATACTGTGCTGGACCACCTCTCTCCCCCATCCCAGGACAAGCCTGCGAGTTGTCAGGTAAAACACACACAGATGGACAGCCCCAAGCATGGAAAGCTGCCCCAGTGTGATCTCAATCTGTCACTAGGACATGACTTGAGTAAGGGCCACAAACACAGATGGACACCATTTTGAAGCAGGGCTTTCTACCTCCCAGGGACCAAAACTGTGACACAGGCTTTCTCCTGCTAACAAAAATCTTTCATCATCAGTGTGATTCAGGAGGACTTCTATTACTCTTGAAATACTGTAGCCTGGATGCTGCATAATCAAAGAGATTGAAAGACATTAGAAAAAGCTCATTAATATAATTTGTTTCATAAGCTAAGGGGACCATCACAAAATAAAATAAAAAACCAAAGCCCTCAATTACTGGAAAAATGGCTCAATAAAAGCTTTTTAATTTTGAAGCAACACCTTCTGTCCATCAAGCAGGTTGGGCATCACCAACATTTGATCAAACCTTGAACTTCCACCTAGTAGTCTGGGAATTGCCTGACCAGGTCAAAAAAGCAACCAAAGCCACCAAGGCTAGGTCTTCAACAGTGGCATAATCCAAAACTGAAACTATCCTGGAAGTTTCAGCTAACTACATCAGCTACTAGTTTATTACTTAACTCTTATTCACCATTCATTATAAAAGTTATTCTTTCTAATGTAATTACTGTATCATTATCACTGACTAACATAAAGCATTTAACTGAGTGGTGAGTACATTCCCTCAGGTGTGAGAATTGCCCACTGAAACCCCAAAGAAGCAGAGAGGTCATTCAAATCTGATAGTGCACTTACAGGAAACAATTCCCACCTTAAAGAAAAACTTGCTTGGAAGAAGTATCAAAACCAATCCTTGCTTCTTGTGGGCATTTGAAGGGCATTTGATATCCCTTCATCACATATTCAAATGCTTTTGTGTCATTTAACAGTACCTTATGACAGGAACCTGTGACAAAGGGAGCGTTCAGTAACATGTTCAGGCTCCTGCAACAGCATGGACTGAGAGCTTCTCTGAAAGACCCTCTCTAATCCTGTAACTTTTTGGGCTGTTTACATACAGCATAAAAACGTCCAAACTGATCAGCAGAACAGAACATTAAAAATCCTCCTTTAGAATTTGTTGTAACAATTAATCTCCTAAAGTAAAGTTACATGTATGAATGTACCAATATTCTGCCCTGCCCTTGGTTTTCCATTTCACCTTCTTCCAGAAACTGGAAAAGTTTTAACTCCCTTCTTCCTTCCTGGCACAAAGGTGATTTCACCTCTTTCTCAATCATCCTATGAGATAAACAACCTTCCAGTCTCTTGTTTTAAGACACCCAGTTTAGTTACAACAAAGGGCTGTAACCCTTCTCTGCACCACCTCTAATATTTACCATTTCCTTTTACAATACAGCCCAAACTACTTCAGAGGCATCACCAACAAGTACACAGAGGTAAAAAATCAGTCTCTTAATCCGTCTAGTTATCTCCTCCCCTTTACACAACTGAGGTCAAAATGGGTCTTGCAGACCCAGCACCACCTGGGAGATGTCTGTGCTGCCTTTCTGCTCTCCTTCCCTACTCCTCCACACTGCACAGTCTGCCTGACCTCTTCTCTGAGGTTGGGCTCCCTTCCCAATTTTCAACTCATACGTGGCTCCTGAGCTGATCAAATGCAGCTCCTCCTGCCCCACACTGAACAACCCTCTTGCTGGCTCCCCTCAGGGGCTCCTTACACAGAGCTGCCAAATGCTGCTTCTCACTAGAGAGGTAGATCTTGCTTCCTTTGCTTTACTTCATGTTTGGTTAAACACAAAGACGTCTTGTGTGGCCCTGTACACCAAGCAATCCTGGCTGCTCTGTCCAACAGCCTCAGCTTTGTTCCCCTCTGCCAGTATTCAACCCATGCAGAAATTTTATCTACAGCTATTTGATATTCATTTCTCTATCAGATGCAAACACTGAATAACATTTGACCTACAACCCGATTCTGGCACAATAATTCTGGGAAGTTCTCCCTTGATAGCTGGTTTTGTCATCTGCTATTTAGCTACACTATCATTCACCCCACACATTGCTCAGCCACTTCACTGGGATATTCCTTTCAACACCATGTGTCACGAAATCAAATGTTTTCTAAAAATCTATTATATCTACGTGGCTACATTTAATCCACAGAACTTCTAATTACCAAGAATCAAACTGGTTTTCAAGAGTCCTGTCAAAGAGCATCTTCTACATTCCTATCCTTTAATTACCTAGCAAGTGAATCAAGTTCCTATTCTTCTGACCAGGTCTGATGTCAGGCCCACCAGCCCATCATTAGCTGCACCCTCACTCTGCTCTTTTTGAACTCCTGGTATGAGCCCACAGATTTGGCATTTCTGACTCATACATGCTTGGTTAACATTTTGAGACTCCTGAGAGCAAATTAACATTAATGGGAGGGAAGTTCTACTTTCTGTCCTGCCCATTTGGAAACTTCAGAGGATTCAAGAAGTGGAACTTCTGAAGAGGTTTGGGGTGAAAGGAATAGAATTGGCACCAGTCTCCAGTGCTGCAGAAAGAGGCTCATCTCCCTTGCCCTCCTACAAACCACATTTCCAAGACACATTCTGGCTCAGCTACTCACCAGGCAGGTAGGCAACTCCACTCCTGAGCACTTCTGGGTTCACATCCTTGACTATGGTAGGTACAAACTGACCACCCCAGGCAGTTCCAGAAGTTGGGGATGTTGGGGGAGTAACAGGAGGTGAAGTTTCCTCCAGGGCACTGCTTTTACTCACTGGTTTCAACACACCTGTGCCAGTTGCCTCTTTTCTCATCTCTGTCTCTTCTGACATCATCCCTGTAAGACAAGCAACAAACAGAAGCTCGAGCAGAGTTCCACCCAAAAGATCCCAGGTAAGTACCAGACTGGGGAGGGATGTGCTCCCAGCTCCAGCACTTTGCAGCTCCTCCAGCCCTTTAGCCAGCAGCATGCATGTTCCAAAACTGGTTATAACATTAATACTACTGTAATTCTAAAAAAGGAAACCAATTTATTGTGAAGTTTGCAAAGTACAAAAGCTCAATTCAGATGGGGTTTACTGTAGTCAAAGTTCCTTTTTAAAGGTAACATATCAAGCAGTACATGTCTGCTCACAGCCTGGAAGTCTGGCACACTGCAAGTCCCTGGCTGAGCTCCAGCAGCCTGAGCATGCTGAAGTGATAAACCAGCTTCTGACAGGGAGGGCTACTCCATCAGGACAGAATTATTCCCCCAACACCACTTTCAGATTAGTTCCTGAAAATATGAAGTCAACTGGAGGCTGACAAATCAGCTGGAAATTAGCCAAAGAGACCTTGTTCTCCTCGTTCAGCCTTTTTTAATTAACCCTGAATGTGAAAGTCAGAAACCCATTTAAAAACACTGAAGAACAGGATGATTACACCAGTCAGCTCCTGCTCAAGAACTGCAGAAAAGGCTTCCTTTGTCTGACACCTCAGCTCTAAAGTACAAGTTATCAGAATCAGTTAATTCTAAAATTAAATATCTTGGCTACTACATGGAAACTAAGGCTAGTTATACCAAGTTTCAATTTTCATGCAAAATTATCTGGAAAGAAGAAAAAAAGTACCTACCCACTGTGCCAGAAGTATTATTCCCCATTTCCCAACATCACAAGAATTAGAAGCCAACAGTACATCTTCAATAATAGATCTTTAGCATCCTAAGTACACAACTAGGCTATTCCTGTGTTTGCAGAAAGCTATACTAAATAAAACACTATACTTCACTAGAAAACCTGATACTTCAATATCTACCAACAAAAATATCAACCTTTCTTCAGGAAAATAAGAGCAGAATATTTATTTGCTTGCTCTGAAGTAATTTTAATTGCTATTTAAAATTTACTTCAACCATCCTACCTTCCTGCTGCATCAACAATGCTGACACTTGACTCAGTTTATTTACTAACAGATTCCAATACTTCATTAAAGAGCAGGATCAGGAACAAAGCAGTCCTTGAAGTGGCTTTCAATACAAGTTTTAGCAGTGAAGGAGATTTACAGGTTGAGGCTTAGCCTGAACTGCTTTCAAAATTGCTAAAATGGGTAAGAGAAGTGCCCTGAGCAGCATGGCTCACTGCAACAAATCATGCAGCAGTGGGGGAAAGTAGGAGGAGCTCCCAGGCTCTGCACCATCAAGGGCATGATAGAATAGCTGCTCATTCCTCTTTGGTAACACCACTGGTTGAGGAGCAGCCCTGGGATCCAGCCTGGCATCTGCTGCTTTTGGCCACAGAAGCTGCTGTGACGGCTTCAGAGCCCTGCCCAGTTCTGGGCTGTACCAGGGCCCTGCTCTGATCCTAGGGCTACCTCAGCCTCCACTTCCCAGTGGTGCAACAGGTCGTCCACTTCAGACAACACTGCTACACGTTCCTGAGCAGCATTTAGAGGGGCATTGATCTCCTGCAGAAAGGGTATCTTGAACACCTCCGAGTCATGGTAGTTGAGCCCAAAAGTTTCACATTAAGAGCTGGTAGACTTTCTAGGAGAACACAGAATCACCTTATCAATGAGCTTTAAGGCCTGACAATAAGAAGAACTACACAGTTTGTAGTAAAGGGGTTGGCATTAAATGACAAAAGCCTGTAAAGAGGACCAAAAAGTGAGATTTAAAGAGGACAAGAAATGGAACATAGCTGTGCTCCACACAGATTATACACCAGGGCAAGAGAAATACAGAAATGTATGTGATAGTCCTGCCTTGAATATCTCTTAGGAATGAGGCAGCAGCTCCCAAAAGGTAGGAGAGAAACATTTTGCTCAGCCCACCACACACAGTCACGGTACCAGGGCTTTTCAGCCCTGAGGAAACTTCACTAAAACTGTGCAGCCTCCAGACTATGCATATCTTACCCAAACAAAACTCTACCCCGAGCTTCTGAAGGCCAGCTCACTCAGATCTGCAGATGCCAGCTCTCCCAAAAAGGCCCAAGCACACTGTTTGTTATTTGCAATCTGGGGCGGAGGCACTCACTAAAGCGGAAATTGTAGAATGCGGAGGATTACATCTAAAAGCAAATTGAGAACAGGGACATCTGAATTTGCCGTGTTTGCAGGTTCCACCTTTCCCCGAGGTTAAGGAAGTGGTAGAGGAGGATTTGCTTGTGTGCATTTCAAAGAGACATTAGCATTTTCCCTGCAAACTGCCCCAGCACCAGTATCACCTATGCTAACATCAGGTAGTAACCGGGACCAGGAACGGAACGCCCTAACAGGTGCTGCTGAATATGCCCCAGTGTGGCTTTTCAGCCTATTTCTTGAATATCAAGATATTTTCCACCCACAAAATAGAGAATTCTTGCCAGAGCTGCAAAGTTTCAAAATCCACTTTCATTTAGATGTTAGTCATTAGGAAAAAACAGCAGTCACATTATCTGTGAATGGAGCCAGTGTAAATTTTAAGCCACCAACTCAAAACAGTTCACTTTTGACTTCAGACCTTTTTCTATTTATATCTAAGTCTTTCTAAGTTAGACTCTATTTGTGCACAGAGTAAGCCCACTAAGAATGGAAGTAAAGGGAGAGAGTTAAGGGACAAGGAAAAACCTGCAGACACAGCAAACTCACATGCCCCAGTTCTGAACGTGTATTTTGACATAATCAACAATATCTGCTGTAACAAGCAAGCTCCTCCACCTCACACAGAGCAAATTGTGCCTCGGCCCACTGCTGCTGAGGTGTGAATTTCAGATCTGAATTGACCCAGTAAAGCTTAAGCTTTGTTGTTATTTATAGTTTAGGCAAGATACCCAGTTTCCAATCATAGTAGCAAAATGACCTCAACAAGACACAGAATTTAACCTACAGAACCACCTTGCTGGAAAAGTAAAGTCCATTTGTAGGACATTTGCTTTGCTTTGTAATTTTATCTCAGAATTATCTTGTAAGTGACATCTCAGAGGGTTTAATAGGGCTAGATAAGGAGATGGCTTGTTTGGATCTCAAAGCAATCAAATGTAATTGAATGGATTAAGCTTTTTATAGTGCCAGCTATAGTGTTTAAGAAATACTGCCAGCATTAACAGATACCTGAGCTGCCCTTTACCATAGAAAGTTTATTTGGGTAGTTTGGATGGTTTTCCTGGCAATTTAGGTTGTTTCTTTTGCTTTACAGACACTGACATAATAAGGTTTGCGTTTTTCTTAAGCTGCAATGCCCAAGTTTAACATCAGCAGACTTGAGCCACAAATGTCACTTATTTCAGCCAAATCCCCAAAATACAATCATTTGTATTGTCTTTCATTAAAAACAAACTCTGTGTGTACCCCAGCAGGGTCCATCACTGCTGAAATCTCCAGCAGTGGTCAAGATTTATTCTTTGGACCAGTGAGAACATTACATTTATCTCATAACAAAGTGGACCTGGTTAATTTTAGAAGAGAAGAGAAGGAAACACTGAACAAGCAGCCAGAGCACTCATGAGCAAAGTGTCCACCCAGCACTAAACACAAACTAGGTGTTCCAAGGCCTGGTCCTGAGGAAACATGAAGTCAGGCCAGGTTCAGGTTGGCCAGGGGAATGGATACCCACAGCATGGTTATTTCCTGGCATATATCCACCAAGACCCACAGGTAGGCAGAAGGCAGTATTTTTTTTTCTGCTCAAGGTGATAGATGGATAGATAGATTTCTGCTCAGAGAGACGTGTGCTGCAGAAATAGAAACTTTTGAGCTGACCCCTCAATTTCACAGAAGAGAAATGCTTGTCACTTCAAAAGTATCAGAAATGCCTGGTAACCCTGGGCTTGCCTAACTATAGAATTAAATTAATTTGATGCAAATGTTAATGAAATTTTATTTTAATCTGTGGACACTAATTTAGCTCCATTAGAAGGTCACTAAGACATCGGGTAAAATGTGACTTTTGGGCACTTGAGAAGCAGCTGTGTGTGCAGTCAAATGGAATCAGGCTGCAGCTCTTGGCCACATAATTTGGGACCAGGGCAAGCATTACAGTGGCAGCATGTCCCAAGACAACAAGCTCTGGATCTGTTGCCCCAGAGGGTCAAACATGCTCTAGCAACACGGGTCTGTACGCCAACCCTTTCAAGAGTCCTCACTCCAACATTTCAAGCTGGGTAATTTTCCTAGCCAGGGGTCTCAGGGAATGAGAGCTGTTGAACTGGAATGGCATGTTCCAGCCGCCCCCGCCACACACCCGCTCCTCCGTGTGATCTGCATATCGAGCTGCAGCTCTCCAGACTCAGCAGAGCTGGGCAAAGCCCACACCGGGCCCATGCGGTTACACACCCCTGCCTGCAGTCTGCTGCAGAAGGCAGACACCTGGATTGCCCTCTTAATTCCTCCTCAAGGAGCACAGGAACTCAAGCATCAAGAAATCTGGGTAATACCTGCTTGAACATTCCAGCTGAGCTGAAGTTAGAAGCTTCATTTCTGTGCTCTCCCACTCAAGTTAAACAGCTCCTACTTGAAACATAATCGAGCTGAAGAAAGCATGCCTGAGGGGAAGGCAGGGAAGAGGGGGGAATCCCTCAGCTCTGCAGTTTGCTGCCTGAATCAGTTATCAGCACATACATTTGTTGATCTTCAGGTCATGTTACACAACTAGTATTTTACTGTGGCATCCACTGCTGCTTCCTCTTGCCACAGCCATATTCCTAAAGCCAGTTTTCAACTATGAAAGACTTGCACAGTTAGACAAGTCTCTCCTCACATATTCTGCACATCATGAATGTGAGCGGGAGGAGGTCCCCAGCAATCAGATTAACTGAAATGAAAAGTTTCTTCCAATGGAACTTTTTTCTGTACCAATGTAAGTTTGCTAAGAATTTTTAAACAAAATACCACAATAATTTCTCTTCCACCTGTGAAGAGAAAGCTAACTTCATGCCACAAAAAATGACAATTTAATCACTTCCCAGTATTTTGTGCTGTTACCCCAAAGCCTCCCAGATGTATTTATCAAATCCTGCCTGATAAGCAGTATTCAAGCAGTACTCCTTGAGGACTTTGCTTTCAATCCATGTTACCAAACACAACCACACAAACATCCAATGGCTGTACCTTTAGGAGGTGATGCCCCAGACGATGCCTCTGGCTGGGAGTGCTGAGTGGTAGGCTCTGTATGTCCCTCAGGAGGTCCTGAGGACAGTGGTCCACCCTCCAATTCCTCTTCAATGGATTCCAGTGCTTTTGAGGCTGTAGTCTTCAACCTTTCCCTGTAAGAACTTTCCTGGTTCTCCACCTGCCCCTGCAAGTCCTGTATTGCAACACGCTCCAGGTTCAGCACAGAGTTCTCTTCACTTTCACAGCCATGGTTTTCCACCAGTCTTTGTGGTTCCTCAAACCTCCCTCCAGACCTCTGGGTTTTGAACAGACTTGAGTCTTCTTCTTGTGCACTGGGAGCCAACAAGTCACTGTTATTTAATTGTTCTGCCATCTGATTCCCCTCTACTGATTGGGCAGTTTGGAGTAGTATGGCTTCTTCAGCCTTTTTATGCTCTTGCTCATCACCATCTGACAAGGTTCCATCTGCTGGAGCTTTCACAGAACAGTGACTATGACTAGTCTGATCTTCATTTACAGTCAACGTTTCTTTAGACTCTTTCACTTCCTCTTGGCTGTCCCTTCTTCCCACCTCAAATTCATCTACATCTCCTTGGTTCTCTTCTGGAGGATTTAATGGAGAACGGATATTTGCTTCATTATTACTGCAGCAAGCACTTACATCTGCCATGTTCTCTGAAGGAGAGACTCTCTCCCCATCGACATCTGAATTCTCAGGCAATGTAGTGACCTGAACTGGCTCAACACTTCCACTGACACCCTGGCAAGAGACATCTGAAGCTTCCTTTAGTGTGCAACATGGTCCCAAAGGCCCTAGGACAGATACAGAAGGAGCATCCATCAGTGTCACCTCCTTTTGACCCTCAGTCAGTGGTTCTGTGTGTACTCCCAGCATCACTTCCTCTTTAGCGGCAGCAGCATCTAGAATCACTTCTGGGCTCTGCTCCAATGTTTCAACACCAGCATTTTCACTAGGTCCATCACTTTCTCCCTCCATGTTTCCAGGGGCACCAGGCACTTGTGCCTTGCAGCTGACAGCATCTCCAGCACACACATCACTGTAGTTGCACCGTGTGTATCTCCAATCCAGTGAGCGCTCACTGCGAGTCTCCCGCTGTGCAGATGAATCTTCTGCGTGGCAAGCAGGAAGCTCAGCCACAGGAAAGTTATCACCCATACTTCCAGGATCAGCTGGTATCAGCTGACTTTCTGGGGACAGTTCTCCATGTGCCATCACTTCGTTGCCTTCCAAAGGAGTAACATTTTTGAGAACTTCTGTAGAAGTGCTCAGAGCGTCCATTTGACAGTGCTCCTTCTGCATAAGTGCTGAATGAATTAAGTTCTTAGAGTAGGTGCTGTCTTGTATGACAATAAACCTGTGCTTGCCTTTAGACTCATTCACTCGTGCCCTGGGCTGAGTTAGATAACTTAATGCCAGTGACTGTGCTAAAGATCCTCTTTGTGGTCCAAATCTGGGCAGTGAAATTTCTGCCAGCTCAACGTACTCCCCTTCAAGGTCACTTGCCAAGTTCTCTTGAGTCACAGCACTCGTACAGTCACCATTGACCAGAGCTTCATTTAACTGTGGAGCTGTGCTGCTAATGACAGGGTTGTCTTGATTTGCACTTAGTTCCTGTAGATACTGAGACCTCAGGTCTGGTGAACCACACTTGTCCGTGGGGAGGCACAAAATTGAACGTTCCTCTGTTATTTCAGGAGAGATGATATTGTTTTCAATTATTTTTGGTTTATTTATAAATTCAGGATTAACCACTTTATCCCAGGGCACACGAAATATTTTGTCATCAGTGGTTAGTAAACAATTTTCCAGTGCTATGCCCATCCGCTCTCCATTGAACGTACTCAACCATTCCAGAGTAAAAATAGAGGTATATGAAACTTCTGGAATCACCACTTCTTCTACATTATGCTTATCTTTTGCCAAACATTTCAATACAATTCGTGGAGGCTTCTTCAGAGAGGGGACCACCTGCAGGTAGAAGTCACCAGGCTTCAAGATTCGCCAGTCAATGGAAGCTAGCTGGATTACAATCTTCTCTTGAATACACAGGGGCCAGCCCGCGTGGCGAAACAGCAATCCGCAGTACGGAGCCTGTGGAGACAAGAGAAAGTGTTTTCAGCACCAGCAAAAGATCTCAGCTCAAGATTCTCAGTTAGAGATCGAGAAAACAGATGAACTTAGGGTCACTGGTTTTTGATGTAGGCAAGTTTTCCACACTAAGGTCTTCTCTTGAAAAAGCAGAAATAAGAAAAGCTACCAACACAAACCTCCTGTGCATGACAGGCGGGCACAAGTTACACTGGGAGGCTGCAACCTCCCAGGGGAGGGAAGAGGACAGTGCAAAGACAAAACAGGAGAGAGGAAGCAGCAAATGAGAAAGCACAGCAGAGCCATAAAGAAGGCAGCAAGTGCCATCCATCAGCAAGTGCAAGGAACCACACTTAACACACCAGCAACTTCCTCATTCCCAAAACATAGCAGCACTCAGGCCATGCCTCAGACAAATCCCACCCAAGTAAAAGAACTGAATTTTCATGGCTGAACTGACTTGACTCAATTATTTACAGCTTTATCACAACTTCAAAAAATAATGTCAGTGCTTTGAACTTGATTCTGTTTGGATAAGATTTAAATTAAGCCATTATATAAGCCATCAATTCCACAATTAATTTTATCATTTTCTGTATGACAAGGTTTGGATTCAATTAATTCAAGTATTTTGCCATACAGCAGAGAAACCAGAGAACAGGAAGGAACTTCCTGGATCCTCACACACCTTGAAACAACAGGTACTGGCATAAAGCAATTTCTTTCTTATGTTCATCAAGCCTTACCTTCAGCCCTGCCAGATTTCTAACTCTCCTTGCACCTGAAGCAAAGTTGCTCACAGGTTTAGAAACCCAAATCATCCTTCAAATTCAGTAATTCTTCCTCCTCAACCCTGTATTTTCCAGTTGCATTCCCACTGCTTAGACTTATTAACCCATGTCACATGACATTAGCATGTCAACCTTCATCATCTCCTCAGTATGCCTGAAGTATCTCCTTTGTAACGCCCATTTCTTTTTCTTAAAAACCATTTGTTCATTGTGCAAAGCATTGCAAAACACTGTCTATAATGGCACCAGCACCTCCCACATGTGCTAGAAGCATCTCTTAAAGCTAAGATCCCACTCGTCTTCCAGTCATGGCCCTACAGTCACCCACTGGTTTTTCTTTTCCAGCTGATGAACTCCAGTTCACAACAGAAGTTGTGGAGGCACATGCTTGCCCTCTGAGTCTGCCATTACAAAATTTAGGTACAACTTCCTAGAGTTCATCTTGTGCAATGCATTTATCACTCTTCTCTTCCAGGTTACAGTTTGTGTGTCCCAGGCTGGTTTCACCACAAACATGTCATACATACTCTTACTTCTTATGCCAAGGTCATGGATGAGAAGCACTGCCTGTTTCATGACTCCTGCCTCCAACTCCATTTTCCCTTCAGTGCAAACATCCTCCCTCCCTTTCACCAGTTTGTAGCCATCTTGCAATTCTTGCATAAGCCTCAATCCTTTCGACACAGTAATTAATCTTCCATATGACTCCATAATAAATCCTTTATGGCAGAGATTAAACAATGAAACTTATCTCTCTAGAGAGAGCTGGTTTATTAAAAAGGCTGGTGTGACACTACCTGCCATGGAGCAAACCACATGAAAACATTATTCAGTTTTTCATGGGTCAGTTAATTCAGTCCTTGCTCAGTGCACAATGTTGTAGGCTCAGCTTGTTCTCTGTATTTTGTTACTAGTCCTGACTTAACAGATTCAATAAAATCCCTGTTACCAGACATTTGGCACTATATGGTAACTTCTTCCACATTCCAGGATGGAGACCTGCCAGTCCTATTTCTTCTAAATAGTTAAGTTCAATCACAGTAGTGATCTTCTGTAGTAGTTTTACTTCTGTTCCCTTACTGCTACTGACCTACTGCTGTACTTGCACACTGTACCACTACAAAAAGGAACTTTACTTTAGTTTTCATTTACTTGAAGGATCATATTAATATTACCTTTCTATTCTAACCTTGACTCAGGGCAGACACATCTCCCCTTCTTTCCTCTATTAAGTTAGAACCAAAAAGCCCCATAACCTAACACACAGTTGCCTGTACTTCCCTCAAAGGCACAGCTGAGCTGGGCAGCCTGATGTTCTCAGGCTTTCTGATCTGCAAGACACAGACACCTCTGTCAGTAAGTCCCTTTCACCCACAATACAGTTAAACTCAGCAAACCAAGACCACCTCTTGCAGCAGTTTGCACAGGCTGCTTCTGGCTCCAGCAGATCTTAGGCCAAATGGACTTTTGTATCAGGCTCAAGACTCACACAGCACCTCAGCCAACAAAGCTTGGGGCTCCTACAAAAGTGTCCAAATCAAGGATTTTGTACACAAGTTTTAAACTAGAGCAATTTGCGATTTTCCAGAAGAGGCTGTACCACTGCAGTACACCAACTCCTCTTCTCCCATCAGAATATCTCCTGGGAGGTATATTAAGGCCAAGGGTCTGTACCAAGGGTCTTTCAGGGGAAGAAGAGGCAGATGAAGATCAGTTCCCAAACTATTATAGTTTATGGGACTGAAAAGTGAAAGACGCAATCAGCAGCAGCATAAACATAAAGCTGAATTCCATCAGCACACACTTGACAGAGATTCTGTAAAAATTTGGATGCAGAGTAACCCACTGGAGGGCCATTCATACATTAAGAAATTCAAAAACTCAGCCTCACTGCTTAGATGCTTGTCTATCTACTGACTCATAAGGAGAAAACTCAGCAATAAAATCACCAAAACCAAAATGCAGAATGCATTGATGTTCCTGAAAAGCCCTGCAAAGCCACAATCTAAACTGCATCAAGAGCCAGAGCAACATCCAAAACACAAATGCAAGTGCCACAATAGCCCAAACATTACAGAGCTTTAGAACTTTAGAAGTGGAGCATCCTCATGCTGCTCCTGCTCCAAAATGCACCTTCAAAGGGAAGATTATGTGAAGAGGCTTATTATAGTACCTTTAACATCTCATTTTGAGGCTCAAGGATTTGCTTTTCTCATGTCCAAACACTACAGAGCCAAACCAGGCCCACCAGAGGAGTGCCAGGAACACCCTCTACACACAGTGGCAGCAGCCAGGAATAAAGCTGGCTGAGGAAAGAGCTGGGCACCAATGACAAAAATGGCACAAAGCTGGAATCTTCTAAAGCTACAGGGATGGTCAAGCTGGAACAGACCATTTAGCTCAGGACATCACCTCAACGCCAGGGGCAAAATCTGTTTTTTAACTTTGTGCTAAGCAGAGACAGACCTCCTTGGAACACCCCTTCCAGTCCCTGAGGAATCACACACAGGCTGATGATTTTAATACACCCAGCTGAAGCCCATGAACTTGCCTAGTACTTCTTGAAGCCATTTACACTTTTGTCACTGCAGAGGCTGACAAAAGATCCAGTGCTCTCAAGACTTTCTTCAGTAGTCACTCAGATACGAGTTAATTCTTTTCCCTCTAGTGTGTTTAGGAAACGCTCACATGGAGCAGCTGAACTACAAACTAAGGAGAAGTTTTGCTTTTAGACTCTCTGAAAGGCAGGCAAGACTTTCAAAAAGCAATTAGTAAGAAACAGTCTTCTGTGATTTCAGACTGTAAAGATGAAGGGACATACAGTGGAGGTTTGGGGAAAAAGAGACCACAGCAAATTAAATAAACTTCATAAATAAGAAATAATAAATTTAAAAGATTAAACAAGCAAACTTTTAAATAAAATATGGAATAGGCTGAGCCCAACTCTAGGTACCAACAAGGTACCTAGAGCTTCCCTTGATCTCCCTGTACTATCACTGGAAGTAAAAAATCAAGAATTGCTGTCAGAAAGGGTCACAACCAAGTAAGAAAGGATCTTGCTGACTACTCTCCCAGACATTTCACACCTCACCAAAAGCCCCCAATACCTAATGCTAAGCCTTGTGCAGCCAAAGGCAGCTGCCCAACCAACCCCATATCTTGTGGCTACTGAGCAGGCCAGGGAGTGCCAGGCAGGCCTCTAAGCACAGCTCCTGTCTCTGCATCACCTCCCCAAACCCTGCTGCACAAGTAGGACAGCCCCACCGTGCAGGTTTCCCCCTCCCACAGGACGCCTCAGACACCCCCATGCCTCCACATCACCTGAGCCCATCTCCAGATCAGCCAGGTGGCCCACCAGCATCCCGGGCTTCTCTGGTATCCACTGGCCCCATACTTCCCTCATCAGGACCCTGAGCTCCAAGTGCCCTCACCTGTCCCTCTTCGGGACGCCCAGCACCCACGGCCCTCACACCTGTCCCTCCTCGGGACGCCCAGCACCCACGGCCCTCACACCTGTCCCTCCTCGGGACGCCCAGCACCCACGGCCCTCACACCTGTCCCTCCTCGGGACGCCCAGCACCCACGGCCCTCACACCTGTCCCTCCTCGGGACGCCCAGCACCCACGGCCCTCACACCTGTCCCTCCTCGGGACGCCCAGCACCCATGGCCCTCACACCTGTCCCGCCTCACGGCCGAGCACTCAGCGCCTCGTGTTCCAACGGCCCTCCAACTGCAACCGAAGCCGCCGTGTCCGTCAAGGCGGCTCCGCGCTGCTATTGGCTGCTGCAGCCCCCGCTGTCCTCCCATTGGCTG
>VZRH01007360.1:5328-16511 GCA_013397555.1 Urocynchramus pylzowi
CAAAGGACACCGAGAAAGAGACGTCAGAGGGATCCAAAGCCCTGAGAGGTGCCAGAGGGATCCGGAGCCCCGCGGTGCTTTGGGGGATTTGTGCTTTGGGTTTGGGCTGGGTTTGTGGCAGCTCCTGGGGCACCGCACCCGGCAGAGCCCCGTCCTAGAGCTTGAGCGCCGTGACACGGGGGATGTGGAAGGGACAGGTCTCCTCTGACCCTGTGGAGCTGCGGAGGAGAAGGAGAAAGCCCGAGGGATGGTCAGGGAGAGTCCACACCCCCATCCCCTTGTCCTCCCCGTCCCCGTGTCCCCTCGTCCTCTTCTCCTCCCCTCATCCCCTTGTCCTCCCCATCTCCTTGTGCCCCTCGTCCCCCTTGTCCCCATGTCCCCCTGTCCCCGCCCGCCCCTCACATGAGGCGGTTGCGGATGGGGCGGAAGTGTTTGGTGAGTCTGACGGCGAAGATGATGCTGGGGATGAGGAAGAAGGTGCAGCAGCCCAGGCTGAACCAGAAGGCATTCTGCAAGGAGAACCCACCGGGCTGAGCGGTGCCGGGAGGGCAGGGGCAGCCCCGGGGCTCCGGGGAGCCTCGGTGCCCCCCAAACTCCTGACCGGAGCCCCGCGGAGGGGGATCCCTACCCAGGGCTCAGCGATGCGGTCGCACAGGATGACCCGCCCGTTATCCAGGGCCGTGGCGAGCGGCTGGCACGAAGCCACGTCCTCCCTCAGCTGCAACGAGGAGCGGAGACAAGGCATCACACCTGGCTGCTGGCGTGCATTTTGCTTGCGGGGGGGATCCATGGGGGCTCCTGGGCCCCAAAAATCCCCGCGGGGTCACGGAGAGCTCTCACCGTCTGCCCGACCCAGTTGAGGTACTGGGCGAAATAGCGCAGCTCCTTCCTGGTGAAGCAGCCGAGCTCCTGGGCAGGGGGAGGGAAGGCAGCATGGAGGGAGAGCCTCGAACTTCGCAGTCCGGTTCCCTCCCCGCACTTCCCGGCCCGGTTCCCTCCCCGCGCTTCCCGGCCCGGTTCCCTGCCCGCGCTTCCCGGCCTGGCTCCAGCCTCTCTGCAGCCTCTCTCCGGGCTAATGCGGGCTGGGAAACGAGGGCTGAAGGCTCCCGGTGCCCTCTTCTCCCTCTTTCCTCCCGGCTGCGGGGGATTCCAGCCCCGCTGGTTCACCCAGCCCCGCCTCACCTGCCGCAGGATCTGCTGGGCCTGCACGGGCAGCCGGGCTTCCACCGAAGCCGTGGTGGCCAGAGTCCTCCTCACCCGCTCCTGGGGAAGCACAGGGAGGGCAGAGCATCCTTAGGGCCCAGAGCAACGGGGTGGGTGCCCGGGGTGTGCAGGGAGCAGCCCCACACTGGGTCTGGGTGCCAGAGGGCAGGGAAAGGGGGATGTGTCCTGAGCAGAAAAAACCCTTTGCAGGGGGATTTCTGGTTTGTGACAGCAAATCCAATCCCTAAAGGAGGCCATTTCTCCTGGCTGGCATTTTTCCTGGCTCTCCCATCACCCTGCAGCTGTATTTTTCTTTGGCAGATGGGACCCATGGAGCACCGTGAGTTTTTGGGTCGGGAAGAGATGTGTGAGTACCTTGAGGTGCGGTGCCAAGCGTGAGAGGAACTGGACGCTTTCCCCCAGCTTTGCCTGCGGGACAGGGAGGTGAGAAATGTTCAGAAACCTCACTGTCCCCTTCAAGGGGGTGCCAGTGGCACCGCTGCCACCAGCCCAGCACGGACTCACCACCAAAGCCTCCTGCGACTGCACCGTGGAGTTCTGCATGTGCCACAGCGCCCGTGCCTCTGCTGCCAGCCGCCCGGCCACCGTGCCGTTCCTCTGCGGGTCACAGCGGGGTCAGCCCGTCCCCGTGGCCACCGAGGGCTCCCCCCCTGCCCACCCAGCTGCTCACCTGCATCTTCTGCAGCCCCTCCAGGTTCCTCGCCAAGCCGGGCAGGCTGGTCTGCACCACGGGGTTTTTCATCTGCGGGGGAAACGGAGTCGGGGGCTGCCCAAAATCCTGCCCCACATCCCACAGCGGGGTCTGGCTGACGGCGAGAACCCCTCACCTCCTCCTGGAAGCGCCCGTAGTCCACCTCGTCCACCCCGCTGCGGGCAAAGGTCTCCAGGTCCTGCCTGCCCTCGCTGCGGAGGAGCCGCACGTCTCCCAGGTCCGCCGTGAAGTCGCCCAGGCGTTTTTGGAAGTCAGCCGTGTACTGTAGGGTCGGGCAAGGCGTTCTGCAGCGCTCCCAGTAACCCCAGTAAAGCTCGTGCGTCCCCCTGCCGCAACCAGCAGCTCTGGCTGGAGCCGGCCCTCACCTGGGGCGTTTTCAGGTGCTCATCCAGGTCGTAGGAGCTGTCGAGCTGCAGCACCTCCCAGAGCCCTGCGCCGCTCTTGCACTCCCTGGAAGGCAGAGGGGCATTGGCAGAGGGATCCCAAACCCGCCCTGGTGGCACGGGGGGCTCCTGCGGGGCTCACCTGTATGCAGAGCTGAGGTTGGAGTCCCTCCTGAGGTTGAGTTGGCGGGTGAAGTTCATGGACGGAGGGAGATTCCCGGGGGTGTCGATGAACTGGGCCAAACAGGAGGAGAAACAGGGTCAGGGTCAGGCAGGGGCGCTCCCAGCAGGGATCCTGGGGGTGGTCTGCCTTCCCATGGGGTGGCTCATCACAGCCTGAACTAATTTTGGCTTTATTTGGACATTTCCCATGGTGAAGTCTTGCTGGGTGTGTTTGGAGGGACCTGCCTGTGTGTGGCACTGCCACGGGAAGAGTCCTGACCCCGGTCCCACGGCCCCAATCCCTCTCCCAGCCCCATCACACCCAGCTGCCCGCCCCAAGCACCCCAGGGGTGGCCAAGGACCGGGGAACAGCAATTAGGAAGTGAATTAACAGCACAAAGGCGACTCCCAGCTGATGATGCAAATCCCAGGAGCTAATCCTAAACTTAATTTTCTGGTCTAGGACTGGGCTTTTCCAGTCGGGTTTAGGGGGAGGACACAGAGCCTTTGGAGGTGTTTTGGTGCACGGAAGGAGAGATTTACAGGGCGATGGGTGGATGTGTGGCCACCCACCTTATAAATCTCCTGGTTGACCCAATTCCTGCAAACCAGCGTCTGGATGTTGCCCCCGACCAGGAAGGTGGCGAAAACCAGGAGGATGAGGAGCCAGGAGAACAGGAAAGCCAAGCCCACGCCGCTGAAAGAGGGAGAGGAGGCGCCGCTGGTGGCTTCGCAGCCCCGAGCGGGCAGGAAGGGACCTGCCCGTCCAGCTGCAGCCCCGCGGCTCCTTCCCGAGCCCGGGCACGCCGGGCTGGGCAGGGCCCTGGCAGCGGGGTGTGCCGGGCAGCGGGGCCGGGCCGCGGGAGCTGCCAGCTCCCAGGGAGGAGCAGCTTCTCCCAAAGCTGCCGGCGCAGGCGGTGCCTTCAAAAGTTTTTCCGCTGGGACCTCTCCCAGTCCCTCCCTTGGCTTTGCCCGGGTTTTTTTTGGGGGTGTGTGAGATGGAGCAGCCCCCCAGCGCGCAGAGAAGCGCTTACACCAGGAGAAACTTGGCGCCAGCTTCTCCTCGGCACTCGTAGTCGCTGGGGTCCTCCCGCTTGGAAAGGCCGTATGCCCCCAGGGCCATTCCCGTCACGTTGCAGGCGAGGATGAGGAGGATGATGGAGCATAGCACCGTGCCCGCGATCCACCTGGAGGGAAGAGCAGCAGGGCACAACCTCGAAATGCGGGGCTGAGGCACCTGGAGCTCGGGGCCCGTCTCTGCTGCTGCACCCCCCGCGCCCCCTCTTGCCCCCGGGGTCACCTGTAGCGCTCGAAGCGCTCCGCCTCCCGCAGGTACGGCTGGCTCCGGTGCTCCGCCTTCCCCAGCGCCTCGCTCACGGGCCGGGTGTAGTCGGGGAGGGGGAAGCCGTCGGCGATGGACTGCACCTTCTCCGCCGTGCGGGCCAGATCGCCCCTCAGATCTGCGGGGACAAGGCTGTGCTGGAGGCGTGGATGGTCCCTGCACCCCACCCCGTGTCCCCAAAGGGATTCACCGCGTGGGGGATGTCCCCACTCGGTGTGGCAGCCCCACTCACCCTGGATGACCTGCGCCATCCTCTCCACGGCCAGCTCCGGGATGGAGTTGAAGGTGCCATTGCCCTGCAGGGAAAGAAGAGGTGCCGAGCACCTCAGCTGGAGCTGCCTGCGGGTCCTGGACCGCACACCCCACTTCACCCCGACCCCCCAACCTGGCGAATCATCTCCGCAAAGTCACTCCGGGGCAGACCGGCCAGCGCCTTCAACACCTTCTCCACCGACGGCACCTTGTGGGGGAGGAAGGACCCCGTGAGCCCCGGGGCAGCAGCGTGGGGAGGCGACCAGGGGCACCGGGACCCCGTGCCCACCTTGCTGTAGTCGGCACCCAGCTGCAGGCCCTGTGCCCTGCCCAGGACGCTGGCGCAGGAGGTGCAGCGCGGGTCGTCGAGGAGCGCGACCACGCGGCGCCTTCGCTCCCGCAGCGCCGGCTCCAGCTCGGCCCGCGCCGCCGCCAGCGCCCGCGCCGTCCTGTGCACGATCTGTAAATGGTGCAG
Source organism: Urocynchramus pylzowi (assembly GCA_013397555.1). Lineage (NCBI taxonomy): Eukaryota > Metazoa > Chordata > Aves > Passeriformes > Fringillidae > Urocynchramus > Urocynchramus pylzowi. Next base: position 9,879 of record VZRH01007360.1, read on the forward strand.
CGAGGTCTGTAGGTCTTAAAGAGAAAGCCCAGGGCTAGGTCACGCTGCTCCGCTCGGCCGCCCCGGCGAGGCTTCGGCCCCGGTGTCGGTGCCGGGGACAGCGGCGCTCCGGCCGTACCTCCGGCCCTGTCCTGCAGCTCCGCCAGCGCCGCGTAGGTCACGGCCTTGAGCTGCGCGTGGATGGAGAGCCCCACGCTCCGGCTGAGCCCTGCGAGGCACCGCGGCACCGTCAGCACCGATCCAGCCCCGGGCCAAGCTCGGGGTGCTGCCCGGCGCCGCGCTTACCAGCCAGGTCGGAGATGATCTGCTTTCGGGGCACCTCGAACTTGTCCACCACCATCTGCACGCCCTGCCGGGAAAGAGGAGCCGCTCAGCCGCGGGCAGCAGCCGCCGGGAGGGGAGGGAGCCCTGCGGTGCCATTCGAAATTCGCTATTAACGCAGCCACGTCATCTCCTCTTGCCTGCTGAACTATCCCCTGAGGGAAACGCAGCCATCCCCCGGCAGCGCCCCGTGCCAGGGGCGAGGCTGCTCGGGGACCCACCTGGGGGACGTTGGCAAGGTGCTGCCGCAGCGTGCGCAGGGTGGAGGGCACGGCCCCCAGCCCCGGCTCCATCTGCCCCTTCACCCGCTGGCTGGTGATGAAGGCGCAGGTGACGCTGACCCTGCGGGCGGTGAGCAGGCGGTGACGGCGCGGCCCGGCGGGACGCGGTTCCCCCCGCCCAGCGCGGGTTTTGGGGGTGATTCGGGGGACTCACAGGATGACGAGGGAGGTGAAGGACAGGCAGGCCAGCAGGCAGCGGCGGCGGCAGCCCAGCGAGCGCCGGTGGGCGCGGAGGCGGCCCCCGCAGCGCCGCCGGCTCCGGCAGTAGCAGAAGCACATCCCGGCCACCGGCACGGCCACGGTGAAGAGCAGAGCCACGGCGGCACAGACGACATAGCCCAGCTCGTACTGCACCACCTGCGCCACGCAAGAGCCTCGTCGGCACCTCTGCACCGAGCTCGGGGTGCTCCCGGTGCCCAGGCGCCCTGTGCCAGGCAGGAACATCCCCGTGGCATCCCCGCCCCGCAGCCCGGCTCACCTGCGACGTCCGCACCGAGCCGGGGTCGTTCAGGGCTGTCCTGAGCAGCTCTGCAAAAAAATTAATCATGGCACAGGCAGAGGAGGCCCCACCCGGTGCATCCCCAACCTTCCTGGGGCAGCAGCACCGGGACAGAGGCTGAACCCTCTCCTGAACCCCTGGGGACCCCTGGAGCTGCTCTGTGACAGAGGCAGAACCCTCTCCTGAACCCCTGGGGACCCCTGGAGCCGCTTGGGGATGTGGGGATTGCAGCCAGCAGAACGCCCGAGGTCCTGGCAGCAGGGATCACTTTGCTTGAGGTGAGGAATCATTCTCCAGCTCATCCTCACTTTTTATTTTTTTCCCCTAGTAAACAGAGTGCCCTCCAGTTGGTTTAGGACAATTTTCTGGATTATTTGTGGGGGATTTACCATTAACTCAAAGATCCTCCCATTTTTAATCCATCCACACCCCAGGCAAGGAACAGGGATATTCATGGATCTATAGCAAACATTTCTTTTGCAGTGAATCCCTCTGCCATTCATTATTTATCTGTTTAGAGTGGCCCAACTACAAGAAATAACCTCAGGAAGAAGATGCAGCCGAATTAATCTCATTTCTTTGCAAACCCAGTGGATTTGATGACCCCAAAGATCCTTCCCCCGGCTCGGGGCTCACCTGTGGGCAGCGGGTTCTGCTGGATGAGGTCCAGGCAGCGCCGGACGAGGCCGTAGAGGGGATCGAGCGAGCTGGGCACGCGGTGCAGCGCCGGCACCCGGATCTCGGCGTGCCTGTCGGTGAAGCGCAGGACGCCGCCGGGGCTGGCGGGGTGGCACTGCTGGCTGGCAGCGGCACCCAGCAGCGCCCAGGCCAGCAGCAGCCCGGCGGCCCGCATGGCTCCGGCGGTGGCGAGCGGAGAGCCGGGGGCTCCGTCAGCCTGCGAGCGGGCGGAGGGGCATTGCCGGCCACGGACGGCTCGCTCCGGCTGGGCTGCTGCTCCGGGAAACCTGCCTGACGGGTCAGCCGCCGCGCAAAGCCCAGACGCTGCCGCGGCTTGTTCCCCCCACGGGCTCCCCGGGGCGGCTGGGCTTGGCGGGGCTGCGTGGAGGCGTCTCCCAAACCATCCCAGGCCTGTTTCGCAAGCCCCGGCATCCCTGAGTCACCGCCGCGGGGTCCCCGCTGTCGAGGCCTGTCCCCAAACCCACGGCAAAGCCTCCCCGGGGTTTTTGGGGAGGGGGGCGAGGGGTGTTGAACCCCCTGTCTTTAGGCTGGACACCACCACAGCCAGCTTGGAAGGAGGGGTTTGGGATTTTGGGCATCGCCTGCGGGGTGGGAAAGCCCTTGTGGGGGGATGCTCGTGTGTGGATGGGGCACCCGGGGGTCAGAATCACCCTTTGGAAAAGCATCCTGAGATCTGGGCTAGCAACAAGGCGACAAAATCAGGAAGAGCACGTGGAGAGGGGTACTGAGGCCCAGCCGGGTGTGTGATGAGTTTTCCAGCCTCAGCCAGTGCCTGTCCCACACCCCGAGGCGGCCGCGGCTCCTTCCCAGGGCCGGATCCTACTCGCCGGCATGGCTCGAGCGCTAATTACAGGCTGGGCTGGAAGCGCAGGAGGTTCAACCTGATCTCTGGTGCGGGGGGAGCAGCCCCGCTGTGCCCAGACGGCCGCGGGGCATCCCGAGAGCCGCGACCCTGCTCGGCCGGGCGGTCGGACCGGCCCTTCCCCACCGCCGGCTGCCCACGCCCCCGTCTCCCCGGCGTTGATGTTAATCCGGTGCTTCCCCTCCCTCTGGAAAAAAGGGGCTTTCCTCCCAGCTGGAGGTGCCGCCAGCTTTTTTCCAGGCTCGTCCCCACCGCCCGCTTGGGAATGGGATGTTGGGGACGGGAAAAATCCTGTCCCGGCTCGGTTTGTCCCATCCCGGGCCAGGAAATCCTGGGATTTTCAGGATTTCTGTACCCAGCAAAGGAGCCCTGGCTGCCCACGCTGGTGCTGGGCAGTGCTGGGGATGCCAGGGATGATTTCCCACCATGATTTCCAATTCTCACCACGGTTTCCCAACCACAGCCTCCATTTCCCGTTCCCACGGTGATTTCCTAACCCCAGCCTGGATTTCCCATTCCCACGAGGATTTCCCATCCCACCCTGACTTCCATGTCCATGATGAGGATTTCCCATCCCCACAATCCTTTCCCACTCTCACAAGGATTTCCCATCCCCATTCCCATTTGACTCCCATGTCCATGATGATGACTTCCCATCCCCAAAATCATTTCCCCCTCCCACAATCATTTTCCATCCCCACAATCATTTCCCATTCCCACAAGGATTTCCCATCCCCACAATCATTTCCCATTCCCATGAGGATTTCCCATCCCCATTCCCATTTGACTCCCATGTCCATGATGATGACTTCCCATCCCCACAATCATTTCCCCCTCCCACAATCATTTCCCATCCCCACAAATCATTTCCCATTCCCACAAGGATTTCCCATCCCCACAGTTATTTCCCACTCTCACAAGGATTTCCCATCCCCACAATCATTTCTCATTCCCACAAGGATTTCCCATCCCCATCCCATCCTGACTTCCATGTCCACGATGAGGATTTCCCATTCCCACAATCATTTCCCCCTCCCACAATGTTTTCCCATCACCACAATGTTTTCCCATCCCCACAATCATTTCCCTCTCCCAGAATCATTTCCCATCCCCATTCCCTTTTGACTCCCATGTCCATAATGATGATTTCCCATCCCACAATCATTCCCCACTCCCACCACGGCGATTCCCCATATCCACGATGTTTTGTAGGGCCAACAAGGATATTTTTGGGGCTGGAGGTGATTTTCATGTCCAAGGGGAAGGGAAGGAGTGTCACCGGTGACCCTTTGTGCCCCAGTGGTGGGAGGGGATAATTTTGGGATGATTTTGGGTTTTTTTGTCCTCTCTCTTCCTGGCCCTGCTCCCAGCTATGTTTGAAGCACACCAGAACAGCGTGGCCGTTATGGGGTGGCCCTTTGGGGTGGGGGTTGTGGGGTGTCTGTGGGAATGGGGTAGGGATGCTGGTTCCAGGGATGCTGATTCTGGGAGCACCAGCACTGATTAGGGACTGGGGATACTGGGACCAGTCAGGGATTCTGGTGCTGGTTCTGGTACTGGAATGGTGGTACTGGTTTGGTACTGGAATGGTGATGCTGGTTCTGGAATGGTGATGCTGGTTCTGGTACTGGAATGGTGGTGCTGATTCTGTACTGGAATGGTGATGCTGGTTCTGGAATGGTGATGCTGGTTCTGGAATGGTGACGCTGGTTCTGTACTGGAATGGAGATGCTGGTTCTGGTACTGGAATGGTGGTGCTGGTTCTGGTACTGGAATGGTGGTGCTGGTTCTGGTACTGGGGCAGTGAGGCTGGTTTGGTACTGGGGCAGTGACACTGGTACCGGGGCAGTGACACTGGTACTGGGGCAGTGGCACTGGTACCGGGGCAGTGGCACTGGTTCGGTACCAGGGCAGTGACACTGGCTTTGTCCCGGGGCAGTGATGCTGGGTCAGTCCCAGTGTGATGGCTCTGGTTCGGTCCCAGGCAGTGGCAGTGTCTCGGTCCAGTTCAGTGCCACTTCGGTCCTGGTGTGATGGCAGTGGCTCGTTGCGGTTTGGTGGCCCAGGTTTGGTCCTGGTTCGGTGTCCCCGGTGTGGTGCCGGTTCGGTGGCAGTAGCTCAGTGCCGGTTTGGTAGCCCCGGTTCGGTGCCGGTTCAGTACCAGTTCGTTGCTAGTTTGGTCCCGGTTCGGTGGCCCCAGTTCGGTGCCGGTTCGGTCCCGTTCGGTCCCGGTTCGGTCCCGTTCGGTGCCGTTTGGTTCGGTGGCGCTGGTTCGGTGGCGATTCGGCGGCGGTTCGGTCCCGTTCGGTGGAGGTTCGGTGGCGCTGGTTCGGTGGCGATTCGGCGGCGGTTCGGTCCCGTTCGGTGGAGGTTCGGTGGCGCTGGTTCGGTGGCGATTCGGCGGCGGTTCGGTCCCGTTCGGTGGAGGTTCGGTGGCGCTGGTTCGGTGGCGATTCGGCGGCGGTTCGGTCCCGTTCGGTGGAGGTTCGGTGGCGCTGGTTCGGTGGCGATTCGGCGGCGGTTCGGTCCCGTTCGGTGGAGGTTCGGTGGCGCTGGTTCGGTGGCGATTCGGCGGCGGTTCGGTCCCGTTCGGTGGAGGTTCGGTGGCGCTGGTTCGGTGGCGATTCGGCGGCGGTTCGGTCCCGTTCGGTGGAGGTTCGGTGGCGCTGGTTCGGTGGCGATTCGGCGGCGGTTCGGTCCCGTTCGGTGGAGGTTCGGTGGCGCTGGTTCGGTGGCGATTCGGCGGCGGTTCGGTCCCGTTCGGTGGAGGTTCGGTGGCGCTGGTTCGGTGGCGATTCGGCGGCGGTTCGGTCCCGTTCGGTGGAGGTTCGGTGGCGCTGGTTCGGTGGCGATTCGGCGGCGGTTCGGTCCCGTTCGGTGGAGGTTCGGTGGCGCTGGTTCGGTGGNAGTGTCACCGGTGACCCTTTGTGCCCCAGTGGTGGGAGGGGATAATTTTGGGATGATTTTGGGTTTTTTTGTCCTCTCTCTTCCTGGCCCTGCTCCCAGCTATGTTTGAAGCACACCAGAACAGCGTGGCCGTTATGGGGTGGCCCTTTGGGGTGGGGGTTGTGGGGTGTCTGTGGGAATGGGGTAGGGATGCTGGTTCCAGGGATGCTGATTCTGGGAGCACCAGCACTGATTAGGGACTGGGGATACTGGGACCAGTCAGGGATTCTGGTGCTGGTTCTGGTACTGGAATGGTGGTACTGGTTTGGTACTGGAATGGTGATGCTGGTTCTGGAATGGTGATGCTGGTTCTGGTACTGGAATGGTGGTGCTGATTCTGTACTGGAATGGTGATGCTGGTTCTGGAATGGTGATGCTGGTTCTGGAATGGTGACGCTGGTTCTGTACTGGAATGGAGATGCTGGTTCTGGTACTGGAATGGTGGTGCTGGTTCTGGTACTGGAATGGTGGTGCTGGTTCTGGTACTGGGGCAGTGAGGCTGGTTTGGTACTGGGGCAGTGACACTGGTACCGGGGCAGTGACACTGGTACTGGGGCAGTGGCACTGGTACCGGGGCAGTGGCACTGGTTCGGTACCAGGGCAGTGACACTGGCTTTGTCCCGGGGCAGTGATGCTGGGTCAGTCCCAGTGTGATGGCTCTGGTTCGGTCCCAGGCAGTGGCAGTGTCTCGGTCCAGTTCAGTGCCACTTCGGTCCTGGTGTGATGGCAGTGGCTCGTTGCGGTTTGGTGGCCCAGGTTTGGTCCTGGTTCGGTGTCCCCGGTGTGGTGCCGGTTCGGTGGCAGTAGCTCAGTGCCGGTTTGGTAGCCCCGGTTCGGTGCCGGTTCAGTACCAGTTCGTTGCTAGTTTGGTCCCGGTTCGGTGGCCCCGGTTCGGTGCCGGTTCGGTCCCGTTCGGTCCCGGTTCGGTCCCGTTCGGTGCCGTTTGGTTCGGTGGCGCTGGTTCGGTGGCGATTCGGCGGCGGTTCGGTCCCGTTCGGTGGAGGTTCGGTGGCGCTGGTTCGGTG
>VZRH01007363.1:0-12884 GCA_013397555.1 Urocynchramus pylzowi
CTGGGGGAAGGGTGGGGGGATGTGGGCACAGCCACGGACATCCTGCCCTGCTCCTTCCCTGCCACCCCAGGTGCTGACGTGGAGGCCACCATGGCCAAGATGCAGCGCGAGGCCTTTGTGACCGACAAGATGGAGAAAGCAAAGACTGTCCTGCAGTGCTCCTGCCTCTGGGTAAGGGAAAACCCATCCCTGCTAAAACCTGGGGCTGCTGGAGCACTGGGGACCTGCGACTTCTCTGCTCCCCCCGTTTCCCTGCAGAGTTGTCTGCTCTTCTCTCCCTGGAGCCCCACAAAGCCCCTCTTTGCAGGCAGGCACAGAGCTGCTCTTCTCCATGAGCAGAGACTACAGAGCTCCCTGATGCTGCAACCCCCCCGGGGCCCTGCTTCCAGCAGGAGCACTTTGGGCTGAGTCCTTGTGTCTCCCCTGGCCAGGACATCCCCAGCAGCATCGAGGCACAGACGAAATCCCTGGGGAACCTGCAGCAGCACATCGATGAGTGCACAGAGAGGAAGAAGGTGCTGAAGAAGACACTGAAGGAGCTGGAGACGGAGCAGGCTAAACTGAAATTTAACCAGCCTGTCAGCATCACCAGGTGCTGCTGGCCTCGCACAGTTGTGCCAACCAGGCCACCACCCTTGGCGGGGACATGTCCCAACAGACACCCTGACCTCCACCCCACTGCAGCCCCGCACTCCTCCCGCACTGGGAGGGTTTCTGAGCTCCCAGCTCTGCTGCTGGCAGAGCACCCAAAGCTCCCACTGGGGTCCAGGAGCTCCCTTTCTCCTTTGCTTGGCACGGGAAGTGCTGCCAGCAGCACGGAGCTGGCCTGCAGTTGGGGGTGGGGCAACCTGAACAGCTTTTGGAGCGGTTTTGGGGTGTCCCTGCACCCCTCTGCAGCTGTGTGATGTGAGCGTGGCTGGCTCCAGGCTGCGGGAAGAGGAGCTGAGGGAGAGCCTGAAGCAGGAAGAGGCCCGGCTGGAGCAGATGCGAGCCGAGATGTTGAAGAACCAGAAGCGCCTGATTGAGTTTGAGAACATCATTGACAACCTGTTCCTCCGCCTGCAGGGCATCCTTATCTCTGGCCAGGTACCACGGGGCTCCAGGGGAGCAGGGCCATGCAGGCGAGGCAGCACGGGGACACCTGGCACAGCCACCGCTGCCACCAGCGCCTGGCTGTCCTCACCAAGGTGTTCTGTCTCCCCCAGGAGGACTCTGTTGCAGTGGTGGGGCTGGAGGAGAAGCTGCAGCACTGTGAGAAGAAGCTGCAGTTCCTGAAGGAGAAGGTGGCAGCCCGGCCCGAGGACAGCACTGATGAACGCAGCGAGGTACGGGGGCTCTCGGTGGACCTGGGGACACACACAGGGCCCTCACGGATGGCCACCAAGAATCCTTCCTCAGCAAGGCCACAGGAAGAGCCATGGGGCAGCTCAGCCCCAGATGGCAGCGGGCACCCATGGGGTACCTCAAGTGTGGCACCCTTGGGTTAAAACACCCACCTGCCCTCCAGCACTTAACCCAGGCTGTCTTTCACAGACTTTTGCCAAGGTCAGGAACCTTCTGGAGGAAAGAACTGCAGGTGAAACACAGAACCTGAAGATTTCCTTTGAGGATGAAGATGCTATGGAAGATGGTAGGAGAGCGCAGGGAGGACATGTCCCACAGTGACTGTCCCAGCCCCTGCCCTCTGGGATTTTTGGGAGTCCTTGTCTGTCTCCCACTGGCCCAGCAGACACCAACCCACAAATTGCCTCCAGGTCTTGAGGCTGACCTTGGCTGTTTCCAAGGCTTCAGACGTGGGTGGTGGTTTTAGGCAGGGGTGGGAGAGAACGAAGGCAGGTGGTGGCATGATGAACACCAAGCCACTGCAGGAACAAGGAGAGAGGTTGTGGGGCAAGAGGGGACACCCTCATCTCCAAAATCACCTCGTTGTGAAGAATAACCAGTGCTTGGTTCTGCCTGTGGATGCTCCTGGAAGAGGCAAAGAGCTTTTGGCAGCTCACCACCTTTCTTTAGCAAAGCAGGAGCTGTGCCCACCATACTGCAGCTCCAGACCTTTATGGGAAGCCCCAGCAGCGCTGGAGATGGGCCACAGTGGTGGCATCACCAGGTCCCACAGGTCGCCCTGGGATGCTGGGGTAGAAAGGCCCGTGAGGACTCTCCTGGATCCCATGAGCCCCACAAAATATGCCAGCTCTCCCAGGGACATGGGCACAGCTGAGGTGGCCCCCAGACCCTCCCCAGCCCCTCCTCTCCACTGTCCCCTCCAGACACCTTGGATTTTGAGGATGAAGACCATGACTACGTCCCCAGCCGTGAGGACATCAAGAAGCAGGGGCTGCAGCTGATCCGAATGAACACCAGACGTCGCAAGAAGAAGTAGTGGTTTCTCCACGTGAGCTTTGAGGGCCCCAGGCCACCCCTTGTACCCTTTTTCCAGCAGGTTTAATAAATCAGTTCTTTTGCATTCCTCCCAGTTCCATGGTAAGGCTGGAACAGGTGGTCCTAGGTCACTTCTGTCACTCACACCACGTTGGAGTCCATCCTGAGGGGTTCTGAGCTGGGTTTGGAGGTGGGGATGGGCTGGGTTAGGGACAGTTGCAGCCCCTGGAGCAAAGCTGGGGCCGGGCTGGCTTTCTCCCCCTTGGTGCTCTGGGTCCAACACCTTCCTGGGACCTCTGATGCTTCAGGGGCTGGAGCCTATTTGAGCCAGTGATGGGGAAATGTAGGGAATGGCTGAGTCCTGTGGGGCCCCCAGGTGGGAGTCCTCGTGTCCATGCATGGGAGCAGAAGGGCAGAGCCTACCCGGGAAGGAGAGACCCAAAGCTGAGCTGAGCCCCCAGCCTGGAGCCTCTCCCCTCCCTGCTCCTGCACACGCATCCTGCAACTCCTGCCCTGACCCTGGAGCAATCCCCAGGTGTCACCAGGGCTGCAGGAGGCTCTGGGGGTCAGGAAGGTCCTAGTGTGACCCAGGACAGCAGAGGCTGCTGCTCCAGGGTGGGATCCCCAGTCCTGCTGAGGGGCACCCACCGTGTCCCCTCTCCTCTCGTGCTGCAAATAGATGGTGCTGTTTCTCCAAGAACAGCTGGAACCGAGGGGCTCTGCCTGTGCTCCTGGACAGAGAGCAGGACAGGGACACCTTGTCCCCTTCCACATGGGAATATCAGCATCAGAGCAGCCTTTCCCTGCCTGTTCTGCTCCGTCCCTGTGCTTCATGCTGGCATCATCAATGACATCACCACCGAGGGGAGGAACGGCTGCTGCTCCCCAGCCCCTCAGCACTGTTCCTGGTGGGTCTTGTGGGATGGGCATTATCTTCACAAAATACAGCACAACTCGAGGTTTTTCAGGGAAGCTCCAGAAATAACATCACATGTCAGTAAAGGCATCTCATGGAGCTTCCCAGAATCCACAGCCACAGGTGGGCTCTTCTGCAAGTAAAGACCAGGCTGTGATTGCATAGCCATCTGTTCGTGTCGTGTTCTCGTGTGCCCACCACAGCCTCACCACCCTCACAGGGAAGAGTTTCTTCCCAATATCCCATCTATTCCTGCTCTCTGGCAGTGGGAAGCCATTCCCTGTGTCCTGTCCCTCCATCCCTTGTCCCCCAGTCCCTCTCCAGCTCTCCTGGAGCCCCTTTAGGCCCTGGAAGGGGCTCTGAGCTCTCCCTGGAGCCTTCTCCTCTCCAGGTGAGCACCCCCAGCTCTCCCAGCCTGAGAGATGTGTCAGGCTCTTGGTCTGGTCTTTCCACACTGGCTGTGGGGAATAGGGAAGTGGGAAAAGGTATGGAAGAGCTGGAGCTGGCTGGAGGCTCCAGCCTGTGTCCCATTTTCTGGCTGGAAGGTAATTCAGGGGTGGTTTAGCTGCCTTTACAGGAGGGGCAGAGCAGCAGCAATGGGGTTTCACTTCTCTGAGCTCCTCCTGCCCTGAGCAGGGGATCCAAGGACTACCTGCTCCATCAGGAGCATCCGCTGGATGTGTTCAGACACCACATCCCAAACCCTCGTCACAGCTGCCAGAAGAGGGAAGGGCTGTCACCCCCAGCCAGCAGCTCCTGGGCACACAGACGGAGCTGGGCACAATCGGAATGACTGCTCCTGGCTCCCCTGGATCCGGGAGAGATGGGGATGGGAGCAATCGGAATGACTGCTCCTGGCTCTGCTCCTGGCTCTCTGGGTCCGGGAGAGATGGGGATGGGAGCAATCGGAATGACTGCTCCTGGCTCTGCTCCTGGCTCTCTGGGTCCGGGAGAGATGGCGCCAGGAATGGATGTGACAAGTGGAGAAGAGGTACTAGAGAGGGGGGGAAAGAGCCAGAGGCAGTGCCTTGGTTTCTGGATTTGAAAAGATGGGAAAAGGTGGGGCTGCAGGGGCTCTCCCATAGGGGAAAATATAATTAATTATATTAGGAACAAATTAATAAGTAGGGAAGGGAAGGGGAAAAGGGAAATGGAAAGGAAGGGGAAAGGAGAACTACAGGACTGATGTCACCTGAGGTCTCATTAGGTGTCAGCCATGGGTGGTACAGCCCAGGGAAGGAGATGAGAGATTTCCTTTTCTGCCCTAAGAAACCTTTATTCCCTTCCTCCGAGCTCGGCTGGAGCTCCAGCACGGATGCTGCAACCAGTGCCAGGACTGGTGAGAAACCAAAAATAGGACATTGGGGAATTGCATGGAAGCATTTGCCATGTGGAAATATCAATCTCTGCCTTGGGAAGGCTGGGTTTGAGTGGGTTTGGGGCTTTTTATTTTTAAAGGTGTGATGAAAATCACATGGAATGGAGTGCAGGAGAGGGTGGGCACAGCTGGGTTTGTCACTGGAGCATCAGTGTTGGGTTTTATCCTCTGGGAAAAGGGGAACCGGGTAAATCAGCCAGTCTGGGACCAAAAGCAGAGGCTCTGCTGGCTGTTCTGGGGAGAAAGAGGCAGCCAGGGGGTCCTTCTTGGAGCTGCAATGGTGGGATGTGGGAAGTTTGTGTACCCCAGCCTTTGGGGTGAGAGCTGCTTCCAGCCAAGGAAGCACAAACGTTTTCCATTCCCAAGTTGATAAGAGGGTTCATGGGGGAAGATGGGCGTGTTTGGCCTGGTGAAGAGAAGGAATTGGCATCACAGCCACAGTGGGCTCAGCACCCTGGGCCAAGCAAGGTGGGGCTGCAGCAGTGCTGGTAAAGGAGGGAAGGACCCCAGGGAGGTGGGGTCCGTGCTCTGACCCTCAGCAAGGGAAAAGTAGCTGGCAGCAGAGCAGTGGCTGGGGCTGGCAGGTCCCATGACGCAGCTTTCCTCCACAGCAGAGACCATGGACCACCTCAGACCATTTTGGTGGCCTCCTCTGGGCCTGCTCTACCATGTCTGTGCTGGGATGAGCTGGAGGCAGCTCCAGAGGGGTCTTAGGAAATCAGAGCAGAGGGGGAGCATCCCCTCCCTCCCCTGCTGCCCACCCTGATGGGATGAGCCCAGGAGACACTTGGCTTCCTGGATTGCCAGTGCCCATGGCCAGGTCATGTCCTGTTTGTCACCCACCAGAACCCCCAGTTCTCATCCATCCATCCATCCATCCATCCATCCATCCATCCATCCATCCATCCATCCATCCATCCCCAGTCTGTGCTGGCCCTGGGAATGGCCCTGCCCAGGTCCCTGCCCCTGCACTCAGCTGGGCTGGATCAGCCCAAGGGCTCTGTGGGGAGGAGAGGGAGGGGATGCAGGGGCAGGGATGGGATATTGGGGTGCAGGGTGGGATAATGGGATGCAGGGGGCTGGTGGGAGCTGGGAGGCAGCTGGAGATGCAGCCCATCCATCCCTGTGTTGCTCTGCTCACCCCTCCTGCTCCTCTACCCCAGCAGGTCCTAGGGGACCCAAACTGGGGTGACTGGGCACAGGTACTGGTGGTGTCTCCTGGCAGGGGTCCCCCACTTGTGGGGGGACACAAGGATTCCCAGGGGAACGTGGAGGGCAGCATGTGGAGGGCAACTCAGTCCCCAGCTCAGGCTCTGCCCTCCCCACTCCCATACCAGCCCCACACCAGCAGCACCCCAAGGCACATGTGAGGGAGAGACCCCTCTTTGTGCCCCCTCATCCCAGAGCTGGATCCCAAAGGGCTCTCCCACCACAACCCAAGCTGGGTGTCCCTGTGAGTGCAGCACAAACCCCCCAGTATCTATTTTGAGCCTTTTCCAAGGGAACAGGAATTGGGATCAAGAGGCCACAAGGTGGGCTCTTGGGTGGGCTACCACCAGCCTCAGAACATGGGTGCCCAGGGCTGTGGGGTGCCCAGGGTCACAGGGTGCCCCCGTTCAGTGGAAGCCACGAGGGATTGCAGACAAGCCAGGTCAGCCGTATTTATTGAGAACAGTTGTGGAGGGATAAAAATATTTCCACTACTCTATAAGAATTTATAAACCTATACTCTCTGATCCGTTAATAAACACCTCTAGGACCGTCATGCCAGGGGAGGGGCTCTGTAAGAAAATAGCGAGATTAAAAAAAGGAAAGCGCTAAATATTCCCTGCAGGGCCCTGCCCGGAGGGGCCCTGCCCGGAGGGGCCCTGCCACGGGGACAGGGGTGGCACAGGCCAGGTGCTGCCCTGGCACCCTGAGCCCCACCCCCCGAGCCCCGGCCGGGCACAGCCCCCTCCAGCCACGCCCCACTCGGGGGACCCCGGCTCGGGGGCCCTGATGGGGACAGGACACATCCCCACGCCAGCGAGCTCCCAGTGATCCCACTGATCCCAGCGATCCCACTGATCCCAGTGATCCCAGCGATCCCAGCGATCCCAGTGACCCCGCTGCTCCCAGTCCCGCCTGCATCCTCCTATCCCTTGGGGCGCTCCCGGACTCAGGAGGGGTTTGGATCCATCTCCCCAGGGGTGCTGTGAGAGGCGGCCAGGGCTCACCCTGGGGACACACAGTGGGGCTTTGCAGGAAGCAACACAGCTGGGGACATCCTTGGGGACACAGGGACACTACACAGAGCCCTGCAGGGTGGTGACATGGCTGGGGACATCCCAAGGGGACACAGGGACGCAACATAGCTCTGTGGGAAAGCAATACAGATGGGGACAGTCTGAGGGGGGTACAAGCTGCAGTGCTCTGTAGGCAGCAACACCAACTGGGACACGGTGGGGAACATGGGGACACCATGGGGGACAAGAGGACAGCAGCAGCGCATCGCTGGGAGCAGCACAGATGGGGATATCCTTGGAGAATACACAGGGCTGCTGTGCCAAGAAGCAGCAGGGACAGGGACATCCTGGGCACACAGGACACCACAGACAAGCAAGTGGCAGCAGAGGCCAAAATTCCAGCCAGGGCTGGTGCTGTTGCCGTGGGGTGAGAGGTGCCACGGGCACAGGACACTCATTATTGCTTTACAGGGCCAACACCACAGCGGGCTGGGGGTGCCCAGCCTCTGATTTGGGGTTCAAGGGATTTTCCCTGGGGACATCGATTCCCCAGTGTTCCCTGTGCCACAGCCCCGGTGTCACTCAGTGGGCACAGGGTGAGGACACGGGGCTGGACACTGACAAGCTTCAGTCCCCCTGCACTGGTGCTGGCATGGAGCAGGATGGTAGCTGTCCCTTGGCTGTCCCTCCATCCCCTCTGTCCCCTGTGGTCCCCAGGAGCTGCTGTCCCTCCATGCCAGCCAAGGCCAGGGAAACAGCCCTGTCCCCCACAGCAGCTGGGGCCTTTGGGGAGCTGGCACCAGTGTCCCCCTTTCCTCTTCCCTTAAGCCAGGGCCAAGCTGAGCATAAAGGCTGTAAGCAGGGAGCCCAGGGTGACACGAGGACAAGGGACATGCTGTGGAGACCAGGCTGGCCAGGGCCTTCCCCAGAGCTGTGGAGAAACAGGAAACCAAAGCTTGGGGGACCAAGCTGTCCCCAGTGAGTGGGGGGGAGCGGGGCAGGGGACCCCGGGCCGGGTGCCCTGTCCCTCGCTGTCCCCTCGCTGTCCCCTCGTGTCCCCGCGGGCGCGGGGTGATTGGATAAGGCGATGCCGCAGCTTAAGGTGGTGGGTGGGTGTTGGTACCGAGTCTGGCAGCAGGGCCGGGCGGGTGGAGCGTGATGTAAACATTTCTGATCCGGGCCAGGAGGAGGAGGAGGAGGAGGAGGAGGAGGAGGGACGGGCTAGTGCGAGTCCTTCATCTGCTTCTGGATCTTCTGGAGCATCTCCTGCATCCGCCGCAGCTGGAAGGGAGCAGAGCCGGGATCGTGGATGGTGCCCAGCCCCAGCCAAGCAGCTCCCGTGCCAATGGGGCTCGGGCTGGGCATCCCAGAAAAACAGGGATCACCAGCAGCTAGGGAGCGGGGAGGGGGGCCCTTGGGTGCACCTGCAGACCCTGCTCGCTGGAGCAGCAGCCACTGGGGTGCTGCAGGAAGGGTGGCTCCTGAAGGCTGGGCCATGGCCAGGGCTGGAGGGAATGGGGACGGGGGGCGGGGGGCTCAGCCCGCCCCACACTCACCTCCTCATCCTTCTCCCGGATGAGCTTCTCCGTCTCCACGTCCGGCACCGGGGGGATCACGGGGATGGGGAAGTCTGTCCCGCTCTCCCGGGTCAGCTTGCTGTGGGCAGAGAGAGGAGGTGAGGGTGCTGCCCCAGCCCCCCAGGGACATTCCCCATGGATGCCCCAACCCCTGCAGGTCCCCAGCAGCCCCTGCACGGCCCCAGACCCAAAGGCCACCATCAGAGCGGCTTTTTCCAGGCAAGGGAGATGTGAGCAGCCCCAGGCAGCCCCCAAACCTCAGCACCCCCAACCTGCCATGCACCAACCAAGGGGGGACCCAAGGACTTCCTCCACACCCTCCCATTTTGGAGAGAATCCTACTGGGGTTGGGCTCTCCTGGGGCAGTATTTTTCCTGCTGCTTTAAAACATCAAAACCTCAGCATCTCCCCCCTGTCCCCTGGCCTCAGGATGGGCTTTCCAGGCACTGCCCTGCCAGCCCCAGGGATGCCCCACACCCTTTTCCTGAGCCTCTGCCCCCATTCAAGCCCATTCCTGCTGGACAGAGCCACGAGCATCCCCCTGAGGCCGCGCCACCGTGCAGGACCCGGGCCAGCCCAGTCGATGGCTTCTCCCATGCCCCTGGCACTGGGAGGGACCAGCTCTCCCACCCATCCCTGTGGATGCCACGTGCCACCCCAGCGGGTGACAAGGCCGGGACACGAACAGCGGCTGCAGGGTCACGCGTGCTGCCACGTGCCACCGCCACATGTGCCACGGCCAGCACGGCCCCTCTGGGCAAAGGGGTGATGGGCATGGGTGGGGCACGGGCAGGACGGGCCATCCCTGCCCGGAGTAGGACAGGTCACCCCTACCTGGGCATGATGTGCCATCCCTGACCTGGGCATGATGTGCCATCCCTGCCCAGAGCAGGACAGGTCACCCCTGACCTGGGCAGGACGGGCCATCCCTGACCTGGGCATGATGTGCCATCCCTGACCTGGGCAGGACAGGCCATCCCTGCCCCTGGAGGGACGGGCCATCCCTGACCTGGGCATGATGTGCCATCCCTGACCTGGGCAGGACAGGCCATCCCTGCCCCTGGAGGGACAGGCCATCCCTGACCTGGGCAGGACAGGCCATCCCTGCCCCTGGAGGGACAGGCCATCCCTGACCTGGGCAGGACGGGCCATCCCTGCCCCTGGAGGGACAGGCCATCCCTGACCTGGGCAGGACAGGCCATCCCTGCCCGCGGGTCCCGCTGTGCCGGGGGCTGGGCCAGCGCCAGGGCCGGGCTTTGGCCGCCTCGGGAGCCGCTTTGGAAGGCGCTGCCGTTGTCTCGCTTTGGCCGTGGGGACGTGGGGAGCACGTGGAGCTCCTGCCAGCCCTGGCAGTGGCACGAAGCTGGGGCCGGGCACCAGCAATGGAGTGAGCAGCAAAGGCTCTCAGCACCCCAAAATCGCATCCCAGGGAGGGCAGCACGACGGGGGCACCCATCCCTTGGGCAGCCTTGAGGACTCAGTGCCACCAAACAGTGACACATCCCCCAAACCTGGGTGAGCCAGAGTGACACCACCAGCGCACAGCGCCCTTTGGCACCCCAAGGGCAGCTTGTGTGGGACACGAGTGGGTGGCCACAGGGCCAGAGTGGGTGGCCACAGGGCCAGAGTGGGTGGCCACAGGGCCAGAGTGGGTGGCCACAGGGCCGGCTCGCCCCGAGGGCAGCTGCCTGGGCCTTGCACAGGCACAGAAGGACCAAGACAGCGTTGGGTACCAACAAGCACTTTTATAGAGGGGCCAGGGGGTGGCAGGGCGAGCAGGGGCGAGCGGCCCCGGGCCGGTCCCGGCTCAGTCGGCGGAACAGTCCCCGCAGCACAGCCTCAGCACGGAGGGATGGCTCCTGCCCCGGGGTACACAGGGAGAGACACTGAGAAGTGCCTAGAGAGGTGTCTATAGCCACTGCCATCCCCCCACAGCACGGCTCCAGTCCCCCGGGCCCCACAGAGCCTCCACTCGCTCCCACACTGCTCTGATCCCCGGCTGGAGGGTCCCACCGGGGACCCTGCTTGTGGGAGCTCCCTCAGCACCTCGGGGTGGCTAAAGCAGGCGTGAGTGCTGTGAATTCGGCTGATCCGTGAGCAGAGCCCCAGCACCGGCTTTTGCTGGGCTCCTGCTCTGGCCTGCATGGATGCCAGGGCCCTCTCCCTGTTGGAGCATCCCCCCACAGCCAGCGCCAGGGGGATGCAGGATCCCCCTCGGTGCTGAAGCATCCCCCAAGACACACCCAGCCCAGAGGGGACACACGGTCCCCCTTGCTGCCAGAGCACACCCCTGGCCCCCAGCCCCAGCCCTGGGGGCACATGGGGTTCCCCTCAACATGCCCCTCAAACCATCCCCAGCTCTGGGGAGATACACGGTCCCCCTTGCTACCAGAGCATCCCCACAGCCACCCCAGGGCCACATGCTGCCCCTCAGTGCTGGAGTGTCCCAGCTAAGACAGACCCAGCCTCGGGGGATGCAGGGCCCCCTCACTGCCGGAGCATCCCAGGCACTCCCAGCCCAAGGGCACAGGGGGGGCCCTTCCCCACACCTGGGCTCCCCAGCACAGCACCGGGGCGCCCCGGCACGGCCCCACGCACAGCCCTGACCTGTCGACACGGCCACTCGCAGTGGGTGGGGTCACCCCGAAAAGAGGAGCCCCCAGTCCACCCCAGCCCCGCCCCGCCCCGCCCCAGCCCGGCCCCGGCCCGTACTTGCGGTTGCGCTCCTTGACCACCATGCGGGTCATGCTCTGGATGCACTGCGTGCGGTAGTTCTCGTAGTGCGTCTCCCGCGTCACGTCCTTCAGGTCCTGCATGTGCGTCCTCACCAGCATCGTCCGCAGCTTCACGAAGTCGCAGTGGGACGGGTTCTCCACTGCGGGGGACGCGGGGTCAGGGGGCACAGCCTGTCCCCAGCCTGGGGCTGCGAGGGGCGCGCCGTGTCCCTGTCCCCAGAGGCCCGAGGCGCGGGGACGGCCCAGCGCGGCGTTACCTTCCACGATGCCCCAGGGGTAGAGGCGCCCGCGGACGCGCCGGCCCTTGGCCTCCACCACCGTGTTGCTGCCGATGACGGCGAAGGGGATGCTCTCCTGCAAGGGCGGGGGATCAGCAGGGCCCTGCATGACCCTCACCTGCCAGGACCCGCAACCCTCCACGTGCCCTCCTCGGCTGTGTCCAGAACCCATTTGCCAAGATATTCCAAAGGCCTGGCTGTGGAGAGCCCCAGTGGGACAGCAGAGGTCGTGGCATGGGTTTCCCCACCCGAGCCCCATCCCACCAAGCTGCAGGTGTCACCCATGGGATCTTGATGACGTGTCTAGCGAGATATGTGCTCTCCCCTCCGTGCTGGAGAGCTTGCGTGACCCCAGAGAGTCCTGCAGGTACCCCAGGGTGACGTGTCCTCTTGGCCACAGGGCTCTGCCCCTCCAGTGATGGAGCTGGAGGAGCCAGACCCACCTTCAGTGCCTGGTCCTGCAGCTTGAACTCCTCATCCTCGTCCGAGTCGCACTCAGGGAATTGGTAGATGCGGATGCCGTAGTGGTCGATCTCCTCCCGGATCTGGGGGCAAACAGCCCCTGAGGGCAGGGCTCTGGCCTCGGGAGGGGCGTGGGAGGCACCACACAGGGCCAATGGCCCCCAAAAGCCTGGTCCACCAGACCAGATATCATGGACACCCCCAGTCCTTCCAACCCCCAGCTGAGCCCTGGGCAGATGTGTCCTTGGTGGCCGTGGGGGCAACATGGCCCTCTACAGTGCTGCGAGCCTAGAAAATGCTCCAGGGCAAATTCCAGGCAGGAGATGGATGGAGACCCCAGGGCATCCCCATGCCCAGGGACCTGCTGGGACAGCTGCCAGCTGGCCCATCTCCCTCACCTTGTTCTTCATGCGCTCCACCTCGGCGGGGGTCAGGGTGTCAGCCTTGGCCAGCACGGGCACGATGTTCACGCGCTGGTGCAGAGCTCTCATGAACTCCACGTCCAGGGGCCGGAGCCTGCGGGGGGAGCCTGGTGAGCCCGGTCCCACCGAGTCCCTGCCCCACCGAGCCCCGGTCCCACCGAGCCCCGGTCCCACCCAGCCCCGGTCCCACCCAGTCCCTGCCCCGCCCCCGGCCGCGCGGGCAGGGCTGCCCGTACCCGTGGCCGAAGGGCGAGATGAAGTAGATGCAGCAGTGCACTCGGTTGTCCTGAATGTTTTTCCGGTTGAGGCCACTTTCGTCACGGAAATACTGCTCGAACTGCTGGTCGATGTAGTCGGCCACCGGCTTCCAGCTGCAGGGACAGTGAGGTGACACCGAGTCCTCTGTGAGACCTCCCTGCTCTCTGTGGACCCCCAGCTCAATACCTCCATGGCTCGGCACCTAAGCCCAGTGAAGTAGGGGCATCCCACCCACCATGGGGTGTATGCCCAGG
>VZRH01007394.1:0-49334 GCA_013397555.1 Urocynchramus pylzowi
TACGCGTGTCCGACAGAGGCAGACAGCCGATCGGACATAGAATAAGGTCTTTTAAGTGGATCCCTTTTGGAATGATAATTTATAACCTAAACTGAACAGATACATAATTACTTTTACTTTAGGGGGAGCTCACAGAATTACAGAATCACAGAATCAACTAGGTTGGAAAAGATCTTTGAGATCATCAAGTCTAACCTATGACCTAACACCACCTTATCAATTATAACATGGCACTAAGTGTCACATCCAGTCTTAAACAGCTCCAGAGATGGTCACACCACCACCTCCCTGGGCAGGTGATTCCAATGCCAAATCACTCCTTCTGTGAAAAGATTATTCTTAATGTCCAGCCTAAACTTCCCCTGACATAGTTTAAGACTGTGTCCTCTTCTCCTGTTGCTGGTTTCCTGGGAGAAAAGACTGACCCCCACTTGGCTACAACCTCCTATTCTAGAGAGTGAAAAGATCTCCCCTGAGCCTCCTTTTCTCCAGGCTAAACAACCCAAGCTTCCTCAGCTGCTCCTCATAGGACTTTTGTTCCAGACCCTTCACGAGCTTTGTTGCCTTTCTCTGGACATGCTCCAGCATCTCAACATCCTTTCTAAATTGAGGGGCCCAGACCTGGACACAGTACTCAAGTTGTGGCCTTACCAGTGCTGAGTCCAGGGGAAGAATCACTTCCCTGGTCCTGGCCACACTATTCCTGATACAGGCCAGGATGCTATTGGCTTTCTTGGCCACGTGGGCACACTGCTGGCTCATGTTCAGGCTGCTGCCAATCAGTACCCCCAAGGTCCCTTTCTGCCTGGCCTCTGTCCAGCCTCTCTGTCCTCAGCCTGTAGTGTTGCAGGGGGTTGTTGTGGCCAAAGTGCAGGACCGACACTTGGTCTTGTTAAAACTCTTATAGTTGGATTCATCCCATCGATCTAGCCCATTGAGGTTGCTCCTGCAGAGCTCTCCTACCCTCCAGCAGATCAACACTCCCACCCAACTTGGTGTCACCTGCAAATCTGCTAATAGAAGACTCAATCCCTTCATCCAGATCATCAATAAAGATCATAGACAGGACTGGGCCCATACACAGATCCCTGGGGGACACCACTAGTGATGGGCCAACAACTGGGGACAGCACCATTCACCACTACTCTCTGGGCCTGGCCATCCAGACAGTTCTTAACCCAGTGAAGACTGCACGTGTCCAAGCCCTGGGCTGCCAGCTTTTCCAGGATTATTCCATGGGAGACAGTGTCAAAGGCTTTGCTCAGTCCAGGCAGACAACATTGACAGCCTTCCCCACATCCACCAGGTGGGTGACCTGGTCACAAAAGGAGATCAGGTTGGTTAGGCAGGACCTGCCTCCCCTAAATTCATATGGCTGGGTCTGATCCCCAGGCCATCCCTGTAGGTCCTGTGTAATTGCACTCAAGATGATTGGTTCCATAACTGTGCCAGGCATTGATGTCAGGTTGAGAGATCTGTAGTTTGCTGGATCCTCCTTTCAGTCCTTACGGATGGGTATCACATTGGCCAGCTTCCAGTCATCTGGGACCTCCCGAATAACCAAGACTGATAAATGATGAAAAGCAGCTTAGTGAGCTCTTCTGCCAGCTCCCTCATCACTCAGGATGGATCCCATCTGGTCCCACAGGCTCGCAAACATCAAAGTAGCTCAGCAGGTTACTAACTGCTTCCATCTGGATTACAGGGGATCTATTCTGCTCCCTGTCCCAATCTACTAGCTTAAGAGGCCATCTGTCCTGAGGATGACCTGTCTTACTGTTGACAGTTGAGGCATAGAAGGTGTTAATTACCTCAGCCTTTTTCTCATCTTTGGTAACTATATTCCCCACCATGTCCAATAAAGAATGGAAGTTTTTCTTGGTCCTTCTTTTGATATTAATATATTTATAAAACCACTTTTCATCATCCTTTACAGAAGTGGCCAGGTTAAGTTCTAACTGAGCTTTTGCCACTCTAATTGATACATAAATCTACCTTTGTGATTATGTACCAAAAAAAATCAGGAGATTTTGTAATATTGCCCATAAGTCTCTTATTAAGAACACACACCTAGAATTTATCTTTACATCTAACAGAAGAGCCAAATTTTAGCGCTTTCATACTCAACTACAAATTTTTGAGAGTAAAATCGAATAGTCTGCAGATAAAAGATAAGGTGCTACAGGAAGATGCAGCATGAGATTTTCCTGCTGTTTAACATAAAACAATATAAAAAACCTAAAGCAATCAAACAAAAAATATGTATCTTAAATTAGGCAGTTTGGAAGTTGGATGCTTTTAAAATCAAAACCCTTTGCAGCAGGGTAGCTTAGGAGAAGGCATCCACAGAGAAGAAAAGCAATCTGTACATTGCTCTGTATTCAGGTTTACTGTTAACTATATTATCAAGGAGGCCTTGCAAACTGAATGCCAGGTGATTAAAAGCTTCATGGACGACCATTTACACTTTCTTGTCACCACGATTACATTTGCTGACAGACTTCCCCCAGAACTGAGGCTCTTTAAGCAGGCAATTCAGAAAACATCAAGTTAAATTCCTACTGTGCTGTCTAGAAAAGCCTATTCTTCTCTAATCACTGGAGGAAGGAAAAAAATAAAAATAAATGGTGTCCTGAACTCTAATTTGCCTTTAAATTCCATATTCTTCTCAGAGAGAGGTGTTTCATAAGATATCCTGTTTAGTACCACTGGCTCAACAGTTGTTACACAGCACAAAAGGATAAGCAGCTTTGATAATTTTTTAACATTCTGACTATAAAATTGCATGTAAGATACCTTTGTACAAACATGTCAGTGAGATGTTGTCAGGACCAATTCTGCTCACACTGACATTATCTCATTGGGAGTTTTTATCAGCTAGTTCATACAACAGACACTGCAAGTGCTGCATCTGGCCAGCAGGAGCTGCATTTCACAAGATCCATAATTTATATGCTGAGAAAATAGGATTTAACATGACATGAAGGATTAAGGTCAATTTTGGATGCACACTTCTCCTCAACAGCCCAGATTAATCCATTTGCATCCAAAATACTTCTTCCCTCTTTCCATACATCTTACCTCTCCAATCATTTTCACATCTTCTCGTCCATACCAGTCTGGCTCATACACTTCATGAAGAGACTCTGTAAGCTTCTTTGAGGCATCTTGCATTCCTGCAGTTAGACAGAAAGAGGAACATGTAAGTGCAAACTACAAGAAGTAGTTGCTAAATATCTTTATATTCAGCCACATGTACCCACTATGCTATTCCCTCTGGCAAATTTAGAAAAGAGAAGTCTGAACTTGGGGAGAGCACTGTAATGGATGAGGTTTTATGAAGAATCTTGTAATAGGGTCCCCCAGTAGTTTTAGAAATTTGTGGAGCTCAATGCCTATTTATGTTTGCAACAGGGTGGTGCCTGCAGAGGATTGTCTGATTGTCTGAAGCCAAACTGATCAGTCACTTTTGGAGCTCTTGCTACCACAGGTGGAACAAGAACAGGGACTATTAATGCTTATCACTCTGGTTTAAATGTAAAATAGCTTCAATGACATTATGAGAAAGGGCCTAAATCTATCTTCAGTGAGATCAGTTTGACCCCAATGAATAAATAAACACCCTCAGTGAAGGCATTGGGGTTTTCATTTTGATACAGCATGAATCCATTAGATTCTGAATATGGTTCTGAATCCAGTGAAACCGAACTCATCTCACCTAACATTCTAGGAGTTCAGAATAAGTAATTTTAAAATGACAACTTTTGTTTCAACTTCTTTGGAAAATCTCAATACTTGAATTTCTTACTTATCATTAACTTTTTTTTCTTAAAAAACACTTTTTTTTTTTTTCTAGTCAAAATCTGTTAGCGATCTTGAAAATATCTCTAAGTATGATCTTCAGATTTAACTGCTCAGTGAATGAATTTAGGAATAACATCAATATTTTTGTTTTCTTCACAAACACACATTCACAAGTGGAAAAGGAATACTAATTTGAAACTTGAAAGTGTAGAAGACCAGACCTGATCTAGTCAGTTGGTATTCCATCATGCACTCCCAAAACACATGCTGTAAATATGAGAAGAAAATAAATACAGGGATGCACACTTCCTAATAAGAAAATAGTAGTCTATGAAATGGACAGGATAGAAACAGATACTGAAAAAGCTGAAAGTACACGTGAGAAATGGTTACTCACTTTTCATAGTTTAGAAAGGTTTATTAAACCTCGTTAAAAATACAACAGAAGACTGAATAGAGAAAAAAGTTACGGCGCCGGGAGCAAAGGATTTTCCCCACCGTGTGCTCAGTCAAAAAATGGAAGTTTTCCCTTTTAACCCTTTTATCCCTCCCAAAGTTCTGTCCATCGACCCCTTCCTCGCTGTCCAGTGGAGGAGATCTCTTCCTCAAATCCTGATTGGAGGTCAGATGTCGCCATAGTGACAAGCCGACCCTCCCAGATGTCCCAACTCCGGCTGCCCCTTGATAACCACGTGACAGAGTAAAACCTAACTAGAAATCTATAACACTTTTCTTCAGTGTTATAAGAAATCTTNCGACCCCTTCCTCGCTGTCCAGTGGAGGAGATCTCTTCCTCAAATCCTGATTGGAGGTCAGATGTCGCCATAGTGACAAGCCGACCCTCCCAGATGTCCCAACTCCGGCTGCCCCTTGATAACCACGTGACAGAGTAAAACCTAACTAGAAATCTATAACACTTTTCTTCAGTGTTATAAGAAATCTTAACACTTTTCTTGTATACATGATATTTGTCTGTTAATTGTGAGTGTCAATCATCGCATTACTCATCTATCACATACATGCTTTTTCTCAGTCCTTGAGTACAGGGAATAGTATGGGGGAGAACAAGTACAAAGAAAATACTGGTGTTTAGAGGGTACAAGCTTTCACCCTTAAATCAAAAGGTACTGAGCCAAAAACAGAATATCTGATCTCTTCAGAAATTGTCTTGGGTGTGGTTTTTAATGTCAGAGCTCATCTTAGACTATTAGGATAGCACAAGAATTAGGATGTATTTCTTCTTTTCTCCTTCATGGTTAATTCTTAGGATGATGTATTCCTAGGTAAGAAAGTGTTCTCCTGAATAAAATGGATTTTTTTTTTTTTTTTTGCCTTAGAAGATACCAAATTACAATAAAATACAGATGATTTTCACATATATTTTCAGGCAGGACTAATTTAAAATCTTTAATGTCGCTGCAAATTAATCAACTCAAGAGATAAGGCAAAACCAACATAGTATCTCTTTGCTTAAGGCTGCTTTTCTTCAATCAGGGTGAACATATAAACCAGGAGGGTTTGTTCATCCCTGATCACACTTGATCCTTTCTGACACCTGAACTTCTGCCCTTAAGCACTCTGAGAAGCAAACCTGTGGCAGAGGTTCCTGTGGCAGGCAGGCTAGTATAGCTGCTAGATAATCCCTCCTGCAGCTTGCACTCAGCCTCAGTCACAGACCACGTTGACACCTTTTCCCAGAATTTCTTTCTTAAGTACTACAGGACTCAGGCAAATATCTGCTTAAGAGAATAAGTAAAACACACTTAATGCGCCATGCTTGAGTTGTATCAAAACTGTACCAACTTTTACACTTTTTTTCTATTCTGAGAATTGGATAATCCTCCATTCCACCACATTCCTGTAAAAAACATCAGTCAAATCCAGCTGCAGTGTCAGGCAAGTGGGCAGTGAAGTATTTGACTTTTTCAGTCAGGGGCTTCAATCTAAAATTTCCAGGCTAATATCATCCATCCTAATCCCTCTGACTGCATCTATACCAGGTTTACTGCAATACACCAAATGAGTGAAAAGGTAAATACCAATCCACTGAATTCCCATTCTTTTTCATACCTCTGGACATAAACTTACAGTGTCCAATGATTTTTTGTTTGGCAGGTTTTCACATAGAGTTATTCCTTACACACTGATATCTTTTATGAGTTATTCAGCACTAAAATTAACAGGATTAGTGTCTTAGTCATAGACTGCAGGATCTCTCTCTTGGCTGTTTTTAACTGCTATCACTGAGAAAGATAAATTGTTAAAAGCAAGTCATTAAAGTACTAAGAAATTGAAAAGTACTAAGAAATATAAAAAGAATTTTTACTGCTGATGAACAGTTAGAAATTTATATTTAGTATCAATTGTTTCATTCAGTAGTACTTGTTGGTAATTGGGTCCTTTATTTAATAGCTAAAAGTGCCAAAATATTTGAATCACTTAGGAAAAATGTCGCAAAATAATCCAGTTACTGAAGATTGAGCTTCTCAGATTAAATGATCCCTATTTATATGGGAAAGAGTACCTTCCCTGGAGCTTCCAAAAAATTCTAGAGGCCTCCTTGTGATAGGGATCCTGGGGGTAGCAGTGCAGAGACATTCCCATGAAGCACACCAGAGAAGGGGAAGAGTAGGCGACTCTTTACCATCACAGTTCCAATGTACTCAAGCTCCCATGGAGAATGAGACAGACCTGGAACAGCATGTTGGCTGTAAAACTCATATACTGTGGGGTCTCCTCACTCCCCTGCAGGGTAATCTAGCCTGAATGATGGAGAAAATTCCATTTTCCTGATGGGGTGAGACATCTTGGTCTGGCTCTAAATATTACTTATGTGGTTCTTCAAGGAAATGACCTGCCCTGCCATAAGGGTTGTATTTGTTATTGCTGGTAATCCATTAGAGTTTCCACTGGAACAAGTCAATAATTTCATTATTCATGAACAAATTTTGCAGAAAGATGATGAATAGTTTTATGGCTTTTAAGAAATTACACCGTTTTTAAGATTTCTCTGTCTGAAGGATATGTGCAGTTCTGTCAGCCACAGACTGACAACTAGGCAGCAGAACTGCTTATAGACCTGAAAAATCTCTGCTCCCCTTCCTGTATACCAGTTACTCTTTATCACTGCATTAAGCCACCTGAAGTGTATGGTGCTTTCTTTTCCTCATGCAAGACTACTTTTTACCTCTGTCACCTTGCCACCTGCATGAAGATCCAGGTTTATTCTTCCCCATCTGCACTGGTACTTGCAAAGAGCTTGGGGTAGAGAATGGGTGACTGATTTAGGGTTTCTATAAGAATTTGCCCATAAAACCATTCAAGTCCCTCACAGCTCTCAAGACCTTAAAAATAAATCATGAAGTATAAAACCCAGATACATATTGCCAAGGAGACTGGAAGACACACAAGACTGAGGCATGAGATGACTAAAGCTATGGGGGGCAGCACACAGTCTCATCAGTACAAACACCACTGATACACAGCAGACATTAAACTACCATGCAGGTGAAATAAAATGGCACATAAAAGCCATTCACAAGTTTAACACTTTATGGCATGGTTCTTCTGAGTCCTTGAATAACCAACAATAAAGATCAAGGTCCAGCTAAGACTAAGACGCATCAGTGATCAAGAGAAGGAGTCTGAATACAGCAAAAATTCTTTTAAGAATGTGTGATACTAAATCTCAAATTGTAAAGTATATTAAAATGAAGGGACAGAGGGTAATAATAAGGCTTAATTTACTCTTCCTTGCTTAAATCCCCACCTGTAGTATTGTGTCTACATCTGGAGTCCACAGCACAAGAAAGATGTGGACCTGTTAGAGCAGGTCCAGAGAAGGCCACAAAGATGTTCAGAGAAATGGAGAACCTCTCCTACAAAGACAGACTGAGACAGCTGGGTTTGTTCAGCCTGGAGATAAGGCTCTGAGGAGACCTGCTTTTGGCTTGACAGTATTTAATGGGAGCTTATTGAAAAAGAGGGAGAGCAACTTTTTATAGAGGTAGATGGTGGTAGGACAAAGGGGAATGAATGGTTTGAAACTAGAACAGGAGAGGTTTAGATTAGATGTTATGAGGAAATTCTTTACTCAGAGGATAGTGAAACACTGGAATAGGTAGCCCAAAGAAGTGGATGCCCCATCCTTGGAAGTGTTCAAGGTCAGGTTGGATAGGCCCTTGAGTCTATTGAGTGGCATCCCTGACTATGGCAGGGGGATTTGAACTAGATAATCTATAAGGTCCCTTCCAACCCAAACCATTCTGATTCTATGAAATCATGCCTGGATTTGTATTTCCTACTCCAATATCAAGTCACTCAGAAGTCATGCAGCAAAATGAAACTTACTACTGAAGTTAAAATCCCCAAACCCTTTAAAATTAATTGCTTCTCTCATACATCCAAGAGTATTAGGATGTCAAGTGCATTACTTTCCAATAATTCCAATATATGAGGTTATATGATTGACCTTTTTTCCTGCAAATGAGCATGACTCCAAGTCTCTGACATCTTTGGTGCAAAAATCCCACTCAAGTGCCTAAATATGAGGGTTGCCATGTTTTTGTGCATACATACCTCAAAAATCTTTTAATGATAGCAGTCATTCAAAGAATTGCAACAAAGACACTGTAGCAGGTGCTTCAGTCATCCAAAATCTGGTCTTTGGGACTACTAACCTAGTCATCTTTGAGGAAGCTTCAATGCTTTGAGGAAGCATCATTTTGAGGAAGCTAGAGCTGTGCATTGTGCTCTAGTGTCTTGGGTTGTGTGCTCACTCCACAGCAGCAATGTGTGCCAATATGTGTGCCAAGGACGCCCACTGCTGGCTTGTTGTCTTTTACATTTTTAAGTCTCTCATGAGTGTTTTTGATTGGATCTTTTTTAAGACATGTAGATAATAAGGTGCTAGCAAACACTTTTCATTCTGAGTAAGAAAGTCAGTCCAAATTACTTATAGGCAGCAACAAGAAAATGATGCTTAACAGAAAAGCATAGCTAAAAAGGCAAAACGTAAACAATGGAAAATTTTACGCCAAGATAAACACAAAACTTGCTGAAAAAAGTAGTCCATTAGAGAGTAGAAGAGCAAAAGGACCATGAGAGTGGAGTACTAGGAAAAGACAAGAAGGATGGAGAAAGAAGATGAAACAGAGATGAGTGTTATCACCAATACAGAAATCAAAGCAGCATGTAAACAGTCAACTTACATGACAGATAAGACATCTAGCAAATAAACAGCATCATCCTACTGCTATTGAATAACCACCATACAATGTGTGTGGGGAAGAGTGAAAACTGTGAAAGCAAAATTGCCATTCAGTATGGTCCCGCCAAGAGACTGATTCTATAATTTCCTCTAAGAACAAAAGACATTAGCGCATATTTGTCTGGTATGGAATTTTCCTTGGGCAGCCCATCCAGAAAAGAATAGTCAAAGACAGCAAGCTACTGCTTTGCTTCACATTTTATAATTTGCATCAAAAAGAGCTTTCTTACCTGCCTATGAACAGCTGATGATGTTACTATGACAGTGAGTTTCTGGGATGTTAATACTCATTTGCAAAATTTTCCCTACTGGACTGGAGCCAGGTTAAAAATATACACACACATATATATTTATTATGTATTTATATTTATCTTAAGAAGGTACTGTCTCTCAATCAGTCACCAACTCTTATTCCCTTCCCTTTAGCCTCCAACTCCTCCAAAGAGTGGCAGCATAAGAAAGAGAACACTTTGCATACAGTGCTCTGTTGAATGTGCTGGTAGGATGTAGGATGTGTCCAGTAGGATGTAAATGACTGTTTACTTGTCTCTGATATTTAAGCACTGCTTAGTGATTTTTGTCACTTAGATTTTCAATGTAGTATCAAGAGACATCACATTTGACTTTTAAACTTAAAAAAAAAAATTATTAAGCAGCCAGAAATAGATGAGAAATCACATTATCACAGGGAGTGTGGTTTTGGAGGACGCTCGTCATCCAACTAGTAATAACCTGGAAATGTTGCATTTGTGGATATCAAGCAATCCCATGCTTCATATTCTAGCATTTGCAAAGATGAATAACAAGGTGTGTAGACTTTGTGGGTGCTGAAAATGCATGCAATATGAGAATCTGGGCAGTGGAGGATGCAAGACTGTACATACATGAGTTGACATTGAAGGTGCAAAATCCCTATCATCAGGTTAAAGAGAATCTTACTTGCATTTGTCTTTGTATACTTCAAACAAGCTTACTTGTCTCAATTTTTAAAAAAAGTTTGCTTTATGAAAGCAAGATATAAAACTTAAAAATCACCTTTAATGGCTGCTAAATATCCTCTCAGTTCTCTCTGGAGTCTGGAACCCTCTGCCTGAAAAAGAAGAAAAAAAAAGGCATGGAAGTGAAAGCACACGTCAGTTATGTTTAATGCCTTGAAACATGCATGCAGTATGTCTAACAACAACTAAAAGCAATTTCAGGACCTATCTAATCAATAGCGTCACGTTGCAAGCATGCACAGATTAATATAAAAAGAGGGCCTGGCAAAGGAGGCTTGCATAGTGTACTCTCTAAGCTAGAATTTCTGGGTTTATTTTATCAATCATCTGTACAGGGAAGAACTCCACCCAAAGAAAGACAGGTATATTTTACAGCTAAGGTGTAATTCAAGTCAGCTGGGCCTATGGCCTAATCTGAAACACAAATAAGTATAATCAAAACCGGTGAACTTCTACTAGAAACCACTCGAATGAGGCCAGTATAGACCTGAAGAAAGTTCTACCCTTACACAAGTTGCTTAGTATATTTGCAAACAATTTCCCAAGTATTCTAAAATTTTAATATTTTGCAAGCAAATAGCTATTAAAATATAATAATGTTGGTTACTTTGTTTTGCTTGATTAGTGCATCTTGCAGTCTACTGTGAAATCTCAATGCTTTCTTTGGCAAATACATAAAAATTATCTTTCTTTCTCTTATACCAACAACCTTCTCAGAACAGAGAAAACAATGGATTTTGTTATTTATCTCTGACTGTACCACAAGTTGGACTTCACAGTTCCTACAATTCGCAAAGAAACCTGTGCTACACACATACTTACTGCTAAAAAGATGCTGTCCAGGACACCTTCAATAGCCTGAAAATTTTTGAAAGAGTCCACATTTGCCAGTTTCCAATATTTTTCAAATAATTTACTTAAGCAGTTGGAAACTATAGGAGTATCAGCTTGCAGTCACATTTTCTCACATACAGCTACGCTATATGGAAAAATCAGCAGCAAAATATGACTGACGGCTTCAAAATATGACTGACTGCTTTGGAGTTTAGTATTTTCCATGTGAAAAACAGGATCTAAAGGGTGCATGTGAATAATGTGGATATTTTAGAAGGTAGATGGTATAAGCTGTTATACTCCACTTAACTCAAAGGATGTCTGATGTCAGTAAAGGATTTACCATCAGCAATGCTCAGAGAATTCAGACACAGAGGATCATAAGAAATTCAGTTTGATAGGTGTAGCAGTGGGGGATTTGGATATAGTTTAGTCTCTCTCTGCCTGTAGCAGTGGGGATTTTAAGATAATATGTTTAGTCTCTGTCTAAAGTTGTCCACCACCTGTCTCCCCATGGCAGTTATGATAATTCCAGATTTTTCCCTGTCTATCCTCAAAAATCCTGCCCTTTAACTTGTCTGTCATAATTTATTACATCCCTTTATCCAGAAAAATTGCTGTCAGTTATGATATTTCCCTTTCTGCCATTGGCATGTGACTTTCCGGCTCCATGTTATATTTACATTTGTCCCCCCAGAGCCCTCCTATCTAGCCATTGATTCATTAGACAATCTCCTCCCAGGATTCCACCCCCCCTCCATAAAAGCCGCTGTTTTTCTCTGTTTCTTGCTTTTTGCCACTGCCACCCCTTCGAGCCGCCGGCTCCCGTGCCCTGCCGGCAACTACGCGGTGCAGGAGTTTGCAGCCTCGGCTGGCCCTGCTCCTGCGTGGGAAAGAAAGCTCGGAGAAGCAAGCAAAGAGTCCTCTCTTTTCCTTCACCCCAAATCCTTCGGCATGGGTCCATGTTTATCAGCTGTTCCTGGTGGTGCAGCACCCCAGCCAGTGGCCGAACCATGATCCTACCTGCTGGCAGCAGAGGTGGAGTGCAGCCACTCCTGCCATGTGTGCCGATTGTCTCTCCCGCGATCAGGATGCAACATCAGATAGGGGCTATCTGATGCTTAAAATCCATCATAGCTGCAGCCATGTTAAGTCAAAATTGTGGTTCTGAAAAAATACTTGTCTCACCAGTACATAGAATACAATGCAGATCACACCCACCAAACTCACTTATCTCAGCTTCTTGAAGGGAACTGTAGGCTTTTAGAATGGGATCATCAACAGCCCCCACCCCCATCTCTCAAATTGTAGTGCACTATAAGAAGAAAGCAACTGTTTAACCTCCTGGAAATATTAAAAAATTTGGAAGGTAAAAATACCTGTGTGGGCCTAAAAGCAGACTGAATTCACTTTATGGATTCCACAAACAGAAGTTTGCTTTTACACTAATTTGATCTGAAACAAGTCACCGACAGCTCTCAAATCCATTAATCGAATAAAGTCTGAGCACAGGAATAGATCCACCAGGGTGGTATGTGAAAAGCTGCTGGGTAACAGCAGGTGTGAAGGAGCAGCCAGCCCACTAACCATTCTCTGGTTTGGGACCATATTTGATGCTCCAAGGAAAGGCAACCTCTTTCCCTCTTTGGATCAAAGCTGCATATCAAAACAAGGGCCAGACAAGTACAGGGTGAGTATCAGTGGATTTAGCCTCAGATTTAATTACTTATAGAACAACAGAAAGTTCTCAAGTAGTAGCTTGATGTTGTGTCCTTTAAAAAAAATATTATGCATACATTTTAATATTTTTGTATTTAAACACTTTTAATACTTTTGTATTTTATTTATTACATTTATTACATTTTAATACTTTTAGCAAAAGATACTACCCTAAAGTGTCATTACAACACATTATTTCATGCTACATAACACACTAGAAGCTAACTTCATTCTTTGCTCAAGTGGTAGCCATGGGGATATCAGAACTTGTCTGTTTTCTGTGGACCAAGGCATTATGTGATCAGTGCTTTCCCAGAGGAAAGGAGATTATACCCAGGAGCAAATTTCTTTCTTCATATCATGTCTGAAGAGGAGGATCAGCAAATACTTGGCAGAAACTAGATGAAAGTTGCCCTTTTATGCATGCCAGGCTCCTCCTGGGAGGATCCCTTGTACTGTGAGAAGTCACATGAAGGCAGAGAAGTTATCTTTTAATTTCATACCTTCTTTGGCCTGAGCTATTGTGGTAAAAATGGAAGGTACAGAAACCTGGTTCTTCATCATGGTCCAGCTGAATAGGTGACCACATAGTAACAACTTTTAGTTATTAAAAAATCTCTGGTGTTCTGGGAGCAGCAAACCACAGTTGGAAGAGTGAGAGCCTCCTTAGCTGATTTAATGTCCAGTGAAAACCACGAACATGATGTTTTTTCACTAGGACTAAGCAGCACATCACAAATGTCAGGGAAACACATTGCTCAAATACTGTGTTCATAACTATGCTGCTGTGCAGCTTTACAACTCCTACCCTAAACCACTATTACATCTGTTGCGCTTGGTTAACATTGTGCATCATCAGGAACTGCTGGTCAGGGAAATGTGTAAAATAAAGTCAATGTAGTAAAACATGATATACGTATTTTGCCATACGTGTTGTTACGAGTTCTGACACTTCATTCAAAATAATAATTTTAATATGGATTTCCCTCAGTCTAGGTTATTAACAGGCCACAAACACCTGAAATAATTAAACATGATAGAGTCATGTGACTTTTCCCTCATTATCAATTGTTGTGTGATGTGACACTGAAAAATCCATGAGCGAGGGCCAGCTCCTACTGAATTGGAGAGATATTCTCTCAGTTTCAATAGCAACAAAATTAGACCTTTCTAAAAATACCAGAAAAAAATTAGCATCAAAAACTCTCAGCCCTGTGAATTCTGAAAAATGTGCATCTGGTCTACACATTTTCTATAGTAAACTCCTTATTAATGAAGATAGATATACTTTTGCCACCTAACAGACTAGGGAAAATTAGTAAGATGAAAATACTGCATTGCTGACTATGCATATCTTGCAAACTGTTACATACAGGTTTTAAACAGTACTTTTAAAAAGACTGTCGTGTATTTAATGTTATTCTTTTACAGTGTTTACTGGTACACTCCTTCTACTTTCTGGTCTATCAAATGAAAACATTCAGTGGCTCTGAAACCACTGCTTCAAGTATCTTCATTAAAGCCACGAATTTTGTCAAATGAGATGCAGCTTCTTGAGGGAGAATGAAAGGTAGCTGTCCTTTCACCAATGTTGTATACTTCTGAAATGAAATTTCCCAAGACAGGGCTGATGCTTCCTTTATAATTTCATAATTTCTTTCATTTATTCTACATAAGTCAGCAAAATGAGTCAGAGTTTTATAAGATGTAAGAAACTCCAGAGGAAAGTCTTAATAGCAAACTTCTTACAACCAGTTTGTTTGATAACCCTATGCATGTTCTACCAGACTCCAGCACCAAAAATCAGTGCTCTTAGCTCACCTGATCAAATTCAGTACACAAATCACCAAAAATCTAGTACATAATCCTGTTTAACTTTACATAAGAGCAAGGGAGGCATGCCAACAACCCAAACCAACATCCATTTTTGGGAAAGTCAACACAGCTCTTCACAACAATGTCCCAAATAATGGTTTGTTGCTTTAAACAATGTTGTCTATCACCTTTCTACTCTCTGGTCATATAGTCAGTATTACATACCTGGTAAAGACACATGCACTCAGTGAGTAAAGAAGGTTCAGTGTTTAAGGATCTAGCAATCTACAAGCACAGGCCTTACATACCCTGACAGCAGCATTAGGCCTTTTTGATACTACTGATTCTTGGGCATGTTTAGTTTTGGTTTTATTTTAAAATTGTAGCATTTAAGCGAAGTAATTCGTGGTTTTTTCGGGCTGAGAAATCCCTCCCGGCTAGCTTGGGATTCACGCCCGCACGAATACAACATAGATGAAGCAAAAGACGAGAAGCGCTCTTTCTCCATGTGGTTCTGATGTCCTAGTTTATTAGCTGGAAGGGGACATTAGCTCCAAACGCCACCCAGGTGAAAAAAGAGGCCGAGTCTACCTCCCAGTGCATATTTATACCCGAGGGAATGGGGGGGCGGGGACGGAGGGTCGCAGCCAATGGAATACTGGTGAGGAGGGTCGAGGGGTGGGGTGACAAGGGACAGAGAGCACGTGGGTAGGAGCGGAGGGGTAGAAGGCAAAAAAAGGAACAGTCCATGTGATATCACCTCAGTGCAAAGACATCTAAATAACTATTTAGTGCACCACAACATTTAAGCATATCTTAGCACTGGAAGTAAGCAAAAGGGCCACAGCACTGTTGGCTGTGAGACCTAAAAGAAGTTAATGATGAAAACTAAAACCCCATAGTTTCTGTCTAACTAGCTGTTGCTTCCTGATGGATCAGAAAATATGTTGCATCCACTCAGAAATTAAAGACCACCTTGCCTCCACAAAAGTTGTAATTGGATGTCCTATTTGCCAGGAATCATGAATTTACAGCTTTCCAGTCAGAACAGAAGAGTTTGATTTTTCTGTCATGTCACATACAGGATGTAAACACAATACATCTTTCCAGGAAAGGTCAGCACATGAATGACATACAAACCCCAAATACATCACTCCAATTTAGTGAGAGGCAAGAGCATTGAAAATATTGAAACTGGAGCACAGGGTAATTAATAACAAATATAATAATAATAACAACAATAATAATAATAACAATAACAATTGTCAAAAATGACAACTGTTAATGCACCTCTAATTAATATAGGAATTTTGTCATTCCATTGCTAAGACATCAGAGAAATAGCTGAAAAGAAAACATTTTCTGTATCACCTGGAAGATATTCTTTATTGTAATGTGCTGTTACTTGTCACAGTGTTGAGCAATGCTATCTCTTTGATCATAAACACTTTAGGTACTATTTACTGCTAGGTCTTTTACAGAACTATGTAGTATGAATGAAAGTAACTATTACATTAAGAGAGGCTTAACACAATAAAAGGATACTTGGATAAATCTGAAATTCAATATAAAATCTATCTTCTTTCCAGAGTATTCTGTTTTACCATTTATTAATGTCTTGGTTTAAAAGATAGGTGTCTGCTAGGAAAGGTGGGAACCTCCCTTGGAATGGAGAATATGACCCCCTTCCCTCCGAATTATTATAATTTTGAAATTAAGGGGCTTTCAGGCAAAGATATGAGAAAAGTAATAAAAATTCTTTACTAGTATGTATATGGATAACAAGGCAACCGTGGGAGAGACAACAAACAGAACCAGAAACTCAATAACAGCCTTCACTTGGCTGCAGGCATGTTCTCCTTTGATGTAGTTATAGTCACAGCCGGCAGGGGCGCTGTTGGCTCCTGGCTGGGCAGGGCCGGTGCGATGATTCCCCCACAGCTGCAGGGGGCGCTGTGGCTGGAGTTTCAGCCACCTCTCTCAACACAGTAATGGCAGACACAGATGGCAGAAAGGGATGGAGAAGGGTCTTCCCTTACAAACTCACTCAGCCGATCCCTCTGCTCCCTCTGGATAGCAAAAGGAGCTGCAGCAGGGACTTTAGGAGCAGCAAGCTGGAACAGCAGGGATGAGCAAGATCCCGGAGTGGTTAATGAGACGTGTCAGAAACTCCACAGCTGCAGCTGGAACTACAGGGCGTGCCGCCAGGCAAGGGGGTGTGGGGCCACAGCAGAAGAAGCAGGACAGGGCTGGGCTCCAGTGGCAGCAACAAGCTCCACCCCCCACCGGTAAGCCGCAACTCCACGGTCCTCCTCCGAAGCCAAGAGGCTAAGACAGCTAGGAGCTGCGCCCAGCCCCATTTTCCCGACCCCAATTCTTGCAGTATCTCTGTCCCTCCAAGAGAAACCTCCCAGCTAAGAGAGTAGCCATCGGCACTCTTCCTGTAGCAACTTCTTTTGTCTCTCTTAAGTATCAGTTGTGATGGTTTCTTAGTGAGAGATGGGACAAAATTCCATGAGAGAATGAAACAAAACCTCAACAATCAGGTTCCTTATACTCCTTAGAACTGTCTCCCAAATTCTGGAATCTTTTTCTTAAAGAAATGGTTTTTCTTTTTTTTTTAAGGTCTACGAGATTTGGGTTTTGAAATATTTATCTAGTGCATCACTTGAAAAAATTGGGTTTGCAGCCTTCTCTGGAAACACCAAGGTTTTAGGCATAACAGTATCTTCCAGGAGAGCACCCAGTTTGTGGCCCAGAAGGCTCAAAAATAAGAATTTTGTTGTTCTAGTTATTAAGTAGCATGTTGAATTGAAGTAAACTGCATCAAATGAAACAGGCTTCTCAGATGATTTACACTAATCCAAAAAAAACCAGTTGTTATAAGTTTGGTTCATTAATTTTGGGACAATAGGGAGTTGTTTGTTATAAGGAGGGAGGGAGGGCCAGGATTTGGTGGGGACAGTGGATGGAAACAACGAAGGGCAATTGGACTGGAACATCGACCAATCATTCGATGCCCTGGGAGAATGATTGGTCCAGAATGATTCTCGTTAAGGGCCAATCAAAGCGCTAGGATTCGACCAATCAGAGCACGGATCCAAAACCCACCAATCCTAGTGGAGTTATAAAAAGGGGTGTTTTCAGTTGGGTGGGGTTCTTTCGGTTCCATGGGTGGTGGGAGGAAGAACCCAACGTGCGGTTAACATGTTGTTAGGATTTTTTGAACTGTTGCGCGGGGGTTCGGGCTTATCCTGGGCCCTCCGTTCCTTTTGGCTGCTTTTTAAATAAACAAGAGCCTTTTTCACCTTTTCCTTGAAATCTGGTCTCGTGCATCCATAACACAATCAACTCTAAAGGCAAGAACGAGGGAGCTCTGCCTCGTGTTAGTACCGACACCCAGTAGGCAGGTGAGAAAGCTTTGTGCCTTCAGAGACACTAAATCAACCCTTTTACATCTTCATTTCAGATGAGGACTGAAAAGAAAAATACGTGGCACTCACCTTAAGTGAAATTCCAACCTTGCCTCACAACTAAACCTCCCTCTCCCTAATCATTCTAGCTTGACAGTTACTGCCTTCACACCATTCTTTAAGTATAGTCATGGGCTCAAAGTAGAGCCCAAAATAATGGTTTTAATTAAAAATTGGGGTCTGCAGAGGAAGCAAGAATCCACAAGTCTATGGCTAAAAGTAATGTATACACATTTCTGTCAAGCTAGACTTCTGAACATCTACTTGTGCTTCTCTTTATGCCTATAGCTGCATACCTATAACTACATTTGTAAGTAATGTACATAAGCTATGTATTAACAGATTAGGTAGAAAACTGTCCAGAACTGTTTCCTGTGAACTGCATCATGTTCAATCTATGTCTTAAATCTCTGAGCTGGGTTGTTAACTATCCCTATGGTCAGTTAACCCAAAAGGGTCCTGAAGAAACATATACAGGTCTCCTTTAAAAATAGCCATAAATAACTTTGAACATTCAACTGCACTGGGGAGAAAACAGTACAGTTACTTAAGCTGCAGAGTTATAGTTAGTTTATATCCAGAGTATAGTTAGTTTATATCCAAGGGGCAATCAAAACTCGCACAGTGAGTGACAATGGTTTGGACTCTGAATTTGGAGCAATTTGGAGAATCAAGAAAGAAGAACATTGCATCAGCTGCTCTCTCTTTTTTTACTGAGGAATCAGTTGAAATGCATCTGGGCTGTCCACAAAGAGATAATTTTGTAGCATAAAACAGAGGGCCTCACCTTCCTGAATATCTTGCGTGATTGGAAATTAATGAGGTTGAGATGAGATTTAATGGTACACTATATTTCTTCTTGTCTTGAGAAAAATGGCCCTTAAAACATAAGATAATTACTAAATAAAAATTTCAGGATGGAATGGAATCAGCAGAAAAATCCCTCCCATGGTCTCAAAATACATTGTACCTTTCTATGGATTGTATGTATACATTATATAGAGTGTATTTGACTTAGAGATCATCCAGTATTTGAAGTACACTTCCAGTTTACCCCAAATGCTTGTCAGACTCAGTCCCCCTGAATGTAAAGACTTACTGGCTCACAGAAAAAAGCCCTCTCCCTCTAGTCTAGATTATGTTTTTCTATGTCTGGTTTACTTTGGAATACCAGAGACACTTGATATCACTTTTATTTAGCAAAGGAGTCTGGTATGGACAGAACTGTACTGAACACATAATAGATGCAGCTTAATAAGTACCAAGAATCCCCTGCACTTTAGTATTAGATTCTAGAGACAACCAAGAAAATTTGAGTATCAGCTAAGGAGAAAGAGTGTCACCCATTCAGAGTAATTTTAAAGTTCACACTTTTTGTTTACTACCTGGATTCTTTAATCCATCTCAACACCATGTACAAGACCTGTAAAATGAGGTGGGGTCTAAATGGGGGACACAAGATAGGATTAAAGATGGTCATATAGCTATATGAGATAATTACTAATTCCTAGAGAAAATAAGTTTTTGCAAAACACAGATTGAATTTGATGTTATTATTTGTAATACATATTGAAGCTCCCTTTCTTAGTCATGTCCTTAATCCATCTCTAGATTATGACACTTATCACTGTCTACATGAGTTGACTGTCTCTCCTTGTCATAGAACTAATGTAGATGTCATAGAACTAATGTAGATGTTTTAAGAGCAACCTGT
Organism: Urocynchramus pylzowi; assembly: GCA_013397555.1. Lineage (NCBI taxonomy): Eukaryota > Metazoa > Chordata > Aves > Passeriformes > Fringillidae > Urocynchramus > Urocynchramus pylzowi. The sequence goes on from VZRH01007394.1 coordinate 19,627, forward strand.
GGAGTCAGGAGAGCAATTAAGAAAATCCAGTAGTCAAAACCATTAACTCCAGAATAGTTATATAGTGCTGTTTGTGATACATCTACAAATAGCAAACACAGCTGGTCCTTAGAGACCTACCAGCTTTGCTGAACAGCATCTAGGACCTTGCAAGTGGCAACAGAGATGCAGCTGAAATATGGGTTCCCTAGGCACAGGAATGAGTCTATAGTATAACTTATGCCAAGGGCTGAGCTAAAATGGGACTCTTGGGTCCATGTGCAGGACTAGTGGACCCAGACAGGATGTCAGAAGGTGTTCAAGGGACTGGAGCCAGGATTCCTGTGCAGGCCATGGTGATGACCATGGTGAAGTAGCTGTGCCCTGCAGTCCATGGGGGATGCAGAGATCCACCCACATCCCATGCTCACGCTGGAGCAGGTGGATGCCTGGAGGAGACTGTGATCCAGTGGGAGACCCGGTGGAGAGAGGGGGCCCCTGCTTCCAGGCTGGAGCAGCCTGTCCTTGGAGGACTGCACCGTGTGGAAGAGTAACCTACACCGCAGCAGTTTTGGGAGGACTGTCTGTCCATAGGAAGGAGTCAAGTTGCAGTAGTTCTGGCAGGACTGCTGTTCATGAGATTTGGAGCCATGCCGGAGAAGTTCACGGAGAACTGTCTCCCATGAGAAGGGACCCCATGGTGTAGCAGGGGAAGGACTCCTTTCCCTGAGTAGTGGAGGAAGACCTCAGGTGACAAACTGACCAAAACCCTCAGCTCCCTGTCTCCCTGCGCTGCTGGTGGGAAGAAGTGAGGGGTTGGGGGAAAAAGGTGTTTTTAAGGGATTATTTTACTTCTCATTATCCTCCTCTGACTCTGATATTAGTAAATTCACTTTGTACCTTGAAGCTCAGCCTTAGGTTTTGCCCTTGGAGTGTTTTCTCACAGTCCTTATCTCAACACATGAAGCCTTCATTGAATTTTTCTCTCTTCTGCCCAGCTGTGGCAAGGGAGGGTGAGTGAGTGGCTTTTGTGGGTGCCTGGTCTTTGGCCGGTATCAAAGCACTACATGCATGTATCCTTCCACATAATCCTTCTGAGTTTGGTACAGGCCCACCATCTAATCTACTATTCAGGCAAAGATTTCAGGTTTTCGATTTTCTGTTTCCTGGATAATGAGCACTATGGCCTTTCCTTTATCCTTTCAGTGGGCTGAACTGGGAGTCCTCAGTTATTATCTTTGGAGAATAGTAATAAAAAGATCATTCTACACTTAAGGTTAGTTGACCTTTCAAGGGTTGCATGCTCAGTAATGTAGGCAAACAAGATAGACAGACCATTTTCACAGCTTTCAGCTTACCAAGACCCCCAGGGCACACATAGCACCAGAAAGCTGCAACAAAGAACTTGCAAAGAGACATAGAACTTAAATGATAGTGTTCCTCAGAATGAACTGATGGTAGGTTAGGTGGCCAGGAAACAGACAAATCATTGGTAAGTGAGATTGCAAGAAACAAAGTAAAGCTTGGACCTCCTCTCAAAGTTCCTCTGCCATGGCCTTGTTAGGTCAGTGACCATCACAGAGACAAATAATCCTGGAGGAAACTGAAAAAGACGGCACAGCCTCTAACAGGGTTGGTTGATCTTGCAAGCTTCCTGAATGGCCCACAGCTACAGTTTGGTGAACTTCAGCACAGAGATACATCCACCAGATTGCCTTTTTATACTTTAATATCTAGAATTTGATTTTTCTTTATCTAAAGTCTCTAGAGTTGCAGAATGAACTTGAAAGCAGGACAGAATGTAAACCAAGAAGAGATGGCTGCCTGAGTTCACAGAAGACAGCAGTTCTGCTTGACATTAATCAGTAAGTGTGATAATTCAGATGCACATTGTAATGCTTCATACCTTTGCATTGCTATTAAACTGTAGATCAAAGCATGGACAAAACTTAGAAAATTTAAACAATTTATATGCTTCTTATTGGTTAACATGGCAGAAACAGTGCTTTTGCAGCATTTTCTTTGTTGGAATTGAAGAATTGAGCACAACAGAACTTCCTGAAAGCACAGTAAGCATGTGTGATTAGTTCAGTAAATACAGAGTCTCTCTCATTTGATGTGTCAGTGTGCCTAGCCTAATCTGCATGTGACTGTCGTGACAGTTATAGTAGTTCCCTTTGCAATCACCCCTCCCTACCCAATTCCCTCTCTGGTCCCAACTCACATTCGCATTTAGGATTTAGCATCCTGCAGAGTCCTTTACTGTTTATTACTGCCTCTATGTACATCAAAGAATGAGGAAATAAAAAGAAAGTAATGCTAATATCCTCCTTAGATCTAAGCAAGATTTTCAGCTTAAAATCACCATTACAGAAAATTCTTGGTAAAGGACAGAAAAAAGCCCAATACTTGAGATATCATTTTGCTTAAAAGGATTTTTTTCCTCTTTCCCCTCTTTTTTTGTCTCAGAATTTTGAACTAAAAGAGAAAAGTTCCACAAATTCAGTTTCTTCATGGGGATGCTCCATTTGCTCCTACACTGAAGAAACCCCTCAGAGATGTACCTTATTTCTACAAACACAGGTACTAGCTGTGCAAACAGCTGGGATACGGACAACAAGGATAAGCAACAACATCGAATAATCAAAAAGTCAAGTCAAGAAGACTTGGAAAAATGGAAAGGGAAGAAAACGGAAAATATAGCATCTCTGTAGGGTTTCTAAACTTCTATTAAATCCCACCATCTTCCTGACCTCAAGAAATTTGAGGAAGGAACTATCCTTCTCAGAGAAGCAGATTCTTTTACTTCCCAGTATTCTTCTCTTTGGTGAAGAGGAAAGCTCAATAGCTTTTGAAACCTCCCTCTCTTCTACACTGAGAGGAAAATAAAGGCGAAGTGGCAATAAGATGCAGAAGAGTTAATAAGCTTTCTAGCAGTCAGGATGCAGCCTTTGTGTTTACATGGAAAGGAGGAAAGTGCATTTGGTAGCAAAGGACTGATTCAGAGCAGAAACTGCAAACACTGACATGAGCCAAATTTTAGATTGTGTAAAATGTGTGGGAGTAGTTCTCACTCTCCAGTTCCTTTCTATAGGAGCTCTAAATAAAAGCTCACAAAGACAATAGATATGTCAGTTCATACTTAAGTAACAAGACTATTTTCTTGGTGGTATTACCACAGTTCATGGGAGGTATTAATTAGTGCTAGAAAGGTACTGTATAATAAATTGCAATTCATCACATCAGAGCCAAAAATTCTGTCCAACGAAGCAACAATTAATTGGGGTTAGAATTTAGGATTGCACTGGGAGTAGATTATAAGCTCCTTGTAGCACCTTTAATTTCCTGTGTTGTGTTTATAACACTAAGAGTAATTGAGCATTGCTGCCTAGTTATGCTTTATCAGCACTGCCACCACAGACCTCAGCACCCACGGGGAAATTCACAACACATGTGCAGTCTGAAACTATTATTCTTCTCACTCTTATAAAACCAGTATTATTATATAGCACTGATGAAAGTAATCCACAAAATGAAACCATGTAAATACTTCTCTTTCTTTGTAACAAGGCAACCACAAAGCTGCATTTAGGTTGGGTTCTATTCTTAATTACTGGTGAAAATGTACTGTCACTCTGATCTCAAGCAGTTCAAGCATGATGATGTTACATATGACAATGAATGCCCTTTTATTTTCAGCCCATATTTTAGCGCTCCGCATGCATAAATGCAACTGTTATCTCTGTTTGAAAATTGCAGAACAAAATCTTGTACCCACCAAAAAATAAAATCTTACCTGTTCCCCTGCAACACCTTCAAAAACAGCAAGTTAAATATACTGTGTTCTTTTAAAGAAAATGAAAAACTAACTGACCTCTTGACGTTTGAAATTTTGAACATATTCTTCAAACTGTTCATCTTTAGTTTCATCTGCTTTTCCTAGTTTTTGAAGAACCTATAGTGAAAGGAATAAGGAATAATTTAATATTTATGACACAAATCAAAACATCTGCTACTTTCAACACTTCTGTTCTTGCAGTTAGACATAAATAGCATTTTACTTTTGGGAGTGTTTTGTGCTTCACAATTTCCAAAATTCACACAAGAAACTATTTTGTAAAAAAAAAAAAGAAAGCAGGAGTATGGGGGTGTGTGTGTGTGTGTAAATATACTTCCAAGTATGGAGTCCTTGGGGGAATGGTTCTTGTTTTTTCAAAGCAAGAAAGAATGAGAGAATTCTGCTGGCACTACAAATTGTCCTCCACTTCAGACAAAGAAAGAAAAAAACCTCATCAGTTTTTTTTTTTTCTCATTACATTGAACAGTATTAACATTATTCTTATCTGCATGATTTTCAATGTAAAGTCATAAAAATTAAAGAACTGTAAGGCTGATGCTCATTTAAAACAGAGTTCATTTTGCTCCCCTCATTAATTCCTAAGTAGATTGTCATCCACTAGATAATAAGCATGCGAGAATAATTCAGCAATAAGGACTATTCAATCAGCAATCTCAAAAGTAATTTGACACCTCTACACTTTGCACTGTATTTAACCACAATAAATGTATTCTATTATTAAATCCCATTGCTATCCATTCATTATAATACTGAACACTTAAACATAGCTGCAAATAGGCTTCACCCTACTTGTAAAGCAGTCCCCAAATCTTTACAGAGTACTTGCTTGTAGGAATGAACCATACCATAGACTGATGTTCAGATTGCTCTCCCATTACAAACTGACCAAACGATCTATTTGCACAGTTAATAACAAAACCAAACAAATTAAAACAAAGCCAAAACAAAACCCAGAAGCCCCACAAAATTGAAACAGTAGCAATTAGCAGATGCTATGAATAAACATATGAACATTATAACATATTCTTCTCAAAACAAAGAATGTACAGCTCCAGTACTACCATATTCTTTCTCAGACCACCTTCTTCTCCCAAGTCCAGCCAGCCTTACAGCACAGAATCAGGTTGGGCAAAGAGGTGATTAGCATTGCTACTGTGGAAACCAGAGGTCAAGATAATCATGAAGGTAACACAATGCTACCTGTGGACATGGCATATGAAAGGAAGTTTTGGCATAATTACAACAGAAAGACTGAAAGAATGATATCAGACAAGAAAAAAAGACATAGATTAGCCTTTTCCTGCCAATAGTTATGTTCATTTTCTGGCATTTGTGGGCATTTTTAGTTGTTTTTAATACAGTTAACTAGTCCCAGGAACCTCATACACTCTCATCACCAACCTCTTCATAAAAGGTATCGCAGAGAATAATAAAGAGAAATCATTTAACATTTTGAATCATCACAGACCTTCACATTGCTCCTTGTCACCAATGAGCCAAATGGGCTGCCCCCATCTGTGGCACTTTGATCCGTACCAGGGGGCTTTCTGAAAATCCAACATGTTCTTTTCAAGGAGGTGGCTGCCAGGTAAGCCTCCTGACCATGGCAACGCATTCAAACCACATTTGAAGCAAGAAGCATGTTAACTGTAATATGAACATTCATAACATAGATAACAAACTACAGCATCAGAAGTTGTCATGATAGACTCTTTTTTCCATATCAATGGTACACATCCACATTTTCAAATGTGCACTCAGGCCCAATAGTGCAAGGCTCAGAAGGGAACAGCCTCCTGTAGCACCCACCTCCTAAGGTTTGGTGGTTTTTTATCCTATCTCCAACTTTCCATTTATATACAGATATTTAGGTGAACCAAGATGCAGTGTTACAATTTAGCCTCTACAACCAGCCCTAATCTTAATACAGGTAATTTATAACATAGTTTCTCAATTTTCCCAATCCAAATCAGAGCTATATATATGTCATATGGTTGGATCTCAAAGTTCCAAGCCAGAGACTAAAGAAACTTACCCTCATGGAAGTCCTGCAGTCCATGTACACAGATAACTGGGGTTCACTTGCTCTTTTGATAAAAGCAATCCTAATCCCACCCCTACAATTCCATATAGAGATGGTGGAGCAGACTGGGGCTCAAATAAACTATTCCTCACAAGTTCTTTTAGATCCCACCCATATAACTCCATGGACCAATTAATGTGTAGCTCAGCCTTTTACAACCAATCTATTCACAAGTTTACCATTGGTAGTCTAAACAGAAAAGTAGCCAGGTTGACAGTTGTAGGAACTGACCTACCTTTCAGCTCTTGTTTGTGCACTTCTGTCTCAAAGTGGAAGTTGCTTGTCAACAGAAGTCTATAGTTTATAGTTTATTTTTGCTCAGTTAGGTCAGCACCTATAGGGTGTTTTTGGGGTAGAGCTAAAGCCGGATGAAGGCTTGTCTACCTTACATGTGGTTTACTCTAACTCCACTACCCCCACCTCATGGAGAAGCTGAAATAAATCTTAAACATCTTGTTCATCTTATTCTGTGGAATATCTGGGTTGAAGTCAGAGTTTGGTCTATAGCTAAGGTTAGGAAACGGCAAGTAGCACTAGGTTTAGAATAACAGAAAACAGACTTGAAACACACAGATTATTGGAAAGCATCTGATGGTTCTTAATGGTAAAATGAAGGCTGTGCTCAGGAGCAGCAAGTGCTTAACCTCCTCCTTAAGCCTCAGTCTGACCACCCTTCTAAACAAGAATTAACTTTAGTAATAGGAATATCTCAGTCGACTTATTGGTGGCCCATGTGGACAGGAGAAGGGTAGATGGACTGTGTTTCACAAAAGACTTGGAGGGCTCTACAACATGCTAAAGAATGGAAATCTGGATTGATAAGTGGCTAATATTTTACTTTAGGCCCAAGTGGTAAGTAATCCATATTACGGATTTGAATTCAGGTTATTAGGGGGAAAAAAAAAAAGGAGAGAAATCTTGATCTTGAACATGTGGTGGCCTGAAGGGCTTGAGTGAGTCCAGAACTTAGTGAAGGCAAGTGGCTAGCATTTTTTTTTTCTTAGTATACCCATACAGAGAAATAAAATTTGAGGTTAAGTTTGAGAACATCTATCAATGTGTATGAACATCTGTATCAATAAAAATAAAATCAATTTTAAAAATTAAAGAAATGGACATGAACTGAATCTCAGTAAATGTTCTATATTCAAGTTTTTTGTAATCTTCTGAAGAATGTATAAAATAGTTGATGAATATGTTCACCCTAATAAAATAAAACAGGGTAAAAGCTACCTCATTTCATATAATTAAACTAAATCAGTTACCACTAAGCTTCCTCTTAAAATGACAGAAAACGATTTTTAAAAAAAGTATCTAAAACGAGTATCAGTGTTCATCCAGCATGTTGCTAAGAATATATAAATAGTTACGTTCAATTAGCATTGAGAATGAAGTAAAAGCTAAATTTAATACAATGGTAAATTTAGATACGGTCAAGTAAAAACATGTAGAGAGGAATTGCCAGGAAGTGTGGTACTGATATAACATATGGCAGATTCTGCACTAAGACACAAAATTTGAGTAAGAACATCAATCATGTCTGATGTAATTTATAAATGTCATCAAGAGTACTTCCATTTGGGGTTGCTGCATCTTCAAAAAAATTTTCAGATGATGTAAGATTAAACAATATGCCTTTAGCTTTCTATGTGCCTTTATTTACCATATAATTCATTCAGTTTTATGAGGATATTGAATTCAACTGAGCAATTTAGAATAATTGTAATGTGAATGTTATTAAGTGCTTGCAACATACTGAAGAAAGTAATATAGTAAAAAAACTACAGATTAGCTTGAGAAAGCTAGATTACACTGAAAACTCTTGTCTTGAGGCAAGAATGAAAGTGTTTTACTACTTACTGAGACTACCACCCTGAGAGGCCTAGCCATCATCTACTAAAAAAGTTTTTAAGATTATGGCAATTCAAGGAAAGAAAAAAAAAAAAAAAAAAAAAAAAAGAAGAAAAAACCCCAGTGCTGAAACTGATTCTTTGATGTAAGCTGTGGCCACCCAGGAGCTGCCTCAAGGGCAGCTCACCTCCCTGCAGGGCAGCAGCAGGCTGAACAGGAACTGACCTCATCAGACATCCCAAGATATATGACCCTCAGGCACACATCGGTATTCGTAAAGAACTACCAAAATGTTTAAAACCACTCAGGGCAGGAAGATAGTACTGCTCAGACAGGGCTACCCAGGAGAAGAATTAATCAGAAGTTCACAGGACCATTAAAATACTGTAAAAATTAAGCTAAGCTAATTTGCCAAAAGTAGCACAATTTAGGGTATAACAGAATAATAACCCCAGAAAAGCAAGACAAACACTTATGAGAGTTCAAAACCATTGGCATAGACTCCCTGTCCAAATTTTTTTGAGAACAGTAAAGTGCTCTGGATCTCAATAAACGCACACTCGTGTATCTATAACACATCCATAACAGTTTTACAACACCATTCCACAACAGTTTCGTTTTTTTTTACCTAATACCATACTATTCTACAACCTGTAAAAAAAATACTAGGACTGCATGACTAATATGTGCAATTTTCCAGAAGAGTTTCAAGATGGTACTTCTGGGAAGAAATTGGTTAAAATGAAAACCAACTATGCAGGAGAAATAATTTTAGAGTTACCCTTTTGCAAAATACCATATGGATATCAGCAAATGCTCATAAAATTTAAAGAAGTATTTGGCCAATATAAAATAGAAGCTTTGAAAGAAGATTCTTATGATACACAACAATGCTTATCTGGCTTTTAAAAAAAACAGAAACACAATGGATTAAGTTTGAAGTAAGTATGACTGTATTTTAACTTAACCAACAATGAAGCAGTATATGTCAACTCCTAAAGCAAAATTACATGGTCCTGTTATAAATAACTATGTAGTTACTATCTTTTGCTATTATTAGCTTTTGTAAATTATTTTGATGTAGTACAGTTTGTAATCTCTTTTCAACTGCTTTTGATATAGTATAATTTGTCAGCCTTTCATGGTTAATACCCTAATCCCTGTGTAGATTGTATATCTTAGTGTGATACATATATTATGGTTTAAGCTTTTGCAAAATATTAGAAGATACGTACTGTGTATTGTAACATTAACTTTTGCAGAAGCAATTGTAGTTGTGAAATAATAACTAATGCCTTTATTTTTTGTAACTAATTGACAATAGTGATAGCTAATGTTGATTGAAAGTACTTGTAAAAATAGCTAGAACATCTGTATGATAAGATCACATTGAAAAAACCAGGCAAATAACACCCAAAGAGCAAAAAGGCATCTACCACTGACCCTTCAGCTATCAATAACTGTCAAACCACAGACCAGGGGGCCTTGTGAGGAAATGAAATACAAGACTCTCAGAATCACACCTGCATTGTGTCATGTACTCTAAGAAGATAAGGTCAGGGGTTGAACTAAAATACAGAATTCTTGGAACATGTAAACTCAAAGGAACGTTTGAATATGTATAATCTTCATTAATATGCATTTGACCGATGCAATAAGAAAGTATATAAGAAGAGTTGTTATAGTTAATGGTGTGCTTCTGGCAGCTTGTTGGGCACCCCAGTGCTGGATACTGTCCCTTTTATCCCTTATTAAACTTTTAAAAATTTTAAAGAGTGAGCCTTGTTTCTCACAGACCCAAGCTTACCAGAGCCTGACGGTAATTCCAGACAGAAAAAAACCTCCACCCCACCAATCATCTTGCCACAAGCCAGCCATCTCCTCCCACCAAAAAACCCCACACAAGCACAAAAGACAATTATTTTCATTCAATGGGATGCTATACAAAGTGTCCAATATCACAAAACTATAAAACAGTGTCAAAATAGAAAAGTTAAGCATGGTCCATGATACCCAGCTGTTATTTGAGAAGTGTAGGAGCAAAGTTTAAGAAACCCTGTTTGTTCCAGAAATAAAAGCTGGCTAGGAAGATAACATGGAAGTATTAACCCCAGTATAGAAATCATTTCAAAACTTATATACTGACTCTCACTCAAGCATGACAACAAGGTGTTAAGCACAAGAAACAGAATACTCAAGAGTCATTGAAGCCACACAATGTTCCCACCTCCTCACAGTTAGCACATGGGATGCTGAAGTGAAAACAGGGAGAATCATTACAAAGATGCTGCTTAGTTGTTTGGCTGCAAAGAGGGGCAGGAAGAGACAGTGCAGCAGATTACAGACATAAGTATTAAGTAATATAAGTATTAAGCTTATGGACCTATTTTCTAAGAGAAAGCCTCCTTTCCAAAGAGGTAACATTCATATGTAACTACTCAAGATCTAGTTGGGTGGCATTTAATAACAAAACCAGACTTTTTCTGTCATGATGTTGAAGTCTACGGTCTTCTGCCTCCACTTCACTTCAGCACTGAAATCTCAAAATATGGTCAGTAAAAGAAGATATTAAGGTACTTTTCAATACTGTTACATTGTAGGATTAAAAACTGGATGGATTTTCATTATTAGAAAAATAGTAAGATTTTTTTTTTTTTTTATTAATTACCTGTTAATTTTTTCTCTAGTGCTGAACACACCCAGTAAATATAAATTACCATTTTATGACAGAGTTAAGATTCCTATGTCTGAAATAGCATAGTGTATTAAGTATGTTTCAGTTCTGCTATGAATATTTTGATCTCAGCATAGCTTTAATGCAACAAGCTCAATGGCTTTTCTTCTCTAAGCAGCTGACTGAATTTCATACTCTCCATACTACACAGTCACACACTTTCCAAAAACACAGCATTTCCCTTGTACTCCTGCTGCTATTTCACTATTGCATTCCTGCAAAAACAACAGCTGACAGTGAACTGTTCTTATTAATATCTGCTGACTCTGTTCTCATTAATATCTGCTGCAAGGCTGTGGAAAAAAATCCCTTTGCCATTGACAGACTCTCAAAAGCCTGAAAACCTGATTAATATAGAACACTGAGCATTTTCCTGTGAAATTTTTACCAAAGAAAATGCAGAAAGACACTACAATGAAGCACTTCACTTATAATCAATTATTTTGTGAGGTGCTGGTTTCTGTTACTAATCTTATAAAATGACTGAAGTTAGCTCAGGTTTCCAGATCAGCTTTAGTCCATTTGTGGTTACCAGTTCTTTTTTCTGTGCACACTGGCACTATTAATGACATGCAGAACAGCTGAATATACATCAAATTACAGAAAATCTTCACTGTCCTGTAATGTATTTTATATATTTATTACTGTACTGGTAATGGTTCCCCAGACTCCTCCTAGATCTTCTCTTACACTGGGCACAATAATGCTAATTTGTCCACCATTTATAGTTGAGTTATATTGCTCAAGTTTGACACAGGGGATCATATGCTAGAAGAAAGGCCATCACAGTAAACTGCATTTGGGAATGTGTAATTTAGTGGCATAATGCAGCCCCACAATTGCTATCCTAATGTATAACATAGGCAATTTTTGCTGTACAAAGTCAAAGAGAAGTCGTATCCTGAACTGCATGAATGCATGAAATATGGCCCAAGAAATGGAAGAGGGAAACTGCTAGGTACCAGGCACTCTCCAGTATGGAAGAGCATAAAGACAACTCTACAGGTCAGACTAACTGTCTGTGTAATATGGATCTAACCTCTAACAAACCTCTCTCCAAACCCCCTCAAAAGAAGATGACTAGGGAATATACATGACAACTGTACAGTGGTGCTACTTCAGAACCTTCTCCCAACCTCCTCTCTCTCACTAAAACTGAATTTCAATGAATTATTGACGTTGTCTATTCTCATTTTATAGACCCAGTGGATTTTTCTTATTGATGGACTGTCCTGCTGTTTGTGAAGTTCTGATAAAGTATTCGCTGCTTAAAGAAGCAAAAAGTTGTACTTCTCTTACAAATGCTTTTCTTTTGTTAATTTTTTGTAAGCTTTTGCTTGCTGGTGCTTTGAGTATTGTAAAATACCATGATGCATTGGAACAGTTTACTTAGAAAATGAGAAGAGTACTGAATAATATCCAGGCAAGCATAAACCACTATGATAAGCTACATTCTCATAGTCAAAATTTAAGAAGGAAATGCAGCCTAAATGACGAATGTGAACATTATGCAATGAGAGATGATCCTCGTAACATTTCTGCAAATCACAGAATCTAATTGTTCATCATTGCCCAGATAATGTAAAAATTTTCTAAAGAGATCCACAAAATAAACAAGATTGTGATTGTTTTTGAATGAAGCCACAGACTTCTACCTTAGTCCTTGGTCATTTGGTTAAAATCAGAAATAACTTTACAGAGGACACTGACCTGCATATTGCAGTGTACCACACTATTTTCTTTGCAATATCCAGCAAATTTATTTTACTATAAGTATGCACCTTTGCAAAATTTAACACAATAGCAGATGGTTACTGTTCAGCATTAAGTGTGACCCTAAGAGGTCCAGCAGTAAAACTCAGCTGGGCAGTAGAAATACAAGCAGACTGAAGGATGAGCTTTTAAGTTTACGAAGGCCTCATTTTGCTTACGAGAAGGGAAGGAATACTAATAGCTATGTCAGTATACTGCTAGGGACTTCTGCTTTTCTCTTAAGAACTTCACAAGACTTAATGATGTGGGGTCCCACATGATAAGGTGGCTCATCAGATACTCTCTGTCTGTATTCTGAACAGTGCTTATCCCCAGTGAATGTGAAAACCTGGTACTATTGAAATTGTGGGGCGAACCCCAATGGGAATGATGAAGTATCTGACTCCAAGGCAGATGGAATGTTGAATACTCACTTTATTAAAACTATACTATATTATAATAATACTATATTGCATTAAAGAGAGATACTTTACTATACTATACTATACTATACTATACTATACTATACTATACTATACTATACTATACTATACTATACTATACTGTCTGCTGACTGATAGTCCGGACACAGTTTGGACTTGGTTGGTTAAGGAAACAAAACACTGTCACTTTGGGTAAACAATCTCTATAACACATTCTAAGTTGGGTACAAACACAGGAGTAGAAAATGAGATAAGAATTGTTTTGATCTCTGTGCTTCTCTAGGAAAAAAACCTGAGAGAGAATTATGTCTCTCTCTGTTCAGAGAATGCGAATGCCACATGGTACAGGTTCAAACAATAAAGAAGCTGTTCCCTAGACTGTGTGTGAGGATAGCCTATATAATAGAGGACAGCATCAAGGTAGAGATGCTGGAATGGTGCATGGCAGGTGATTTTCATAGATTATAGCTTAAACAGGAAAACAAAATTGAAAGAAACAATAAACAACATAGATCAAGATACATAGAGAAAAAAAGAGTGAGAAATCAAAGAAAAAATTAAGTGGGAGTGAAACAATTATGAGAGACTAGAGACCAGGCTAAAAACAAAGAATCAACTTTGAGAAATCACTGGTTTGATTCATTTGCCTTCCCATGGTCATCTGAGATCACACAGGATGTCTCAAACACCCCTGTGCAGGTGGCAAACATGACATGGGATGGCAGCTTGAGGCAAGGCAGGATAAAACTCAAGCGGCCTATGTGTGGGCTGCTGAAGTGAACTATTAATAGCATACCAACACCTACGCTCAAACTTTTGAGTTTTCTGTTTCCTCACAAAATTGCTTAATGCAATTATAGTGCATTTTTTGGTCACTTTACCACTGGGCAAAAAAAGTGCAGAAAAGGCAAGTAACTTCTACACCAAGTTAGAGAATGATAATCATATGCCAAAATCTGATTATTCTAGACTAGCATCTCAACATCTGGGCCATCCTCCTGTGAATAGCAGTACTGAAATCTGCTGTGTTCAGAGTATCTGCACTAGAGCTATACGGAAGAGAAAGAATGAGACAAAAAGGAATCTCAAAGAACTGCAACGACAATTTCTTTGCCCTTCTCTGGCTTATGTTGCTATCATACTTCTTGAAAAGATTGATGACTTCTTTTGATTGAACAAGGTCAAAGTTTAACTGTCTTGAATAATTGGCAGTGATATCCTTGGCTGTGTCCTTTACTGCATCCCAAATAAAGCAAAACATTACTCTGCTGAATTAAAAAAAAAAGAAAAAGAAAAATCCTGTCATCTGTTGTTTCTGCCTGTACTTACTAGAGTAGCTGAAAAGTAACTGGATAGCTTTCTAAAAGTGACCAGTGTGTCTCAGCCTTTGGGGTACTAGCTGTGCACTCAGATTTACACTCTCCTCCTTACTTCTTATTTCTCTCCCTCTTACCAGTTCCTCTACTTTCTTTGTACCCTTTGGTTTGTCGTCTACCCTTACTGTTGAGCAGACACTTTCCTTAAAACTGCTTCCTCCCAAAAACATCAACAATAGAAGAAATATTTTATTTACTGCCTTTGATAGCATTTCAGTTTGTTCATGTAACAATTTCATTTAACTGATCTACTAACTTTTGAGTTAGTAGATCTTTGAAAAACTTTTGCAAGCTTTTCAAAGCAAGAGACTATCTGAACTTCTGTCCCTTATAGCACTGAAGACAAGGGGACCATCCTTTCAACTAGTTTGAAGATCCTACCAAAAAGCATTAATTATAATTTAACTTCTGATGGCTGTATTTACCTGGTGCCCAGCTAGTTCTTTTGCTGTCTATTTACTTGATACTCCTTAGGAAGGAGGGAAAAAAAGGCTTAAGCAGCCACTTGATAAAATTTCTTCCAACATATTTCCAAGGAATAAAAAGCACAGAATCAAATACAAAACAATTGCCATTGACAAAACTTCAATTCAAAACTTTTCAAATTAGAGTTGGATTATTATTTAAAAATTAAGTAATTGCCTACATAGAATTTCTTAAAAATATGCTTCTGAGATCTTGTCAGAGGAACATAAAAATCAACTACAAAAACACTTAGCACAAAAATCTTTTTAAGCCGGAAGCAGCCACAGTGCAATAAACAATTCATTCTCCTGTACAGAAGGGCCACTAAGGCTCATCCTTGAGCAAGTCAACTAAGACAATTTATCGTACCAAAATCCTCTGCAGTGATAATTAACAGATGGTATGGTAATTCCAAATTAAAATTTCTTTTTTCTGAGCAAATAAGATATATATATATATAAGTTTCTAATTTATCTGTAGATTATAGTTACATTTCTTAATCAAATATTTAAATTCTACCTAGAAAAAGAGAACTTTGTCCTTTACAGACTGTCACTCTGGATTTATCACAGCAATAGGTGGTGTTCTTGGCTGTTGGCTGTTAAAAAAAAAATCAAACAAAAAGCTTTTCAGTCACATGGCCAAATAAAAAGATCTCCTTCAATAATTGAATATAACAGACCTTTAAGTGCACATGGATCCTTCCACTGTTTAGTTCCACAGTGTCTTGGTTTGGGAAGACAGGTGTCTGCTAAGGAAAGCCAGAGCCTCCCCTGGAATAGAGAATGTAAACCCCCTCCCTCCGAATTGCTATAAAATTTAAATCAAGGNCAATTGGAATTGTGGCTGCAGTCTTCCTGGACTCAGTCCTCAGGCGTGGTTCTGTTGGAGCAGGAAAATCCTGTCGAAGGAAAGGTGAAGATCTTCCTCTGCTGATCCAGTTGAAAAAAGGGGTAGTTCTCTTTCTGAGCAAAACCAGCAAGAGCTGTCTTGTCTCTCCAGATTCCCAGCTATATCTGTGCAGGAATGCTTGGCTCCTCCCTCTGGGCGGAGCATCTCACAATGGGATGTTAAAGTTCTTAGCAGTCATGCATTGACATTCACTAGCCTGTTATCAGCAGATGTCTCCCTGGAGAGAGGAGTGGTTGTGGAAGAGATAAGGAAAACTGCCCACTTAACAGAAGACAACTGCCATACAGATGGCAAATAGAATAGTATTGATTTCACAATCCATGACACACAGGATATATATATAGCAGAGTCTCGTTTATTCAGTTCTGATGATACAATTTCTATGGATAATGGAATTTAAGGAAACGAGGCTTTCACTTTCAATAGTGATGCTTTTCAGGCTATCTCCCTTATATTCCCACTGCTGTATCTGATTTTCTCAGTTCCAGATTAGTGAAAATATTTCCTATTGATCTCGGTTAAAATAAAACAGAACCAATTTTTAATAAAATAGATGGATTTTGGTATTAAGTAGGTAAAAATATTCCTGGCAAAATATGTCCTTTCAGTAGAATGATATGAAGTTGGTAAGTCTTATTTGATAGCATTATAGGTATCTCTTGATTACTTCTCATTACAGAAGGCAGAAAGAGGTAATTTAAGAATGACAACAATTTCTTCAATGTAGAGGAAAAACCAGATAAAATTTTAAAATAAAATTTTCAGAGTTGCTGGGAAAAAAATTATAAAAGATATATTTTTATTTGATATATTTTTGTAATGATTGCCTGTAAGACTATAATTAAACACAAACTACATTTACATCAGTAACTATGCAGAAATGATGCCAACTAGAGACGAGATTGCAGCCATTCATGACATGGGTAAATTAACAGAGCTCACTTATTATCATCTCACAGAGTCAAAGAGCTAACAGGTTAGTTTATTTTCCTTTCACTTACATCACTGTTTCTACAAGACAGGCTACTAGTGTTTTTGTGTCTTATCAGTTTGGCTTCTGAATTAGTCCATATGCTCGAAGTAGTAATACAGATGCCTGATCTTGACTGCCTCCTCCAGTCTGATCTGTGACATTTCCACATATACTTCTTGGAAAGGAATTGGCTGAGGCTAGAAAGAGACACCCACATTTGATCCAGAATGCACTGAAGTGAAGATGCTGCCCACCCAGAGGCTCCTTCAGGTCCAGCAAGGATGGGATTTCTCTCTGCAGACTCAGGTCAACTTTCATAACAGAACTGATGTAATAGAGCACTGGGGAAACAAAACCAAATGTTTCCAGCACGGTTTGGTAGCTTGCCAACAACATATTTCACCACCTGTTAACACAATCTCATGTCATGCCACACATAGCAATGCAGTAAATGAAGATAACTTTGTCCAGTGCTTTGCAAAATATTTTCCAGATTGGTGCTCATCTGTGGAGGAATTTACTGTTTCTTGACAGATCATGAAAATATTGCACATTAAATATCAGTGATGTGCCTGACATGGCAAAAGTTGCTTATGAGGTACTTTTTACCAGTGGGATACTTGAAAACTCCCTCCTCTTTCCTTATCTGAAGGAAGGCAGTGACACTGATGGAACACTTCCAGATAAATTCATTCTTCTCTAGATGGAATGAAAAATAAGACTTTTTCAAAAAAAATGAGTTCCCAAAAGTATGAAAATTTAGATAGAACATGTATACTTGGTTCAGAAAATCTAACAACTTGGGAAACCTTTGAAGCCAGCCAGGTCTGTCCTCCTTTTTTAAAAATAGCTTTGTCAGAAACACATTGATCCAAAAGAGATTTATTTCTGACTTATTGGAAGAATTTGTGAAGGCATAGTCTCCTAACAATCGCAAATTTCCCAAGATCATCTCCATAAAGAAATAATTAAACTGGCATAATACAGCTAGCATTATGTGTTAGCCAGATATTTCTGAAGAAAGTTACCTTCTCATTGCTTTTCAGACTTATTCAGCATTTTTCCATTACTGAAGGTCAAACATTGTCATGTTAAAGTATTCTAAGGCTGCTCAGCTAACATAGTATGTTTCTACTTTCCTTGTTAAGTTCTATTAAGGATAAGCTTGCCTGTTCTCAGGAGTTTATGTGTACGATTTCTTCATGCTGACCCCAAGTCATGGACTTTTAGCTACCGAAAAGGAAAAAAGCACTGAACTGATGCTGAGATCATCAAGGACTACCACCAGTGGTGGTGCCAATGCTCCAGCTTTGACATTTGAGACACTGTAGACAAGTAGGACTTCATCCTTTCCCATGGAGCTTGGGGAATGAAACTCCATGTCGTAGGGTGACGGTATGATGCTTGTATCCCCAGTCGTCTGTTCTGTGTGTAGTGGATGTTGTGCTCTGTGCCTCCAAAACTGGCCCTGAACAGTGAAGTCTCTTTGGTTATCAGCTTGCTCACTCCCCCACAGTCGGCGGGACAGACAGTGCAGTATATTAGTGCTGCTTTGTTTTTCCTTTTTCCTTTCCGCCTTGCTTTGCTTCTTGCTTTGCTGCTTTGCTTTTGCCTGCTAGCTAGTTTAGCTGTACAGTCCAAATTTTCTCTGGACTGTCCCCTTTTTCCTTTCCCGTGGAGCCTTCTGAACCTGTTCCAGGCCAGGACCCAAGGAGACATCCAGGACACCTTGCAGCCTGCCGGGGGGTCCACCTTTCCCAGCGCTGGAGGGACTGAAACGGCAAGCATCCACCGGAGAGACTCTCGGAGGGTGTGATCTTTTCAGAGCGGTGAACAAATTTTGTCATCCGGTATTGTTCATTCTGTGTGCTGGGGAGTGCCGTGCCTGATAATAAACAGGTTCTTTCCATCTCTCTCTCTGAGGAAATTTTTTTTTTCCCCGAACCAGTTGGGGGGAGGGGCCGTGTGGGTTTGTTTTTTCTGGAGGGGCCCCTTTTGAGATCTTCCCACAAATTTGCCCTAAACCAGAACACTCCAGAATTAGCCTTCAGAGCTGCTGAACGTGGAAGTAAATGCACAGATCAGCAGCATGCACAGTACATATAGGGTCCCCTTTTCAGAGAAGTGGTTTTTTTGCTGAGGCAACATCGATCCCCTTCTACTCAACATGCTGCTGTGAACACAACCCATTTAAGAGCACTCCAACAGTCACACTTTCCAGGCAAAAAGAGGTCCAGAAAAGGAGCCTATCTGCCAATGATGGAAAATAAATGGTAGGAGGAACACTGTTTTACTGCAAGAGAAGCAATGTTCTTCTGAGGATACTGTTCATCTGGAGCAACATTTTGATGCCTTTTAATGGTCCTTATTAAGACAACAGCAAGTCAGAGGAATATACCACAGTGAGAACAAGATTAACAAGGAGAAAAATTCATGTCCTGGACAAAAAACATTTTCAATACAGAAAGAGGATTAGGACAGGTAAGAAAAAATATCACAAGTTCGGTTAGGCGTAAGGAGATTTGGAAAACTTCACTTCCATAATTGAGAGAACATAAAATAACAGTGGGATGCTGTGGCCTTATAACCTGTTAGTGTAGTCACCAAGGCACGCTGAAGAGACAGCAGCAGCAAAGACAAGCCTTATCAACACTTATCAGCAAGTCTGGTGCTGCAAGTCCTGTTATGGTCTTCAGAAGCAAACTGTCCACTGACACTGAAGCTATGTGTCAATGAACAGCTCAACAGAAATCTCTCATCACACATAAGATGGAAGGAAATTGGCACATGCTAGAGACTATGAAAGCCACTGGGAACATGGTACATAGTGAATTCAGCTGTGGGGAAGAGAGCGCTAAATGGATAGTCATTTGCACATTAAGTGTCATGGAATAGCATGGGAGCGTGGCAAAAAAATCTAGTCTTTCTCTTGTTCTTGTGTCCTACATCCAGAAGCAAAAAATTGGAAAAAATTATCACCATTCTTTTTTAAAGAGTGCTATCATTCCTGCCTTCAGTCAATGCTTTTCTATACTAGCCAACCTTCCATTGTGGCCAAGTTTACTAATGTTCAACTCTTTTCTTGGCTTTTGTCTAGACTCTTTCAAGCTTCTCTTATAATAATATGCCTAAAACTGCTTGATACATTTTAAAATCAGTGGCAGAAAGAAATGTGTTAAGCACTGAAAATCAGCTTACATGTGAAAATGGAACAGAAAATGCTGCCTGACCTGAAAAATTATTAAAATACAGCAGTTTGATATTCAGGACTAAATCCTATGAAAAAAAACCACTGCACATTGTCTAATGAAAAAGTGACACATTCCTCAGTGTCTCGTTCATTTGGAGCGCAAATATACAGTCAGTCTAAATAGTCCTATCCACCATGATCACCAGAATAAATAACTGTCATCCAAGCACCTTTAAAAATCACTTCAGGATTGGATTATAACACCTTAATTTCTGGAGGAGAAAATTGAGGTACAAGAATTGATTAAGCAGCTGTGCCAGCCTTTAATTAATCGCGCAATGCAACAAAGGGACAGCTTTAATGTAAATGTTGAGCATCAACACTGTGCCTAAACAACTACTGATCAACAAAAATAACTAAAAAGCAAATATAACAAATATGTAAATATATAATAAATATATAAATATATAAATATATATCATTTATTTTACTCAAGTAATTAGATTTGTGGATCTGAATGTGTGAGAAAGAGAAGCAGGATTAGTTTCTTTATCACTCCCCAAAATAAACTGATAAATATGGCAACTATTACTTAATATTATCTATCATACCTACTTAAACTGTCATAATTCATGTAGCAAAAAGCTAAAATTTAAAGATACTGGTTCAAAAACAACTTAATCAAAGCTTACTGTAAATTCTCTAAGTGTAAAGACTGATTTTATTTTTTGTCCTTTGGCTCTGAAACTTTCAGCTGTGTAAAATAGCTCCTGCAGCAAGTAATTTCTGAACAAAGACATGTTTTAAGTGATTTTTATTAAATGCTTTCATGGAAGATGCTTTTCACATAATGAACTATAATTACTTTAAAAGGCAAGTAGAACTGTAAGGCATTTATAAATAAAAATTTAACTTCTGGCGGCTACTAAAAGATTAGAAAGGCACCACAGTCATCACATTTTGTTTATTTATATAAATATAAATGAGTTTTTCTAGGAATAGAAGTACCCCACAGGTACTGAAGACTGTTAGGAGCACTAGGAAACTCATGATGTTTTTAGGTGACTTTAAAAACATACTGGTTTTGTTATTTTAACATGTAGATACATTGTTTCTGATTAACAAAGATGACTGACTTCATGCATTGTAAGAGCATAGAAGCTGGTTTAATAAAATAACTGAAGTTGCAGGGATAAATTGTCTGTCTGGAGGTGTTTATTTCAGGTAGCTTCCGGATTCTCTTGATCAAGGAGATTAACTGTGTAGAGAGAAGTGGTGTTTAGGCCTCAGCCCATGTACAGCAGAATCAAAGTCTGTCAGTCTTGTAGGAGGGGCATCTAGAAAATCAAGTCTTACACCAAAGACTTTACAGTATTCACAATCAGGGTGAATATTCTAATTATCAGATGCCTTATGCTGTTGCAAGTTAAGAGGAAAATGAACATCTTTATACAAAAGGAAGGAAACTTCCTTCTAAAACACGCAAAACACAAACTGAAACAAGATCCGAGTCATTGATCATGGGACCATGGCAAATTCTTTGCCAGATCCTGTCTATGTGAGGAAAAAAGGCCCTCCAGGTATTTGCAGTGATACAGTTGCTTACTCTGGAGGCAGTTTACACTCTTAAGATCATGGATCAGAGATCTCAAAAAGTTGGTGGCCAGTCACTAACAGGGTTCCTGAAGACTCAGTATTTAGGCCAATCCTCTTTAATATCTTTATCAATGATTTGGATGAGGGGATTGAGTGCACCATCTGTAAGTTTGCAGATGACACTAAATTGGGCAGCAGTGTTGATCTACTGATCTACAGAGGGATATGGACAGGCTGGATAGAGGAGGCGAATTCAGCAATATGAGCTTCAACCAGACCAGGTACTGGGTCCTGCACTTGGGTCACAACAACCTCCTGCAGCACTACATGCTGGGGACAGAGTGGCTGAAAAGCTCCCTGATGTGAAAGGACTTGGGAGATGCTGATTGACAGCAACTGAACATGACCCAGCAGAGTGCCCAGGTGGTCAAGAAGACCAATGGCATCCTGACCTATATCAGCAATAGTGTGGCTAGCAGGACCAGGGTAGTGATGGTCCCTCTGTACTTGGCACTGGTGAGGCTACACCTCACCTCTTGAAGTGAGAGATCCAGAACTGGACACCTACTGTGTCCAGTTCTGGGTCTCTCACTTCAAGAAAGACATTGAGATGCTGGAGAGAGTCCAGAGAAAGGCAATGGAGCTGATGAAGGGCCTGGAGAGTAAGTCATATGAGGAGTGGCTGAGGGAGCTGGGGTTGTTTAGCCTAGAGAAAAGAGACTGACACTTCCTTTTGCAATGCTAAGAACTCCATTCATACTGAAATCTGAACTCTGACATTAAGGAAATGTAACTTCATGAAGTATCACACAAAATGTGACTCATCTGACTCCATTAATAAATAAAAATGTGGGAAAAGCTTTATTTAATACACATTATAAACTGAAGGAATCAGCTGTTAGTAAATGTAATTTCAGAGATGGAATTTCCTACTTCTTAATAAAAATCACAGAGCTAGGAGACAGAGAACTTACATTGACTCATGATCAAATTTGTTGTGATATGAAATAGAAACCCACATTAAAATCTGATCCTTCTTTTAGACTTCATGCTGCTGAGTGATAAACCTTTATGACAAGACTTATATATCAGTACTCCAGGTCTATTTATGCCACCTCCACTGTAATTTCAATGTGACTCACACTAATGAAATCCATGCAATGCTCTTAACTGCTATGATTCCTATAGGCCTGCAGGCAAATCAATGAAAATAAAGGCAGGTGAGATATTCCTAAACTGTGACAGTATTAAGGCAATTAAAGCTGAAAACATGAACCCTAAAGGAAAGGTTGCCTAAATAATGACACTATTCCTCTAAGCATAGTCCTTGCCAAGTTACTTCCATGCTCCTCTTTGTAAAAACCCAGGGTTACACATCAAAAGCTCATAGAATGCAAAGTAGTAAAATGTCAGATTTATTACTTGTAGCTTTGTGTCTTTTTATAACTTTTGTTTTGTTTTCCTTGTGAGAAGAATTTTATGAACAAGATACCTACTAAGTTTGATAACTACAATGGAAATTCTGGACGCTACAAGAAATCATGTTAACTGTTTGGTAAATGCCATTGCTTCCTCAAATTTAAATTAATCTTAGCATCTCACCAGGTTGTTAGGAGGCAATCAGAGATGTGTCTCTATAAAAGTAGTGAAACTAAATCTTGATAATCTCAGGTTCACAGCATATTTTTCACAGCAGTAAGAATAAAATGGTTCAAGTAGTTCTGTTCTACCTGTCTTAACTTTGTTCTTCTCTTCTTGCCCTCAGCCACTGTCAGCAGTACTATGGACTGTGATACATTTGCCATATCTTTCAAAAGGAAATTTCATTTCAGTAGTGCCTGAAATGGTGTCTGCATAAAGCACTGCAGTCCTTACAGACAGTAAAACAATATAAGAGCAATGCTAGTGATTAATGTCAAACTGCATAATTAAGTGCAAGTACCTGTGATTAACAGGGCTACAAACACAAGTCCTAATGCTTTCTCTTCCCATAACTAACTAAATTGTTCCTAAATCTGCTCTGAATTTAGGATGAGTTGACATTATTTAAGTAAGTTTTTGAGATTCAAAGTAGCATGCTGATAGAGAACGTCTCATTCTAACCTTTAGCTACTTATACTTTTTTTTCAGAATAAATATGCATCTGTGAATGCCTGAATTATCTCTCTCAGTGTCACAGTGGCAGACTTGTGGCAGACTTCTGGGAAAAATCACTGTACATGGATTACAAAGCTGGTCTAAATATAAACATTTCAGGGTCATGTTTAGGCAAGAAAAAAATAGAGAGTTTTACCACAGTGATACTCTGATAATAGTCCTTATGAATATGGACAAGGAGTATTTTTTCTTACCAGCTATGAAAGCAGCATTTGAAAGTATATGAAATCTATTAAAAATTTCCGACCAGAGCAAGAATTTCTCTCTTGAAAAAGATGGGGAAGAATCCAGCTTGAGTGTTCAGAAATCATCTAAATAGATGGACTTGCACTGCTCAAAGCAGTACCCTTCTAAAAACCAATTATCTCTAACAGGAGTCAACGAAAAAGCTTTTTTTTTTTTTTTTAAACCACCTTCCTACATCCACCAGGCATTCCACAGAGAGTGAAAACACTGACAGTTTCACTAAAGGTTATTTTGCTGCTGCAGGCAACACTGGGCACCACTCTGGGCTCTGTATTCACATGACGTAAGTCAGAGGCAGCTTTGCTGAGCACAAATCACTGTGGATTCAGCGCCTTATGTAACGGCATCAAGTGACCTTCCATCGCTATCTGCTCCCCTCACCCGGCTGAGCAGGACCCTTCATCACAGCAGCCACAGTCAAGTATTAATAGCCCATAGAAAATCCATAGAAAGGATCAGTGGAATACAGAGAGATCCCAGGAGCTGCTGCCTTCTCCCCATGCCCCTCCCCCATTTTCCCCCTTTTTTGTGCTTTTGTGTCTTTTTTCCTTTCTCTTTTCTCTTTTTTTCATTTTTTTTCTTTGCTTCTTTTGGAAAAAGAAATGTGGAAATAAGAACAATTTACTGTAGAATTTGTAGGGTTTCAAAATCAAGCACTCTACATCCAGAGCACCTAGATTAAAGTACCTGTCTCAGATTCAGCCTAAGCATGGTCCCCAGATGGGCACTTTCTTGTGAGAAGTGGCTCTTGTGCTATCCTGCATCTTGTAGGATGGTAGGTGCTGTTCAGGAGCAGTTGGGAAGTGCTGGGCATGTTCTAGGATATGATAACCCCTAGGAAATCTACTAGTCTCTGGTCAGAGAAGATTTTTCCAACAATTCCACACCTCCCCTTCCTAGTATGCAGTGCATGCTCATCACTATTATGCTTTGGAGTTCTTGTCAGTATATACCCTTTCAGAAGGAAAAAAGTAGTTAAAAAATAATATTTTTTTTCATAGTAGTGAGTCTGTCCATTCTAACAAAGAACAAAACCAAACAAACAAAAATAAAACTCCCAAGCCAAACCAAACCAAACCAACAAACAAACAGGAAAAGAAAAGAAAAAGGAAAAGGAAAAGGAAAAAGGAAAAGGAAAAGGAAAAGGAAAAGGAAAAGGAAAAGGAAAAGGAAAAGGAAAAGGAAAAGGAAAAGAAAGGAAAGAAAAGAAAAGAAAAGCCAAAAAGGAAAAAACCCTCTGAGAAATACTGTTTAAACTTAAAAGAAAACACAAAACCTCAGCAAATGCATTTTTAGCATAGGGTGGATCCAAAAAAACTTCACCTCCACATCAGGACAACTGGAAAGCCATCACTATTACATTTAAGGGATATCATAAGGGAATCAATCAAGTAATCAAAGAGATTAGGAATATGAATGCAACTCTGCCTACATGGTAATTTAGAGAAGAATTTGAAGCAGCGGCAGGGGAATTTACCCACTTACATGATAGAAAGTCCAGGAAGGAATGGAGAGATTATTAAGTGAAAGAATGAAATGTTTTCTACAACATGTCATAAAACGTTGAACTTTAACTTTCCATCACTTTACCTCATCTAATTTCTGCCCAAACAACCATGCAATCACTGCCAGATAATTTTAATGTAATTATTTGTCCTGTGAGCAGATTTTATAAGGTAAAAAGATGCTAGTAAAGACACCAACAGAAAGAGATGAGGACTGAAACATAATTAGACACTTACACAGTTTTGTGACCTCAAGTTGAGTTGCATTAATAAATATTTAGACATTAAACTGCAAGGTAGCTTAATGTCTAGTTATTGACAGAAAAACCTGATAAAACCTAAACTGTAATCCTGTATCTGTCCAAAAGGTGTAACATGTTTTGCCAGTTTTCTCTGTTGTGAGGTAAATTAATACTTAAGATTTTTCTATCAGTTTCAATCCAGAACATACTTCACTAAGACTTACTGTAGATAACTACCTATGAAGAAAGTGAATAGTCTGTGAACAGAGATTTTTCACAAGGTTTAATCTGAAATAACAGAGCCATTCTAAACATTCACCTTCAAGAAACTTAGTATCTGAGGAATTTTCTTCCCTTCTCACATATCATTCCAAATCACAAAACTGGAAACTCCTATACAGCTTTCAAATAATTGAAAAACACCTTAGCAATAACTGTGATATGAGAGGCAATGAAAATTCAACTCTTGAGTTCACTTTTTAACTTGCCTAATTTAAAGGAAATAGATACTCCTCAAGAGAATCATGAGATGTCCATGTCAGAAGAATACATTGTATCCCATACACAGAAAGGGATAGGGCAGGAAAAACTCTATCTTGCCCCTTGTTCACCAATAGCACTGTCATTTCTTCCAAGCTTGCAGGACCTAGATCTCCTTTTGCAGCCAGAGTTCCTCCTTTCTCTTTTTGCAAAGTATTACAGTGTACATAGATCAGATGTAAATATGCTGCTACACATCAAGCAAATTACAGTCTTAAAAAAACCCCTTAAGCCCAAGGATAGAACAACTTTGATTAAGTGAGAGAGACATGATGGACATGGTACTATCCTGAAATACCAACTTCTTTATTGAATACACTCCTTTATTACTGTGTGTTATAATCTTTTTCTGTTGGATTCAGAGCGCTTGATCTTTGTATGCTGCACAGAGGTCATTACAGTGACATATATAAATCTTAACTGTAATTTGAGGTGAGAGCTGAGTAATTCAGGGATGAAATTCATTTGAGAACAACAAATCTGTTCAGTCAACCAATCATATAGTTTAGTAATCTACAAAAAAACTGAGCAAGAGTCCATAATGAATGATAATCAGGATTCCCCGATTCAATGCTGGAAATTATTTTCTTTCCTATCTACAAGATTTGTACTTTTGAACTCCACTTTGAAGATGTCACTTTTTAAAGTCAAATGTATTCTTGAAAAGAAAATTTTGTTGGACTGAAGCATCTATTCAGTTGTTTTTCTTTCTTGAAAAATAAGAGGGCTTTTTATAAATAAACATATTTTCCACAACCATGCTCACCCAGTGTTCACTGCTCTGGTTCAGCTCCTCTGCACCAAGCTGTTCTGCTGACTCACCATGTCCCTGGGCAAGGTGAGTCCCCTCACTGCCAGCTCAGGAAAAGGCTGAGTATGGAAATGGAAATTTACTCACTGTCACTGCTTATGGAATCTGTGGGAAGGAGGATGCTGTCAGGAAGAAAATTTATGAGCAGCTGAGCTTAGCTGGAAGCCCTCGCTGAAGGTTACCTGCATCTTAGTTACATTTAATAAAGCACAGGGGAGCACAAATACAGACATATATTGAGAGCCTCCATGCACAAAGGTGTACCAGTGACTCACAGGGTGAAATATTCACACTGATTTTTGTCAAGAACATAAGAGCATTTTCTTCCTGAAAAAAGGTACTGGCTGTACTTCTAGCAATACGTAGCATTCAATTTATACTCATCTGTAAACTGAGCCCTTGGTTTTCTTATAAAATAAATCCCTTGATTTCTGCCATTGGAAAGACCAGATTGCTGCAGAAAATTACAAACAAAAAATATATATATTTAAAAAAATTGCTTATAATTTGATATTTCAGTTATCCTACTATCAAATGTCTAAAGTTGTTGTTTGACTCAGAGGATTGGAAGCTGTTGCAGCAAAGGAAGGAGGCAGATATAACAGCTAAATGAATACCAGATGGCTGATCAAAAAGCGTACATGTAAGGGTGCACAGAGACAGTAGACTTGGGTGGGTTTTTGTAACTTTACTAGAGCTGAAGCTCCATCCTTACTAATGAAATCTCCATCTCTGGTGGGCATGCTACATGGCTATAAAGCTCTCAGAGACATAGTTTTGGTATCACTGAACTGAGTTTATTTTACTACAGAGGCACACTTGATTACAAATTTGGTTAAATGCTAGCAATAGAAGTACTTAATAGAAAAGAGAGGCAACTGTAAAAATAAAGGCAACTGAACCAGATACAAAAGTCCTTTGGAAATTAATATTTTCTGTTACAACAGGCTTTAAAGAAACTATATAAAAAACTAAATAAACTGACTGGGGTTTTAGCAAAGTAACCTCTGCTAACTCAGAAAATTGTATTTCAAGGAGCCCTTAACAATACAGCACACTAATTGTTCCTGTGAATCACAACTTTGTTTGTTAGAAGTCTTATTGACGACAAACAGGTAGTATAAAAGGTTACATCAGGATTTTCTGTCCTCTTGTAAATACTCCTATGCAAGAGTGAAATACTGCATCAAGCTCCTAAAGCATATCATGTGAGAAAAAACTGAATCTTGTCAGCATTTCTCAGAGAAAGCAACTGTCACCCTCCCAAATTAAACATGCATACAGCTATTAATCAGTGATGGGCAAGGGACGTATAGTTCTGCTCTCTGCCCGTTTCTCTCCATCTACAGCTCCACTAACAGTTTCCCTTGAAATATTCCCTTTAGGTTTTGTTATAGATGAATAATGTGATGGTTGGCTCTCTTAATTAAGAGACAGATATTATGTGTAGGTTAAGAGAAGTTTTGTAGATGTATAGTGATGCTATTGTAATATGTCCTCCCATAGTCCTATTTCCCGTCCCCCTTGTTATAGCCTTGGTAGTCAAGGCATTTGGGGAGGGCCAGCTTGTTACTAGGAGATACAGTATAATGACACCTGAACTCCAATCAAGATGTAAGAAAGTAATCTCCACCAATGGATGGCAAAGAAGAAGTTGACTGACAAAATTTTGAGAGGCGCTAAGGGTACAAAAGGCAGAGCATCTATTTTCTAAATGAGCAAGTGGCTGTTGGTTGTGGAGACTCCCAGTGCTGTAATTTTTCCTTATTCAGGAAAAAACCTACTTATTGTAGTTTTTGTTAAGGTTTAATAAACCTTGGAAATTTTAAAAGTGAGTGTTGTTTGTCACAGGTTTTCACTTTTATTCTTTGTATTTTATTTTGTAGCAGCATTCCCAAGATTTCTGTTTTCATGCTCTGTCCTTAGTCCAACTCTTATTCCTTTCTCTCCAAAGAAGTAGTTTTCTCAACTTCTTTTCCTTTTATCAATTTTCAATCACCTTTTCTATTAGGATAAGTGCTTTTGACCTCCAACTAAAAGTCTCTACTGCACAATCCACCTTGGTACTACCTCTTAGATCCATTGCTTCAATTAAACAAAAGCTCCTCTCATGACCAGAGACATAACTTTTAGCTCTTAATTACACATCCAGCTCAATAAATGTCTCTTTCCAGTTTAATTACAGTATATTTTTTCCCACTGGTAATTTATTCTTAGTAAATATTTAAAAGCTGCATGACTAGTTCAACCATTTATTTTTTAAATTGATTAAAAAAAAATTATTGTCTGTATATAGCAAGTGACCACAGAATTGAACAGAGAGCTATTCAATTTGGAGGTTAGCAAACCTGAATGAAAAATAACTGAAGATCTTTTTTAAAAGTGCACTGGAGCATTAACTACCTTACAATCTGTTCTAAAACACATAAGATTAAGAAAATCAGAATAAAGTCAGAAATATACATTATTTCCACATGAATAATTCCTTCAGCTGTAACTAGGCATGTGTTCACACGCTGATATCATCTCTTGCTACATGGAGACCTCCCTGTGCAATCACAGCAGCCCTAGCCAGCCTCTAATGACTGAGAATCACTCCCACAATGATGCAAGTGTTAAACAGTTTCATATTTCTAAGGCCTCTCTTGGGAATAAGTCACAGGAGGCTTGTATCTTTTCAGTAATAGCCTGCTACTGTTTGATCCGGTTAACATCAAGGAGCAAATCTGGCTTTAGTGCTTTTCTCGCTGTGCATCTCTCACCACACAGTGGAACAACAAAGAGTTTTTTGGGAAGGACAATGAAGACAACTCTAAAAGAAAAAGCTTCAGCGTCAATCCACCCCCAATAACAATCAACACATTTGATTCCAAATAGAATCAAATAATAACTGCCTGATCTGGGAATTGCATTACAAACAGTGGTGAAAACTTTTATCCAAGAATGGCTTGGCATTATTTTTCATTTCCTGCACCATTCCTTTTTTTTTTTTTT
>VZRH01007394.1:49354-79652 GCA_013397555.1 Urocynchramus pylzowi
TTTTCCCTCATTTGAAATAGAGGCTATGAATACAAGAATTGGAGCTTCAGGCTCTTTATCAGAACTTAGCAAACCTCAGAATGATCAAGGCACAATACTTTCAAATCCTTGGTAGCAATATACAGCTTCTATTCTTCATTTACAAGTTATGAAGCACTAATTGCTAATTAATCACATGAAATGTTTATTAGCAGTGTATAAATCAGTCAGGAGGAGTTTCAAAAAAGTAAATCATAATAAATTTTTGAAAATGTCCCATTTAACTTATCTCAGTCTTCCTGGCTTATCTCAACATTTTACTATCTCACTGGTAAGTAGCCTAAGTTGCTTCACAAAAAGCATTTATTCCTTTAAATATAACCTCAAACCCAAGTAAACACAGAGGAATATTTAAACCTATTTAAAACAAAATTAAAAAATACTGCTGTTTGTTGGTAAGGTGAATAGTTTGTCTATATATTAGCCTCTCACATACTGTATTTTTATAAATATTTTTCATGTAATTACATCTAGGGTGCAAGTGATTAGTCTTTTCTGAGAAATGCAAGTATCGTTTCCTGACAAGTTTTCTTCCTTCACGTAAGCTAAAATTTAACAACAAACCCAACAGAACACAGCATGGTGAGAGGAGTGTCTCACAGGGCAATGCACATCTATCGTAGGTAACCCAAAATGTTATATTCCATATCTATCTGTGCCCAAAAATCGTTATTGTCTCTTTAATATCCTGTTGCTGAAAAACGAAAACGGGGCAGGGGGAGGGGGGGGGGTGTTCCACGCTCTCTAAAAGTGGAGACACCTAGGCAGAATCTCTCGGGTTGCCTCTGATTTCTTCTTGCCTCTGCTCGCAAAAGTAGCACAGCGAGCAGAAGCTGCGTGGCAATCCAAACCCACTGCTTCATGGCGCACTTCGCTAACGCGTCTGCAGCGGCATAGAGGAGCGCAGCGACCCCATCCCAGCGGTCACCGCGGCCGCCAGCAGCGCCCGCCGAGGCGGGGGCGTGGAGTCTGGGGCACCCCGGCCAGCTGCTTCGCTTTGGCTGCCAACAGGAAGGCCAAGTCCTAGCCAGTCCTAGACCAGTTCTAGCCCCCAACTGAGCTCCAGCCACTGGAGAGTGGCAGTCGCATTTGCTGATGGAATTGCCACTGCTGGTGGTCACCTGCGAAGGTCGCAATCTTGGAAGGGAGGGATACTCCACCATTTTGAGTTTCTTTTCGTTCCCGTTATGTTTGGGAGATTTACATTTAGCAGTTTTGAATCCAGCAATTATTTACTGTTATTTTTTTGCCTGCTGCTGTTTCTGCGGCTTAAAGTGTTATTCTTTTCATGTATATCTACTGGGATTTTGTTTCCCCTTATTGGTGGAAAGGGATTGGTTTGAAGCACACGGGGAGAACTCACTGTAGAGTGTTCCCCTTGGACTCTCTTAAACCAAGACAACATCAGAATCCAAAGTTTTGAGGCAGCATGGAAGAGAGGATACAGAAGCCAGATTTGTGACTCAAATTTGTATACTTTCAGATAATAGTTTTGTTTTCTAGGAATTTATGGAGGATGTGAGCCAACACTAAAAATGTAAGCCTTTTCTCATCAGTGACAGATTATACTAAGCAGAATATATGGGCAGCTGTGTAACTCCACACTGATGTACTTTAGCAAACCTAGAGACCCAGAAGCATGGGGTCTCATTGCCATAGAACAGCGGGTTCCCAGACATTGGTAAAGAGAGCTTGATACCCCCATGCAATGCTGTAGAGCACACAGCAGATATTCCCAAATGGCCTAGTTTACAGGCTCTTGCAGTGCAGATGCTTCCTCCAAAGACAGAGATAAAATCACTGCTTTATCTAAAAACTCACTGAACCATGTGTTAAGTGCCTTAGGAAAAACAATCAAACTGAAATGCAATCCCAAGCAGGTGTTAGGAACACATTCCTGAAATAGCAGGCTTGGATTCCAGTGGTTGGTAGACACATACCAGCAAGGACCACTTTGGATATGTGAGGATATTGAAGAAAGACTGCCATGAAATCATCTGAATTCAATTTTACAGCCTACTACTGTATTTCCAGCCTACTAGAAATGCTTTGACACATACAGAACCCTGGATGTTTTTAAGCTTCTGGAAAAAAAACTGATGACAAGGTGCCAGATAATTCAACTTTGGGATGCCCGGTGGAAAGAACACGCAAAATGAGGAGATAGATTGTAGGAGGTGATACTTTCCTCTTCTCTTTAACTTCACCAGCTTTAGTCTTTGTGTTTTACACCTCTGATTTCAGGCACAGGAGAACCGCAGTGCTGCAGACAGAGCCAGACTCCTCAGTCAGCATTCACTGGAGGCTCAGTGCTGATTCAAGAGTGCATATCTGTACATTAAATACATCCCACCAATGAATTGTTATTCCTCCTTATTTTCTATTGGAGTCTGAATAATTTTGTTTAAAAACATAAAGAAAATCCACATGAATCGAATCAATAAAGACCTGGGCATTTGAAGAGAGGTATACAAAATTCTTCAAACTAGTGGAAAATGAAACAACAAATATCGTTACAGATAGTTGTTTCAAGATTACAAGATTTTATTCATATGAACTCTTTGAATTTGACTCACTTCCCTTTGGCATTTACAAACGTCAAAAGAAAAGAAGGGGGAGAAAGTGGTAAGTGCTGTAAACTACAGTGAAAATTAACACTTTCAATTATATTTCACTTCAGAAAATATATATACAGTAACATAAGACTCACAGTGTTTTTATACAAACCATTGCTCAAGGCATAATTGTTCCAGTTATTTACTATTTCCACCTGACTCCTATCATGGCACTTTTATTCAACTCCTTTTCCCATTCAGGAGGATGTCAACAGGGTTAGGAATGCTAGAAAAATATAAGTAACAGGGAGCTGTGAAATAAACTGCATTTGTAAAGGGCCTGACTTAGCAAGACCATACGGGGATCAGCAAGCAAGCACACCTAGTCCTTAAGTAAGCTGGTACTGGGAAAATGTGTTAGTTTAATGTCTAGAGCATGTTTTCTATTTAAGATCACAGCCATTGAACAGCTGTGACATGTGAACAACATGGGGTTATCAGCTGGATAGGGTGGTCCCCCATAACCACATCACACCAGTGTGCTTTAGTGAAGCAGCATAGATACGTCAGAGCAACATGAAACTCATTACGGGCATGTATTTAGTATTCCATCACACACTTTTCCTCAGCTTTATTCTGTGGTCTTTACAATAAGGACAGTATTTATTCAATAAATACCTCACTCCTCTGGCTGTGTCTATAGCTTAGGCATTTAGGTTAATCCTGTTCCTGATGTCCACACACTTCTCTCTGGGAATTACACATTCACTGAAATGAAAATATGTTCCCTGGATTCAGACATCATAATCAAAGCTTGAGAGCAAAGCTCTCACACATAAAATCATTCCAGCCTTGGCAGAAGACAATAGTGCTCAATTCAATAAGTAATTCATGCTCAAAATAAATGATTAAGGGCTATATTGTGTTTTGAGACAGAGTCCTATCCTTGGAGTAGCTCACAGATTCACCACCAAGCCTGGCACCTTCTTCTGCCTCCAAATACTGCCAGAGCAGGGCAAGCTGATAGCAGGCTTGAAGAAGTCCTTTTCTCCTCATTATTGGTGTGAAAGCTAGAATCTCACCCACAATCCAGACACTGCAAACAAACAGCCATTAGAAGTGTCACACTGTTCTGTGAAAAAGAAACCAAGTGTATGCCACCTGCAAACTACTGAGGCTGGTTGTAACTGAAGAAAGCACTTCTAGAAAATGACATCTTAAGGCTGGAAATTTTCATTTGGATCCTCCCACTTCCCCCCCTGAATAAATCTTGACATCATTATTATGCCATGTCACAACAGATCAAGGTGTTACATGTTCTCTAGCTTTTCATGTGACAAGTATTGAGAGATACAGATAATTGCTCAACTGAGCAAAATTTAGGGAGAAATAAATGTTATTACAGTCTGTCTCTAAATAACAAAAGTATCAAAAATGACAGGGTATGTTATACTACTGTTTTATCCCTCTCCCCTCTACAGGAGCAAGGGAACATACAGCCTCCTTGTGGATGCTCAAAAATCCAGTCTAGCAAGAAAGAGCATTGCATCCAAGGAAGAAAAGAATTCAGCAAAAGTCAAAGAACTTGAAAAATATTAAAAAATGTTTCCCTTCAGGCATTAGCAATTCCAGTGGTTCACATTTTGCCTAAAACTAACAAAAATTTAATTTTGTTCATAAACAAATTCATGTCAGCATTCAGAGTCAAGACGGTGCAAGATAAATATTTATAAACTGGCTTTTGCAACTTGCAATAGTGTAAAACAGCATTCATTAGCAAACCATGACAGTGGTTTAGAGAATGAAAAATCTGAAGTTTAAGAAGATAGAGAAATCCCCTTTTCATTATGTCATGGGTTGACCCTGGCCCAATGCCAGTGCCCCCATGAAAGCACATTTCCCCGAATGGTTACTCTGAGATGTGACCCAAAATACAGCAAAGCAGACTCCATCATCTCAGGGGTAAAGGAATACAGCTTTATTACATCTACTATAAACACAAAAGGAAAAGGAAAAAAAAACATACACACACAATGTCTACAATGGAGGTTTTCAAAACCGCTTCTCCTCCCCCCCACCTTCTCCCATCAACACCATGAGTCAAGGCTTTACCTTCCCAATCCAGCAACCACCCCTCGAACACTCAATTCTCTGCCCAGTACCATCTCTCACTTTACCACCTCCCAGTTCATCAGGAGAGAGGAGTCTCCCTCTTGCACCACAGGTCTACCCCCGGAAGCACAGTCAAACTCTCCTGTGCTTCCATCGGCACACATGGCAGCATCCAGAGAAAATCTGCCAGGGTGCAAATCTTCCTTCCATGTTCAGTGCTCTCACCACTGACCATGGATCCAAACTGCTTCTTGGGTGTCCTTTTTTAAGGATGCTTGGCCCAGTTCCAGAAGAGTGACAGTCTCACATTTGGGACAGCAGTCCCCCCCATATTCTTTCCCCTGGGGCCTGGGGCTCTCAGGAACAGAGATCTCCTCATCCATCTCTGTTCCTTCCACATCTTCCTCTGACACTGCACTCCTCGTGGCTCCCAGCCATCGCCTCCCCCCGGAAACAGTCTCTGAATTATAGAAAGAAATAGGCTCTGTCCCGTGGCTATGCAAGAGAAAAGTCCAGCCAAAAGCCACTCCAATCATCTCCTCCATCCAGGACGCTTCCCATCCTCTGCTGACATTTTCTTACTTACTCGAACTTTCTCTCCACTTGCTCATTTCCATCTCTCTCTCTCTTCTTCAGATTAGGGAGGATTAGTGCTTCTGTGGCTTCCATTGTCCAGGAAGGGGTTAAAAATCTCAGCCGCTGTCTGCCAGAACATCTAACTCCCACAGCTGGCTGACCGCGGCCGGGCACCTTCTTCACTCCCTGCCCTCCCCATTCTCCTCCTCAGCCCGAGGTGCCAGCACAGATATCACACTTATGACAGTCGGTGAGCTGGCACCGACTGTCTCCGTTTCTCTCTCTCTGGGGGGAGGGCCTGCCCAAAGCATCCCAGGGTCCCTCAGGGTTCCGGCCTGGCCTACCTCGGCCCGGGCCGGCCGCATGGCTTACCCCCTCCCCCACCCAGCCGGAGCTGGGCAAGGGAGGTCAGCTCTGATCCCCAGCTGGACCCAAAGCGGAAGTTCCCCTGGGGATGCTCTGCTTTTTAACCCCTGTGTGTTTTCAAAGGCGTGTCCAAGTCCCTAGTGGCCACCCCAGGTGCCAGTATTCACCTCTGGCCACCGAATGGTTTGACCACCACCTTCCCAAGAAACTTCCTTCCTCGTCAAACCACCACACATTATTAGGGGATTTTCTCTATTTTCTATATTAAATCCACTAAATACACAAAATGGTTCATACTACGAATGAACTCCAATTTTATTTCAGTTTCAAACTGATGAGATTTAATTCCTTTCCATTTAAAATCACCTCAGTGAATTCAGTCCTTAAGCCACAACTTATGCACCGAAATTTTAACTTTTTGTGAAGATTAAATTTTAAGTATAGAGTTCCCATGGGTTGAATGGACACTGAGCTCTTCTGACAGGCCCATTAGCTTGTAAAAAGTATAATCAAGGTGCCAAATTTTGGGGAGGATAGGTCTGTCATTTTAATTCTGGTTTAAAAATTGTTTTTGTGAGAAAACCAGAAGACTTCTGAGAAAGCAACATAACCAAAGATACTATTTATTAAATTAAAATAGTCTAAAACTCATTATGACAGGAGGCACAAATTTTACAGTGCTCCTAAAGGAGTAAAGAGCATGTGCAACTGTGCCTCTTACAACAGCAAAGAATCAACACTGAACATAGAGAAACTCCCTTACCAATATCCCTATTGAAAATGTTACTTCAGTTAATAGATATTACATTAGGTCATTGGTTGGAGACAGACACAACTCACTAATGGTCACTGACAAACAGCCTGGTTTATTGTTTTGTACCTCCTTTTATAGGGGGTTTTAAATTCCTGTGCCTGGACAACTGATTGGTTGGGGTCTCTGCACCGCCCAGCTCTCTGTCCAGTGATATGCCTGCATTCAGGATTGAATGGGAGTGTTCCCTGTTTGAGTTTAAATCTATCCTATCATTGCTCACCCAGAGACTTGTTTACTTCTGAACTAGGCGAGCCAAATTGGGTTTCTGTTTATGGCCAGATTTATCTGTCCAGCTACAAGCCAGCTGTGCTATGACAAATAGAGCAATTCCTTTTTCAGTCAAGGTCTTTTGTACAAGTGGACTCACTGGACACCTGGGTGGTGCAAATAAAGGTTTTCTTGCAGACTGAACTTTGGCATAATCCATCACAACACAGACCAATCAATTGGAACAAGAGACACAAGCCCACCGGAAAGAAAGGTTCAGTATTTCTGGTGACCTTGAGACCCCAGAGGTCCAATAACTTCACCAAGAAAATGTTTTCATATGCATTAAAAGCTACGATGCAGCTTTGATCCTACCTACATGAGGATGCATTTCTTCAGGCTTTGCTATTACCACATCACACAGTATTAAGCATTAATAAATACATAATT
The DNA here is from genome assembly GCA_013397555.1 of Urocynchramus pylzowi. Taxonomy (NCBI): domain Eukaryota; kingdom Metazoa; phylum Chordata; class Aves; order Passeriformes; family Fringillidae; genus Urocynchramus; species Urocynchramus pylzowi. The sequence continues at coordinate 56,474 of VZRH01007394.1, forward strand.
TGATTTTTCTCCCCTGGCTATATGTAAGTATAAATATACATATGTATATATATGTGTGTGTGTATGTTTATGTATATATGTGTATATAAACATCTGAGGTATGTGCAGAACTGGGGAGCCACTGGTGCAAGGCTACCATCTGTGGCATTATGATGGAATGCACTTCTGTGCCTGAACTAAATGGGTTTGTTTTGTCCTACTTATACCATTTTGCTTTTTTCCCTGCTTGGTCAAAAGCTGTATTTTCAGGCAATTTTCCCTTCCCATTTTCTCATGTCTCTGGTAAAATTAGCTACTGCAGATATTATGGACCAAGCAACAATACACACTCACATATCTAGGTTTAGGAAAAAAAAGGTTTTGAAATTATTATGCTCTTTAGTATAGCTCAGGTTTACATAACATAAAGAGTAACTGCGTTTGATATTCTACAAAAGACACACTCTTCTAAAAAGTATGACACACTAATTCTAAATCTTAACAATTTTGTCTTTTTTTTCTAATACAGCTATAAAATATCTTATGTCAAACACATCAGTGTTGCTTTTTATACATATTTGAACCACCAGTCCTTTCTTCCTTATTTTTTTAGAATGTGGAAAGACACTAAGAGACTTTCCCTTTAATTTTAAACAGGTAGCCCCACTAAAAATAAAATTATTGTATGGAGGCACTGGCCCTTGTTAACCATTCTGTCACTTTAGTCTTGTATCAGCAGTATCTTATGGGTATCACACGCAGGTACTTCATTGTGTAATAAATTATAAGTGCTTTAAGGCTGAGTTCTTTAATTCTCATAGCATCAAACAGTTATCCAGCCATGTGTTTGGGTTCAATTTATATTAAATATGTGTGTGCTTACTCTCCATATTGGCATAAAATTATGTGAAAATAAAACATAAAAGACTTTTTTATCATAGTATCTAAGTAATATGGAAAAGGTCATTGTAGAGAATGTGAAATGTTTTACTAGAACTTTAGATAGGAGTTGTATTTTGTTGTGGGACGACCTACAAAGAAAAGTCTATGTGTGTCCCATCCAGGACAGAAGGAACCTCAAGCAAATGTGGTAAAAACAGGGAACTTACCTAATGGCTTTTTGTCTTAACCTTACATTGCTTGTTTAACAGCTTCCCATTGCAACCAACATCCCTTGGCAGAGCAGTGTTCAGTTAGTTTCCCAATGATTCCAGTGACTACTCTCTTTCACTTCAACGGATGCACAGTCTGACCATGTGTCAGTATCAAGTGTACGACTTTTATGTGTCCCTCAGTTGTAACTGTTAGCAATGTTGTTGTTTGCATCAAACTAGACTGGGCCCAAAGTCTTTGTGCACAAAAGCATTAGGTTAGGGATAAGAAAATTATGTGCTCTCAACAACTTACATTGCTAATACCATAAGGACCAGACTAACTGTGTTCAGGGCACAGATCTGGGTGAACACAAGTGTAACCCACTCTTCTGCAGTGCACAGACCTGCTCAGGCATGGCACTTTCTATCCTTCACGAGACCTTCCACCAAATGAAGGCTTGGAGAACCCGTTTCACTAGGGGAGACACTGGATGGAGATAAGATGCAGACAACAGAGCATGCTTTCCCTGAGGAAACTAAACCTGTACTCTTTGTGTCTCCCCAGAGTCATGATTTCTAGAAAACTGAAGGGTATAATGTGGAAACTCTCCAAATCACAATTGAATAGGTGCTAGCAGCACAGAAAGGCATGTTCATGAATAAGGAACTGACTTACCAACAACTTGAAATTAAATGCGAAAGGCAGTGAGAACTGAGCTCTGTTTGAAAGTCCTAGAGCTAAAAACCTTGGGCAAAACTTACTCTATTTTTAACATTTCTATTAGTCCTGCAAGTAATTTTGGTGTGCTTGGAAACATCCTGTTCACTACTGGTATAGGTAAAGGTGGTTTAGATGTAGACATAACCTGTTGGTATGTGCTGGTGTACATATCTTAGGGTGGAAATGAGTTTGTGACACTTTCAGAAAGCCTTTCTCCAACTCTTTGCTATTTTCACTTTTTTTTCACAAGACTTAACAAAAAAAGACAGCAATCCATCACAATCCACCAGAGGTGGTCTTGGTTTTTTTCATTCAACATGTAATGATAACACCCCCTCTGAAGAACTGAAAATACCCTGTGCTTCAGAGTGAGAGAGGAGGAATAGCAAGTGCTTGGCATTTGAGACTGACTTCATACTGCCTTCTTTTTTAAATCCATTCAATGTGCAAAAAATTCCAAGATGCATTAATATGTAATAAAATTTGCTTGATTGGAGACTGCTTATATGCAAGTAAGGAATCTTCTGTATAAAAGAGTGTAAAAAATATCCTTCTTTGAGTCCGAGAAGGGAAAAGTCAGAGTCAGGTTGATATGACTACTTCGAATCCCACTACCACTTCTGATAACAGATGCTACTGAGCAATCCAACACCAATATTAATCACCTTCTTCATGGTAAGCCTTTGGTAGGATGGGCTACTGATGGGCATTAGCAAAACAATATTGGTGTAAGTACTTTGAGACAAACTGGAAATAGGATACTAGAGGGAAAAAAATTATTTATTGCTCACAAAAACAGGACCTTCAGAGAAGTGACTTAGCAATCTCAATACTGCACAGTGCCTCTTTTAAAATAACATTTTTCATGGGGTATACTTTTAAAATTTCTTTCCCAGATAAACACTGCCTACAGAAAACAGCCCTCACTATAGAAACCAGGATGATCTGAATTGAAATGCTGAGAAAAACACACTGTACTCAAGTTTGCATTCATCCTGCAGTCTGTAAACATGTGATCTTGATCCAAAATATTTTTCAGTCCATATCTGAACCATTTTTGATGGAGCTTGTTCCTCTCCATCTTCCTTTGGAAAGTGCTAAGTCATGACTTTTGGAGGAGTAACTTGTTTAGGAGTGAAGATGCTATTCAAATGGCATGTGCATGTTTGCTATCTAAGAGTTGCCTGAATTTCTTCCTGATTTGCTTCTCAGCTTGGCTGTCAAATCAATGTCGATTCTCAGCCAGCTTCTGAATTACAGTTTATTTTTACCCCAATACGAAACTTTGCATAAGAGATGGCAGCACTATGCTTACAACAACTATATTCTTGGATTGATACTACAGGAAAACATGATGCCAGGGTGGTGCTAAGAATAAAACCCTGTTCAGCTCTGCAAAATATCAGTGAAGTTCGTCTTCTCTGAAACAGGCTTTTCAGACCCTGGAAGCACAAATCTCATATGAGGGATTTTTTTTTTTTTTTAGTACAAGAATAGGAAGTTGGAGTAAGTTGAAAAGCCCTGGGATACAAACAGCCCCTTGAGATCACTGAATCTGGAGTGACAGCACTGCCGGGCTTAACCTTAGGGCTACAAGTTGGCTGAAGTTCCTGTGAGCTGAGTTGGAGCTCCTGATAAAAACAAAGCTTATGAATGTAGCCCATTGCAGGCTCCTTCAGCTTGACCATTTACAGTTCTCAGAGTGCCTGTCTAATTACTCGGCAACTTGGCTCTCCATTTCACCTTCCCTGTCTTTTAATTTTTCTCCAGATACTCAGCATTGCCTGTATGAGGTGCTGTCACTTTATTCCCAGCTTTCCCCCCACACAGGGAGGACCTTGGTCAGCCCCGCAGACCCTGAGGGAATAGAGTCCTGTTCCAGCAGCACCATCTGTCCCTCCTCTCATGCACAATAGCAGACAAATAAAACAAAATTAACATTCTGTATTCTTTCATAGCCAACAACGTTTGGAGGCTCAGTACTGATTTTTAAACAATCTGAAGTGTGCAACTGGGCTCACCTATGAAGTAACAGAAGTCAAATCATTTTCTAAATGGCTTTGGTGGTTATGTCTGCAACAACTTGTTTGGTGAGATATGAGAGAAAGGGAAAGAGCAAGCAGTAAGGAAAGGATGACAGAAGAGGAGAAAGAGAGAGAGAGAGGTAAGGAGGGAAAAGGGAAGTTTAACAAACATGAAGATACAACTTTCCTGATACTAACTCTGCCTGCACATTTTGGCTGAGAATTAAACAGAACAATGTTTAGAGATGTACTATCAATAAAATCACATTTTGGCAGTTTGCAAGACTGTTACATCATAAGGAGTATATTCATTTATTTACTAATTAATCTAGAAGACATTGAAGGATAGAGAAGGAGGTCTGTGCTATTTTTTAAAATCAAAGAAATTTCCTTGCACTGTTAGATTTTCACATTTCTTTAAACCTAAATTCCATATTTCCAATTCAAATTGCATCTCCAAAAGCACTTCTTTTTTTTTTGGCCTTCAGTTAACCATGGACATTAACCTTATTCTGTTGTGCTTCTTTTCCACTCACTGCTTCACAGAGTATGAATCCACTCCTTTACCATTTCCTGAATGTGTCCTGCAGTGACCATGCTGTGGTAGCAGCAGCCAACCATCCTTTGCCTGTCTTCAGTTACTACTGTGCACTTTTCTCCTGATGAGCTTCTCTCCTGAGCAAGATAAACCATGGGAACGCCTGCCTAAGCCTGTCCCAGACCAGTCTGCCTCTAGACTGAGCCATGCTCTTGTGCCTCTCTTCAGGCCTCAGTATATCTATGAACTTTTGCTTCTGTTTCCTCTGTGTTCTGCCTTTCATCCACAGCCTCTCTCTCCCCTGTGATAAGAATTTTATTAGTACAGATTTGAAAATGTGAAAAATGCTTTTGTGATTCGTGTCAATTGGCAATGGAATCATCAAATGCTTATATCTGCTGTGTTGAAAATAGACACAAAGAAAGGTTTTGAAACTTTCTGACTGAATAGCCAAATAAAGCATCGAAATAAAAGAAGTATAGTAGAGTAAAAGAAATGAGGTAGCAAAATGACTGATGCTTAGAATAAAATAGAGGAAGTTGTGGTAAAGCTAAGAGATATTGCAACAAAGCAACTAAATGTTTATGTATAATAAAAAGCTTGATGCACTGACAAAATCATGTAGCAGTGTAAGGCCTCCCTTCAGACAACCACAAGAAGGACAGGAAGCCAACGACCACCTAGAAAGATTATGAAATTGGTGATCCCAGCTTATTGATATTTGCTGATTTGGACTAACCAAGCACATTGGAAAATGCTTTGTAGGCTTAAAACCAGTATATTATACTTTGCTGAACTTGTAAGTGGTGTGTGCCGTTAGTGGAGCGGTGACTCCCTGGCCACCCAGCACTTCTTGCTTGCTTTCTTTACATTAAAAGATATAAAAATGAAATTCAGTTTGGCTATCAAAATTTTATATCAAAAAACATGAGGGAATCAATTAAATTATTTTCCTTCTGATGACCCTCATTAACCACTCCTTATGATTTTTACAGGACTAAAATTTGTCCTGTAGTTAAAATTACTGGCAACATTATTTTGAAAAAAAAGTTTCATGCTCTCCAGATCCATTTCATCAGTGCCTCTTCTGTACTTAAAAAGTTCATTCAAATTGCAGAGGGTGGCTTTATCAGTGTGAAAAGATAACACCCACAAAAACTAACAAGGATTTAGTTATAATAGCAAGTTGAACAACAGGAAGCCTAGTTTAAATATAAGCAACAGTATCCACACACAGATCTGTGCAGGTTTAAAAGGAATATAATATTTTAATTTATTCCTCTGCATGCCCTACATGCAAATAAGTCCTAAAACCTTTTCCCAGATCTAAAAACTAATACATGCATTTTATGTGAAAAAATCAGGGTCATTTTCCAGATCTCAAAGACTGATTATTCTCCACAGGAAATAGACTGCCTACATTTAATCAAGCTTCTTCTCGGTATGCAGTGTTTCATCTCCTTCTACTTCATGCTAAATATGTATTAACCCTTGCACATGTGGGCCCTTTAACTGGGCTTTGGTGAGCTATAAAGCATCAATCATCAGTATAAATAACTGTTCTCATGGCATTACAGACCACCACCTACCTCTGCTACATACTGCTAACCTCCTATAGTTCTGTAAAGACACAACTAAATGCTTGTCAATGATCACAATCTAGAAAGAAAATTCAGAGTATCTGTATTCTTTAGCAACTTTTATTTTCTCAAACCTCTACTTCATTAAAAATAAAACATCCGCCTAACTCCTAGCATGTTTTTCAATTTGTCCTGGGAAAATCAATATAGTCAGTGTCTTTCAAGCATGTGCAGGCTCATGTGTACATAGTCTCCTCTTTCATATCATAGATAAAGAGGTTAGACTGCAGTTCATAGACTGTAGCACTGGCCTCTGTATCAGCACAAACCACAGATTTAGCAATATTGTGGGTACAAATAAATGGGGTTAGAAAGTGAGAAAGCTGAGACTTCAAGGGAGCATAAAAGGAATTAATTTGCTACAGAAACAGGGAGAACAAAGCAGAGGATTTTATGTGGGGGTAAGCAGGAGAAAAGAAGTGGTAAGAAAAAGAAGGCACAACAATAAGTAGTAGTAGCAGGGCACTGGGAGTTTGAGCCCAGAGCCTTGAAGTGTAGTACAGTCCCTGATTTTTTTGTGACCCTGCCCACTGAAAGGCCTCTGAGCATTCCCACTACCCTATCAACATTCTGAGAAGTTGTCTTTACAGAATTTGACCAACTAAGTCCTTGTCCACACCATTATTCACTTATAATTGCTTTTGTCCCCGATTCTGCGGAATCTCACACATGCTAATGTCCTACAGATAATAAAGAATAATTATTGAGACAACAGAAAGAAAGGTAGAGCCACCAGGAAGAGGAACAGGGTATTTCCTGCTTAGCATTCTCACAGCACAAGCAGAAATGTGTTCCATGTGTCTTTATGTCAGTCTGTTTTACCATGCCCTCTTAAACAGATTAATAAACTCCAATTAGCAGAGACTCAACATGAGCAAACATGCCATAATTGCTTTCCCGAGTTGGCCATTGGTTTATCATTCTGACAACTACTGACTAACTAGCTACTCATTAAGTCTGGAATAAATGATTTTGTGTTCAAGAACAGCAAAAATTCAGTGTCACACAGCACTGATGCTGATGCCACAGAACATTTAGGGAAGAGTGACCCAGCACTTGAAACACTCTGCATTGGAGGCTCCAAGCAGCTGAGTTTGCAGCAGAGCCCAATGAACTAAACCAAACAACTCTTCCCGAGAGAAAATGCCCTCTGTATTGAAGCAGCAGAGCCACCTTCTTCTACTCCTCCCTGCACATTGCAGTCCCTGAGGTGAGTGAGAGTACTGGCATAGCAGGCAGTGACTGCTGCCTGATCAGGGTTTGGGTGGGGGTGAATCCCCCTGTGTATATTTTAGGCAAGTGAAAAATCCCCCTGCCATCTTCAGGCGAGTTCAGGGAACTACAATCCTATTCATTTAGGCAACTGCAAAAAATGTGTTAAAGTGCATTTTTCACCCTTTATTTTTGTTTTCTCCCAAGGTCAGTATACTGTCCATCATCCCACACTGGCTTGACAAGCCATTTAGAGAGGCTCCTCACAGGCTGGACAGGTGTGTTGCAGGAAAGGTGAGCACAGGCATGCTCCTTTCCCCTCCATGCTCACACACACCTTATACCTAACCTGATTTTCTCTGCCATTTATCGCCACTGAAATATTCTGCTATGACAGGTGCTGGGCAGTTTTCTTCACTGTTCCTCCTAGCCAGTGCATAAAACTCTGGCCACTGAGGTGAAAAGCAACTTGTATTCTCCTTTCCTGCCCTCATCTACTGCTCTCTCATCCTTTGCCATCTACAACAACTGGTTGCACCAGGGTCTAGAGCACATCCTAAAAGCAGGCACTGGTAATCAATCCAGACCAGAAATTCCAGCAATTTCCAGATACACAGGTTATCACCACCTCAACATTTCTCCTCTATGTGTCCATAAAGTCTCACTCTTAACAGTGCTACAACAGGAAGGTGGAATGCACTGTGCAGTGTCTGCAGACCACTGACAGCTACCATGGGGTAGTCCTTGTCAGAAACATTAAGTCTTAGATAATATAACTGCCAAATAGGTGATCTGCTAGATGGGCAAGATGTAGTGAAGAAGGCAGTCCAGAACTGAACCCAACAATTTAGTAGTAGATTAAAAAAAAATTTACTTTATTTTTAATAGACGATTTAAGTGAAGTATAGAGACAACAGTAGAGGAAGGGACCCCTATTTAAGAACTAAAAAGGAAATGGGAAAGAATAAGAGAGAAAAGATAAAATTGTCAAGCAAGAACACAGGATGAGGCCACCTTGATACTAATAATGCTATGGCAAATGAACACAGAGCTGTGGACCCCCTTAACACTTAAGAATCAGCACTTCCTTGTCTTGTGGAAACTAAGTGACAATGAGAAAGAGTGTATTATGTAACAACTTACAGGATCATGGTTAATACTGCATATATGGGGAAAACTGGGAAAGGAGAAAACAGATTACCTTTACAAAGATTACAAAGCAGGGAAAATATCATATGAGAACCTAACAGGAAGGAGCCTTTGGGGTTTTCTCTCCCCTCTCTTTCATGCTTTGCACCCAGAAAACCAAAATCTACCACTACCTTTTAACCTGTACATTAGAAACTAAAATAAGTGAAAGCAATCAATATTTTATTAAGAGCTACTGTTTCACCTGATTGAAAGAGCCATTGTGATAACTCCAGTTAGATCAGAGGGAATGCTGACAAAAGATGAAAAACACTTCTAAATTTTGAGGCAAGAAGAAAGAACACATTTCTCTGCAACAAGGAAACTTGAACTGCAAAAAAAGACATTTACATTCTATGGGAAGAGAACTTTGTGACTGGAGGTGCCTAAGCAAAGGTACAGATCAATTTAGGGAACCTGCAAAATCTCCACCATTACAAACTTATAAAGGCTGCCAAGAAAATTGTTCCTGAGGAATAATTTTAAGTACAGTTGATTAGGATGGGCCAGATGACCACTTGCACTCAATTTTTTCTATAATTTGTATTTTTAAAAAAGGAGAACTTTTAAAAAAGGAAATTCAAGTTTTCATTATACTTGAACCTGAAGATAGAAAAATATTGTCTGCATAGTTTAGACCATATTATCCACGTGAGAAATTATTGACTTGTTATTGGTTTTGTTTATAAACTCAGAGATTAAGAATTAGCTCTTCAGAGGTGGAGTTGCCTAACCATTGTGTGTGCTTGTGCCAGCAGGGCCCCAAATGTCGATGCCTGTCATAATACTATGACTTCAGTATAATACATTTTTTAATATCTGTGCAGCCAACATTTTAAATCATTAGACAGTAGTTTGCTGTTATGAACCTGAGGCTGCTAGAACCATATCATCACATTGCAAGCAGGTCAGCACAGCTATAATAGATGTAACATGCCTTTCACTATTATATTCTTCCACATGTCTCCTGCCTCAGAGCAGACAATATTAGTTACAAAACAGAACTTGTACAGAACCACAAAATTCCCTTCCAGATGGAAGTTTACTGTTTTCTTCATAGAATCTCCTCCTTTACACCCCTTGTAATGCCTCCAAAGTTCCCATAAACTGGAGTATGTACTGGTTTAAGTTTCAGATGAAACCACATATATTACTGACCTAGAAGTTAAACATCAAAAACACATTAGCTTGATTTTCAGAAGCTACACAAGAAATGCCCAGGAGCAAACCTTACTGAAACCGAGTTTCAGAAATGTAACAGCACCAGCTGGGTTTATTATGAGAGGGGTCAAACCCTGAAAGAGACCTTTTGGAGAGGTGGTCAATGACCCCATGTCTATGAGTGTTGAAAAGGCATTTGGACAGTGCCCTTCAAGCCATGCTTTCACTTTTGGTCAGCCCTGAACTGGTCAGGTAGTGGGACTGGATGATTATTGTAGGTCTGTTTAAATTGAACTATTTTATTCTATTCAAATCTATCTTCTCCTACCTGCTCCTTTCCCTACCAATACACACTGGGGAAATCTCTGAAGACAATTCTTTCCAGCCCTGCACTACCAGAAGGTACTGAATACCCATAACCATCTCCCAGCCTAGGCACTGGCTCTGTCACCTTGTGGGAAGGAGGTGTGTATCTTCTGAGAGGGGTCAGGGCTGTTGATCATCTCAAGATAAAGGGACCATCTGCACAAATTTGCAAAAAAAGCAAGTGTCATGTGTTTTTTTTTTTTAAACTCATCAATGTTCAACTGAGATAGGTTTTCACAGGATGGCAAACCACCACATCACTGACACCAGATGTCAGTGTCAAAGATCAAGCCTTCAGTTTGGTGCAGGATGTGCTTCTCATCTTAACGGTTGCAAATGTCTCAAGAGCTGAGCAATACCTGTTGATCTTCTGGTGGATTGTATTTCCTCACTTTGTATTCATTTTTAAAATTGTCTGAACTTGCAAAAACATGCTAAAACAAGAGAGCCTGAGGACAGCAGCATTCCCTCAGAGGGAAGGTCTATCTGGCCCAATACTCTGTCTCCAAAGTGTCCAACCACCAGTTCTTCTTCTGAAGAAGAGCACGGGAGCACAGGGTCCTGGTGGTGCTCACAGGCCTCAGTGGCTGGGACTGACCTGCCCTGGGAACCCCAGCCCCACCACCTCCTGCAAAGGGCCCAGGGGATGTGTCCCACCTCTGCCTGAGCCCTTCAGTCCCTGCCTGAGCCCTGGAGTGGGTGTGCCCATCTCTGCTTTTGTCTCCTGGGTGGGCCTGGGACCTGCACTGCAGAGTTGCTGTCTGGGGTGGAGACCTGGGTTGGACCTTGTCATGCAGAACTCTCATGCAGACTCCCTGCTCCCCCCATGAACCAGTGCCAATCCGACCCAAAGAAAATTGCCTCCTGATGCCATTGCTGGTAATCAGCTATTCCCTAAGCATATAAGCAAGGTCTCACTCCTCATCCCACAATCTGGTCATGCCTTCCAGGATATGCCTAAGCCTTATTCTCCCTCAACCTGGAGCCATCTCGGGGCTTCCAAGAGTGGTCAAATATCCTTACCCTGCTCAACCTGAGGGTGAAGAATCCTGGCAGGGCACCAATGGATGTTACAAAGCCCTAGGAACCCTGACAACCTCTCTGCATCTCATTTCTTACAGTAGCTGACCCTGGCTCCACAAGGGGCTGTGGACAGAACTGTGTAGTCTCCTCAAGAAGGTGTTCATTAGAATTTACTAGTGCTATCCAGCTGAAAAGGCCAGACAGCTTCAGGCACCTACAGGGCTTGGTGGTTCTTCTCCTCTGAAGACACCTACAGGTGCCTATAGGCTTCAGGCACCTACAGGGCTTGCATCTGTTCCCCAAAGGCTGAGTGCCACTGGCAGCTGGCCTTGCCTCCAGTTTTCCTCCCCTAGCCTCCTCCAAGTAATTCTACTGTCTCCTCAAGGACTTCCTTTTGGATGTCTATGGGCTGGCTCCAGGCCAGCTTTGACAGTGGGACGTGGGAGGATGCTCCCTTTTATCCTGCCCCTCCAAGGCACTGCTGCACTGCAGGGTGATGACACTGTGACAGCCTTGCACAGCCTTGCCTGTCACAGACCAGCCATCACCCCTCCACCCAGCATCCTTTGGACAAAGACCACCCATAAGAGCTGTCTCCTCTCTGTGATGGAACTAATGTCCATGTTGCTACCTTGGGTTGTCCAGTTGGGCTGTCTCAGAGGACAATGACGATAGGAACACCAACTTTCCATTTATAGACATTGAAATTGAAAGAGACCAATTGTCATCAGCTGAGTAATAATAAGTCCATTGGGCTTGATGGGATTCACCCCAGAGTACTGTGGGTAACTGAAACACACATTACAACACGACCACTCTCAATCATCTACAAAAGGTCTTAGGAGGCCCCACCAACTAAAAACTAGCCCAGGTTACACCAGTTTCCAAGAAAGGCAAGAGAGAAGACCGAGGAAACTACAGACGTGTTAGTTTAACCTCAGTACATGAAAAAAAAATATGGAGAAAATCACACTGGGTTTTATTAAAAGACATTTGAAAAACAATGCAATCATCAGACACAGACAACATGGGTTCACAAAGGGAAAGTTCTGTTTAATTGAATAACCTACAATAAGGTCACCTGCCTAGATGAAGACACTGGATTTAAAGCCCCAGTTTTAATGGGGTTTAGAAAGGCTTTTGATACTGTCCCCAAAGACTCCTTCCAGACAAGTTTTCCAACAGTGGGATGAGCAGGTATGCAGTGCACTGGGTGATGAGTTGGTTGAAAAGCAGGGCTCAAATTATTGAAGCAAACAGGACATCTGGCTGGTGACCAGTTACCAGTGGTGCTCCTCAGGGTTCAGGTCTAGAGGCAGCTCTGTTCAGTCTCTTTATCGGTGATCTGGAGGCTGCAGTTGAATGTGCAGATAGTTAGGTGATGATACCAAACTGGGAAGTGCTGCCGCCTCTACCATGGGACAACAAGAGGCTTTGCTTTGCAGAGGGCAAAGGATTGGTTGGAGTATCGAGCAGTCACCAGTGATATGAAGCTGAGCAAGACCAACCAAATGCTGGATTCTGCACCTGGATAGAGTAATCTCAAACACAAGTCCGAACTGGGAGAAGAGTGGCTGGAGAACAGCCCTGCAGAAAGGGGTTTGGGAGTGCTGGTTGGCAGGAAGGTCAATGAGATCAGCAGTGTGTGGGCCCTGGCAGCCAAGGGGGCAAACTTCATCCTGGGGTGCATCAAACACAGCATCACCAGCCAGCCAAGAGAGGTGATTATCCCGCTGAATTCAGCATTGGTGCAGCCTCACCTCAAGTACTGTATGCACTTCTGGGCCCCACCATTTAAAAAAGATGTGAAGGTCTTTGAACATGTCCTGAGAAGGGCACCAAAGCAGGGGAAGGAGCTGGCAGGAATGTGCTCTGGGGAGCGCTGAGGGCACTGGGCTTGTCTGGTTTGGAGTGGAGGAGGCTGAGGGGTGACCTCACTGCTCCCTACAGCTTCCTGAGGAGGGAAGCAGTAAGGGAGGTGCTGAGCTCTTCTTTCTTTCCCAGTGCCAGGACACATGGGGAATGGCCCCAATTTGCACTCACTTGGGGAAGTTCAGACTTGACATGAGGAAACATTTCATGACTCTGAGGGTGGCCAAAACATGGAACAGGCTTCCTAGAGGGATGACTGATGCCTCCCCCAGCCATGCTTGTCAGTGTTGAAGAGGCATTTGGACAGTGCCCTAAAGCCATGCTTTAACTTTGGTCAGCCTAGAAATGGTCAGGCAGTGGGACTAGATGGTCATTGTAGGTCTCTTCCAGCTGTTCTATGCTATTAAATTAGAGTGGCTGGATTTGTCTTAGGTTGCAATGCAAGATGTTACCAAAAGTATGTATTCTATTACCATCTGTCCATCTGTTAAAATGAGGTGGGGCAGTGTCCTTTATCTCTTCCATGACCCATCCTCCCTCCAGGGGGATATCTTCTCTTAACAGGCCATTGAACCTCACTGCATGACTGATAAAATTACATCATCCCACTGTGAGATGCTCCACCCAGGGGGAGGAGCAATCCTACCTGGATGAAATCTGAGATTTAGAACACCACAGTCAGCCTTTTTTCCACTGGATTCCCAGAGGAAGACCAGATCCATCTGCACCACCACTGGACCTTCAGAGGAAAACTATACCCTTCTACAGACAGGATCACTGCTTCAGCAGAACCACATCTGTCACTCCAGGAAGACTGCAGCCACCATTTTATCAGACTACTTCCACCACCCTGACTGACAGGGTGTCAGGTTGCATACTGACTCTATTAGTGTTTTTGTACTATTGCATTTTCTTTTAATTTTCCTATTAAATTGTAGTTCTGACTTGGGATCCCCCACTGGTTTGCTTTCAAACCAGCACAGGGTTATAGAAGAGAGGACAAGGAGATAACTAATGTTACACATTGGGTTATCAGCTTAAATAGAATTTTCCAGAGAAACCTAGGGATACAAATTCAGCCTTTTCATTCAAGTAACCTTGTCCTTAGAACTGACTCAGTCAGCATTGGTTACCAAAACATCTATTCTAGTTTCATTTTAAACACATTGGCATTTCATTAATTTTTATGGCTGGGATGTATTCTCCTAAATCAATCTGGTCCTTTTAAAACTTTAATCTAGTTTGTTCAGCTGACTTTTGGCAAATTTTAACAGATGCTGCAAGCCCAGCATATCCACACTTCCTGCATTTTGGGGCAAAAGTAATTGAAGAAATGTAATGACCAGAGGATTTTAATAGATGGCACACTCATTGATTCAAAATCAGGGTGCCAGGGTACATATGCTACCACATAAAGCACCATCACCTGGGTGATAGGAAAAATAAAGTGGCAAATTATTATTTCCATCTAACTCAAATTAACACTTCTAATGCAAGACCAAGGTCTGCCTAATAGAAGATTTTGCAGTTATTTAGCTTCTGTCACATAAATAGTGACTAGACACACACACTACCTACACTATACAACTAAAATTTCTCCTTGACAGCAAGGAACTGAAGATAATGGTGGCATTATTAGAAAAATAGTTTACATAAATGATTCAGAGAGTCGCAGAATAAACTGAGTTCAAGGAGACCCACAAGGATCGAGTCCAACTCTCAGGTCAGCACAGGACCATCCCCAAGAGTCACACCATGTGCGCAAGAGCATTGTCCAAACACTTCTTGAACTCTTTTAGGCTTGGTGTTGTGACTACTTCCCTGGGGAGCCCACTCCAGTGCCCAACCACTATCCTCTGGGGAAGAACCTAATACCTAACCTACACCTCCTGTGACACAATTTCAGGCCATTCCATCAGGTCCTGTCATGGTCACCACAAGAGAAAAGATCAATGTCTGCCCTTCTGCCCCTCATGAGTAAGTTGTAGACTATTATAAGATGTCCCCTCATTCTCCTCTTCTCCCAGGCTGAAGAGACCAAGTGACCTCAGCCACTCCTCATACTTGAAGCTTCCTCTCAAGGCCCTTCATGACCTTTGTTAACTTTCTTTTAGGGTGGTCTCTTAATAGATTAATATCTTTCTTATATTGTGCACCCAAAACTGCACACAGGACTCGAGGTGAGGCTGCAAAAGTGCAGAGCAGAGTGGGACAATCCCTTCCCTTGCCCAGGTGGTGATGCTGTGCCTAATGTACCCAGGACACACTTGGCCCTCCTGGCTGCTAGAGCACTGCTGACTCACATTCAACTTCCTGTCGACCAGGTCCCTTTACTCTGGGCTGTTTTCCAGCTTCTTGTTCCCCAGCCTGTCCATACATCAAGGGCTGTCCCATGCCAGGTGCAGAATCTGGCACTTTCTCTTGCTGAACATCATATGGTTGGTGATTGCCTAGCCCTCTGATTTGTCAAGTTTTTTCTTCAGGGCCTCTCTGCCTTCAAGGGAGTCCACAGCTCCTTCCAGTTTCCTATTATCTGCAAACTTGCTTAGTATCCCTTTACAGTCCTGCGTCCAAGTAATTTGTGAAGATGTTGAAGATCACTGGGCTGAGGATGAAGCCATGAGGAACCCCACTAGTGACAGCTCACCAGTCTGTCACCCCATTGACTGTAACCCTTTGATAGCAACCTGTGGACAGTTGTTCACCCACTGCACAATATGTTTATCCACAATGTGTTTATCCAGCATGTGGGTTGGACATTTTATCCAGCAGGATCCTGTGAGAGACAGTATCAAAAGCTTTACTGAAATCCATAATGAAGGTCTATGTTTTGGAGCCACTCCATGTTTTTAATACATATGTTGCATCAATAAATAATAGAAAGCAATGCAAAAATGCTTTATAAAAACATTGATCTATAAGAACACATTCATAAACTGAAGGTGCACAAATCCAATATAAGCATCAAGATAAAAACAACTCAGTGTATTTAAAATCTCTTTAAGCCAGTGTGATATTACACACCTGTCACAATGCCATACTATTCACACCATCAAGAATCAGACAAATCATACATTTTCAACTCCTAGACAAAATTTACTTGTTGACATCAAATATCCAAAACAAATAAACAAAACTCAATCATTTCCATTTGGGGCCTTTTTTGTACTTTTTTTTTTTTTTTTTTGAGTAAAGTTTCAGCAAAAATAATGAAGGATTTTATGTTGTATAGACATACATAAACTCAAAGCTAACCAGAAATGTAGACATGAAAGAGTACACATGCACAGTTCATGCAATAACAACACATGGGCCAGAAAGGAGGAGGAAAGTATACAGAGCTACATGGTACTGTGACCTACTCTGTGTCAGACCACTGGTACTATGACTGTGTAAGGACACAAACATCTTCTAAATAACCCTGTAAATAAGCAACTTTTAGACCACTGACATAAGAAATTACCACCACAGATACTATAAGGAAGCCAAAATTGCCAGAGGCCTGACTGATACATGAAAATCAAACCAGACAAATTTCCCCCTTGCTAGCATGGTTGATCACCAAAGTGGAGGTAGAGCAGACCATCTGTCAGAGCCCAACAGCATCTTTGATTTGCACCCAAGGCACCCGTCCTGGGGCTGGTGCATGAATAATCTTTGAGAAGTACGTGGTATTTCAGGTATTCACATTAAGGTGTTATCTCTAGCATGCCCACACATTTCTGTAAGCAGGACCCCCATACTGGAACAGACACAGCTTGAAGCAGTACATGTGATTATGACTTGCACCAGTGCTTTTCCAGATGGTTAATCATAACCATACTGACAAAGACACAAAGAAACAAACAGTATTTTTGGGCTTCGACTCCAACTACGAACTCAAGTCAACTCACACCATAAAGTCATCAGATCTCTTTGAACTATTGAAGAGGATTTACGTGTTTTACCTGAAAACCGCTGCAGTCCAAACATGCAAGAATGGAAACGCATCATGACTTTGGTGTTGAAAAATTTAGTACTTTATAATCTGGTGAGCTAGACAGGAGTATTTAAAAGGGAAAATTAGTCACTAGTCTGTGACAGCCTCAACTATTAGATTCTTAAATAATAGCGCAATTATGTATAAGACATATTAATTGTTGCCTTTTTTTCTGCCGCTGGAGCTCCACAGATTTCAATGTGTGGCCAAAAAGAAAGTGTGGATTTATAGGCAGTGAAGTATAAGAAATATGCTCATAAAATAATCTTTCTTAATTCACAAGAGCCCTATTCCTTAAACTGCAAAACAATACAGGATATATGCTAGAGTGGTATAAAGGTTTTATTAATCATCAAAAGAGATGACTTGCAACACATACTGACAACTATGACTGCAAAATTCACGCTGGCAACAGCTTTATTGCAAACTGTACTAACAGCAGATGCAGCTGCTACATATAGGCATAAACAACTGCTTTTCTGTTGGGCCTAATATCTGTAGCTATAATCCTGTTTCGAGACACCCAACAGCTACACAGGACCTGTTTGTGCAGAACATTTATACTTACCAGCTTTCATTAATGAAGATGAACAAAACAAACAGTGGCCCATAAGGCCCTCGTCTTTGGTCAGGAACTCCTGCAAATTCTCCCCGACTTCACCCGTTGTTCATTTCCAGACTACAATAACGCTAGAATCGGTACCGACTTTCCTAAGCAGCACAAGCTGTCAGCTGCAGAACATTTCGACCAGCCTCATGACATCACGAGAGCTCCCCAAAACCGCAGCAGCCGCTGAAGAAGGCGCGGGCTGCGCCAGCATCCCGGCCCCCGCGGGCTCCTGTCATCACACGCAGCGGTGTCTGTCACGCCGCGGCTGCAGCAAGGCGGATCGCCGCAGCCGGAGATGAGCCGGCGCGGATATTAAAGGAAAGGTAATCCTCTTAGGAGGGCTGGCGGCGGGCGGTGAGGCGAGGCCAACCGAACCCGCGTTCCCCGCGCGGGCCGGGGCTGAAACGCGGCCACGCCGGGTGCGGAGCGGTGCCACCCCCTCGGGCAGCCCCGCGCCGCCTCAAGGGCGAGAGAGCAGCGGCCGCTTGGGGCCTGCGGCAGGTGCCGCCGGTANCCCCGGGCACCGCCGCCGCACTTTTATTCCCCCTCCGCCCCTTCCCAGCAGTTCCCCCTCCCCGGAGCGCACCTTCTCCTGGGCGCGGTTGAGGCGTTTCTGGACGTTTTTGGCGAAGATGCCGGTCTTCATGTCGGCCATGGCTGGTGGCGGGGATTGGGAGGGTGGGGAGAGAAGGCGGGCGAGGCAGAGCCCGGCAGCTCCGAGCTGCAGCGACGAGGCAGGAATGGAGAGATGGAGAGGAGGAGGAGGAAGAGGAGGAGGAGGGCTTTAAAGACAGAGCAGGGAGAGGCGTGGCCACCGCCGCCGCCTCAGGTGAGCCGCGGGCCCCCCGCATTCGTCCTCCCCGGCCCCCGGGGAGGCGGCTGCGGCACCCCGCAGGGCGGGTAGCGTTGTCTTCTGAAGATGAGGCAATTCCTCTAGATAATAAAACACATCAAAAGGGACAATGGGGATGATGATTTCTAGAAGCACAGCTGATGGCTGCATCCACTACTGGCACTAGCCTCCTTGTACAGCCGGAGAACCGTAGGCACCTACTTACTCCCCTAGAAGTTTCCACCAAATCAGTCACTCCCAGGTCCAAGCTCCTTTAACACTTTTCACTGTTTTGGAGGCTGTAGCATCACATGCAGTAGATGGGTGCTGCGGTCGAGGGACTTGCACCCCCCAGCTAGGCCTGGACTGGGCTTCCTGGCACAGCCATCAGCTGTTCTGGGGTTACCATGTCTGTGTTGCTGAATGTGCTACGCTTGACTTGCCATTCTCCTGCTCTCGACACCCTCCTCCCATCCATTCCTCACTCCTGTATCAGTGTAACAACCAACAGCAGTAAACTGGTTCCAGACTAGTTTCGTGTTTTTGATCTTATTTCTGAAATTACAACTTCAAGTCAAAACTGAAGGTCAATCATAATAAAAATCTCTGTCCTCCCCTGACATTCAAGCACCCCAAAATCTTCTAAGGCTCATGCAGCGCCAGTCACTCAAGGTTGGCAAAGTCATCCTTCCTAGATACCAAGCCCCAAATTCAATCCTGGCATTTATTTCTGTTGTTTGGCCAAGTGTGGAGTTCCCTGATATGGAGAGTAGAAATCCAGCAGCAAACATAGCAAAGCAAGACAAAGCAAAACACTGGAACTCAACTCTCTTAGCCTGAGACTGTATCCTTCTATAGGGAACTGTCCTGTTATCAAAATACTTTTCACTGATTTTTCAAAACACAGATCAGAAGGTCTTCTACCTGCCAAAAGAAAATGTCTCATACATTTAGTAAGTCCAGCTGTGTTTCCTGAGACTGTATTTCTGATATCTGCTCAGTCCCATGTATGCCTTTCACATTTTCCTGTACTATTAAGAAGTTGATTTAACATGGCAACTGCAGCAGTAGTAATGTTTGGTAAGAGTAAGTACTTACTTAATTCTCACGTAAATATTATTTAGAAAGAAAAAAGTAATCACACAAACCCCAAACCCAAAACTAATGCAGAAAACCAAAGAAAACATATCACAGCAACCAAGGGAATTACTTTGTCTAAAAGATTATGGTAGTGTCTTACAATGCTGTTAAACTGGTGAAAGATCAAAATAAAATCTCAGTGTGCACAGGGCTCCCACATCTTCAGGGCATCTCTTTCTGGCCAGTATGGCTTCTGATTCTAACACTTTAAGAATGATTAGAAAAAAAAAATCATGAAAAGAGGTGTTCTTAACTGATCACTCATGCATTTTCTTCAACAAAGAGTAACAAAGGAAGTATTAGCAGAACAGAGTGCATTTGGTTGCCTTTGGGTTAGGAGAGGGAGGGAGGAAACTCTCTTGTGCCTTTTAGATCCCTTTTGTCTGATATAGTAGTAGAACCCTCATCATCAAGCCCAAAAATGCTTTTTCACACCAGTACATGAGGAAAATGAAGATGTGTTCTTAGACAATCAGTCTCTTCTTCCTCAGTCAGTTGACCTGCACTGGCTTTTCCCCATTTAATGGCCTTTGACAACAGCCAATGCTTTTTCACTGTCTGGTTTATCAACGTGTGTGTTGCTCTCCATCAACTAGATCTTGGAAAGTAATTATCAGCAAATGATCAGGTTGTTCTCCCCATACTCTCTGTCTGTTGCATATAACATTTATTGTAGTGAATACTTCAGAGACATTTTCTCCATTACGATGTATTTCAAAGCAAATTTTTCCTCTGTGTATTGCTCATGCTTTAATCTGAAATAGATGACATTTAAAAATGAATAATCCTTTACTACAATTTACCCCATTTTCTCCCTATTTTCTTAAAATTGTTTATTTGGTGTTATTTTAAAATGAGATTTCAGTTTCCTTCTTGAATAGCAGTCATTCATAGAAAAATGCTCCTAAGGGAGTGGTGATTTTTCAACATAAAATCTTTAAAAGGGAAGGGAGAAAGTAAATATTAGTACAACTACTATGTCACCACTTTTTCCAACTGTTGATCCCTGCTCAACCAAAATGCTAGTCAGAAAAAGAAGAAATCTGGATAATTTCTGGCTCATCAACAACATGGTTTCTCATCACACACATTTTGTCACTATAGACCTCATGTTAGAGGTAGAAATGAGATGGGACGCTTGTTTTTTTCAAGCAGCAAGCCTAACCCTTCCTGTCCCTTCTACAACCACCTGACCCTTCCTCACAGCACAGCCAGCAGACATTTGCTAGCAGACTCTGACTGTCCACACAATAAACTCTCCTCTCAACTGACTAACCCACTCCTTTATAACACCCATCCATACTGGACATAGCTGTGACCCATTAAGGGCAGGGCTGTTCCTCCTCTTTGGTAATTAGTACAGCTGCAATTCATCAGGGGCAAAGTTGCTTGCAATCCATTCTCCTGCAACATTTGTTTAAAGCAGTAAAATTAGAAGATACTGGTCCTTAGGAGTCAAATTTATAATATTGATGATAGGAAAAATAGGCAGGTATCTTGCAGCCATCTCCATTGCAATAATAATTAAAATATAGATATCAACTTCTGCAAACTAACGAGACTTGCACCTTTACAAATCACAGCGTATGGATACTCACAATTCACACTACAAACATGGCACATAAAATACATCCCCATTATAAGCACACCACTTTAATATTCAGTGAAGTGGAAATTGGAGCGGGAAATGAAACTGCAGGGCAGCCTGGGAGTTGAAATCGCACTGTAGTGTGGATTTGGGGAGGCAGAATATATGGACAAAAATACAAGGTGAGATGGGACTAATAGAATAGCAAACATGGGAAAACAATATGAGAAAAAGAAAGGTTTCAGGTGTACAGGACTTGAATTTTAAATCTTCTTTTACATGTGACAGCTTGGTATTATACTTGCAGTTTAGGTCAGCATGTAATGGGCAGCAAAAGACTGTCTAAATTATCTGGGCAGCTTCTCTATGTCTTGCTGACTTTTGGATGTGAGTCAGAGAGGGGAGAGTTGTCTGTCTCACTGAAAAGGAAAGTAAGGAACACAGTGGAAAACACGCATCAAAAGAAAAATGCTTTCATAAAATAAATGTAGTTCTAAATTCTGTAAAAAATCTAGGAAAATTTTAATAAACATCCTAAATTAAAACCTATTCATGTTTTATATTTTAATATTTAGACCCTAATTTTTAATTAAAAGATGTCGCCCTGGTCTTTTGAGATTTTCTAAGCCTTCTGATGTTTACATTCTTGTAATGGAGTTTCTCATGCACTTTCATATGCATATGCATATTGCATATGCAATAATGATTGTTTGCATTCTTCTATGTAGGAGCAGAATTTTGATGGACTGTTAGTGTGACCAGTGTGGTTGGAAAGGTGGCAATGTCATCCTCCAATGCACTGTCACTTTTGGAATTCTATAAATGTTGAGGTCTGATAAATAAAGCTATTTTCCTTTTCCTGTTCGGATGCTGGAACACCGTGTGTGAGTTGTGTTATTTTGTGTCACAGCTGTGACATTTGGTGACCCTGCGTGTGTGGACAGTTGTGGTGAGACCTGTCTATTTTGTGTTTCATTCTATCCTGCTCTTTTCCTTGTCTTGGCATTTTGCCAGCTGTCTCTGAGGATGAGGACCCCTGGGCTTTCAGTGGAGGATGCCCTGGTTTTTTTGGATATCTGGGTAGATTTATTGGAGCGGGGCCAGGCTCCTATCTCACGAGATGGTTGTTTCTGTGGGCCCGGGTACGGGGTCTTTTACCTGCTCCTGAAGCTGCGCTTGATAAGTGGGCGTGGTTTCTCGTGGGAGATCGTCTTAGGGACGAAATCTCTGATGCATATAATGTGAAGATCGCACAGTTGGTGATACTGTGGAAAGGGCTTGAAGAATTTTTGCAGGGGTTTCAGCCCTCCAGTTCTCAGGCTTCTGAGCAGAGCTCCCGGGGGGCTCTCCCATCTCAGACATGGACAGGGAGTCTGAGCCGGAGCTTGAGTTTCTGAGTGAGGCGGGGTTTTTGCCTCTCCCCCCTGGGGTGGACTCGGGTGAAGGCTGTGGTTCGGATCGCGACCCCGGTTATCCCGGGGGGATTGGGCGCCGGACTAGCGAGTGGGAGGAGCCCCTCAGGCTCCTAGGGGACCCGAGGGCTCGGCGGTGCCGGTCTCGCCAGTTCCCCTCCCATGGAAGTGGCGGGGCGGGGCTGGGGCAACCGCCCCTCGGCGTCTTCTCAGCCCTCGGGGGCGATGAGGAGCCTTTGACTCAGCCTCCGCCCCGGATCCGGTCGGGTTCAGTCACAATGCTTTGCCCGAACTGCGGTGTTTCTATCACATACCCCCTCAGGGCGGCGGGAGAGGGGCCGGACCCTTCCCCGCCCGGTTCGCCCTCGGGGGGGACGACACCGGTTCCGTCTGCGTCTGTGCAGCCTGCTGGGCATGCACAGGCGGCGGCTGCCGACGGGGGCGGCGCGCTGATCAATTTTGTGTCCAGCCCCACTCGGGTGGGCAGGCCCCGCTCCGCTCCAGAGCGGGGGCGGTGCCCGCTATCGGGCGGCACCCTTTTGGGCGCAGTTCTGAGCGCGCTCATCCCCGCACCGGCCCCGCCGGGTGCGGCAAGGGGGGGAGGGGTGCTCGCGCGGCGCAGGCAAGCCCGGCTACAGGTGGCTCCGTGCGTCTTTTGGCCCTGGCCGTGGTTCCCTCCCCGCCCGTGCTGCCTGCAGCGGCCAGCACTGCTGGGGTGCAGGCGGGCGCAGGGTCTGCTGGGGCAGGGGTGGCTCCGGCGGTGGCCGGTTCAGTCCTGCCACTCCTGCCTCCCGCAGATG
>VZRH01007401.1:8680-26859 GCA_013397555.1 Urocynchramus pylzowi
GGCGGGGCCGCGGGGAACCCTCGACCAATGGCAGCGCAGAACAACCGGGCGCAGCCCCGCCCACTCCATTCATGCGCCCCAAAGGGCAGCGTCTTAAAGGGGCAATGGCGGAGAGAGCGCCGTGAGGGGCTTGGGCTGCGGCGCAGGGACGCCGGCGCTGCGCAGGCTGCGGGGGTGCGGAGCGCCCACCCTGCCCCGCAATTAACGCGGGTGCTTGCCCCGCGGGCTCCCGTGTCGGGCTCCCCGCAGCCCCGCTCGCCCCTTGTCCCCTCCTGGCCCCCGGTGCCCCTCCGGGCGCTCGGGCCCCCCCGCACTCCCCGCGCCCCTCCCGTCTCCGCGGCGGCTCAGACCGTGAGACGCCAGGGTCGTGACGTCACCCATTCATAAAACCCCGCGCGCTGTCAGCGCGGCGCCGGGCGGGCGGTGCCCATGGCGACGGGGGCGGGGCGGGGACACACACCTGCAGCCCCGACGGGGGGCACCGGGACCCCCACGGAGACACCGCCACCCCCACGGGGACACCGGCACTCCCGCGGAGACACCGGCATCCTCTCGTGGATACGGGGGCACAGGGACCTTACAGGAGGCACAGGGACCCCCGGGGGACATCTGCACCCTCTCGGGAACACGGGAGCACCGGGGCCCCACGGTGGCGCAGGAACACGGGCATCCCCACAGGGGACAGCTCCGCGCCGCCCGCCCCAAGTTCGGAGTTCTCCGTTCCCCCCCTCTCCCGGGGCTCAAACCTCCGCAGAGCTGCTCGGTGGCGGCTGCCGGGGCGGGGGGCGCCAGGTTCCGGTGAACCGAGGGACGGGCAGAGGGGTCGAGCGCTGGGAGCGTGGGGCGGCGCGGGGAGTGGGCTGCGAGCACGGTCCTGCCGCGGGGGAAACCGGTGGAGGTCCCCCCACTGTGCGAGGCAGCCGGTCCTTGCCCCGAAGGGTTTCTGGTCCGGGCTGTAATTAGCGTTACTGCTAATTACCCCGCACCTGCGGGGAGGGCAGGCAGCGCCCGGGGAGGGCCCCCGAGCGAGACCTCGGCACACCCCGAGCAGCACGAAATGGTGCGAGAAGGGAGGGAGGCAGGCAAACCTGCAGCCTCAGACACTCCCGGGTGTGTGCACGGACACAGACACGCAGGGTGGGTGTGAGTGTGCTTGCACACGCAGATGTGTATGGGACATTGCCTACCATGTGCACAGGAGCGTTCACACGCACACACAAACCTGTGGGGACCAAACCCAGCCACAAGTACACGCACACAACCGAGGCACACACGGATGGATGCACTTACAGGTACACACACACACACGTGAGCACACATGCATGCTCATGCACACACACACCCTGCCTTGCACACCAACACGTGTGCCCAAGTGCCAGCGCAGCTCTCCCAGCCCTTTATGGGGTTGGGCTGGGGGGGCAGACCCTGCCGCACCTCCCCAGGGATTCAGGGAGCTGAAGGCCTCCCCTCTTCTTCCTCTTCTGGGAAGGGCAGCAATCATGGAGAGCATACACGGACTCCAACCCTGCCAGCCTGGCTGGGGGGAGCTGGATCCCCCTGTCCCTCCCTCTGTCCCTCCTCCCTGTGTCCCCCAGCCCGGTGCGGTGGCGGTTCCCAGGGTGGGCACGGCGCTGGGGTCGCCCCCTCCATTCAGGGCTCGGCGGAGGGCCCGGTGCTGCCCGGTTCCCACCGCGGCTCTCAAAGCTGCTAATTAGCCCCCATCTGGCGGCAGTGGCCGGGCCGCGGCGGGAGGCCGGGGACATTGTGCACAGGAATGTCTTTCAGGGCCGCCGGCCGGCCGCCGCCACCGCCAGCTGCGCCGCCAACAATGCCAGGACGAGCTGGACCCCGCGCCCCTGCTGCCACCGGCCACCCCGAGCAGCGTGGGGACATGGACGGATCCGGTGGCCGTGGTGGGTGTCACGGCACACATGGCACAGCCGCCCTGGCACAGCCACTCCAGCTGCCCCGGCCCACTGGATGCCCTGGAGAACAGGACACCCTCGCCCCATCCCTCTGCCCGTTGGGGTGCTGGGGATGGGGTGCTGGGCTCAGGGCTGCCAGCGTGGCACCGGGACACGGCCTGGGCCACAGCTGGCCGCGGGGTCTCGGCCTGGCACGGCGAGCCGGCCGGCGCAGCAGTGCTGTCCGGCAGAACACAGAGCTTCATTTCCATCTCAATTCTGGGAACGGGGCGCGCGGCGCGGTAACAGCAGCCCCGGCCATATGGTGCTGGCGGGGCTCAGCCCGGCCGGGGGGGCGGCCGGGGGGCGGCTGCTTTGCGCTGAGCAGGGGTTGCCCGGCAGCCGAGCACATCAAAGCCCCCGGCCGCCCCCGCCCCGCCGGGACCACACAGGGCACGGCCGCGCCAGGCCGCCGAGGGGCCGCGGGGCTGCCTGTGCTGGGGGAACGGGGTACAGCCGGCACCCCAGAAGCGGCAGCAGCCAGCCCCGCACTCCGGCATGCGGGGCTGGAAGGCAGCACGGCACCGCAGGTCAGGCTGGGCCCCCACCAGTGACCAGGAGCCCCAAACTTGGGCTGCTCCCGTCCTGGCTGGGGTTGGGCTCCATCCAGATCCCCTCTCCCCGTGCCATCCGCAGGTCACCCCTGAGGCTACGCAGAGCCTCCACCCCCCCGTGTCCGCACGACACTGCCGAGCCAGGGTTGCAGATGTGCCGGGGCCGCCGGCACAGCTGGAGCGGGGCCGAGGCCTGAGAAAGCCCCTGCGCATTCCCCTCCCGCCTTCTCCCTTCCCGTTCCCAGCTTCCATCCGCTGCAGCCCAGACCAGCTGGAGCCAGGCAGCCCTTCCTGGGATTTATTCCAGCTTCCTGCCCCTCCTCGCCGGCCGACCGGGGCTGGGGCTGCCTTGGGCTGCTTCCTCTCCCTGCTCGCAGCCGCCGGCCGGGCGCCACTGTCAGTACCCATCATCACACGGGACCCCAGCTCTCACCACCAGCACCCAACACTCCACGGGACCCCAGTGCTCATCACCAGCACCCACCATCACAGCACAGCACCCCCCACCCTGCATGGTAGAGTATGAGGTACAACTGCAGCACCCATCGCCCATCAGCACCCAGCTGCAACCCTGCTGTGGTGGGGAGGCTCCACAGGGCTCTAAAGACAGCAGCCCTGGCGTGTCCCCCCTCACACCAGGCACCAGCACTTCCCAAACATGAAACCACCCTCCCCTTGGCTGGTGTTTGCACCCTGTGCACCGCCAGCTCAGCCCATCCCACCCCACTGCAATTCCTGGTGAGAGCTTGGCACAAGGGGCGCGTGCCCAGGAGCTGCCCTGGCCAAGGGGCATCTACACCACTGCCATGAGGTGCCATGGGTGAGCGGGCGGGTGAGGACCATCCCAAACCCCGCATCTGCTGGCAGCAGAACAGGCAGCTTTGGCCCCTGCCCTAGCTGGGCCCAGTTAAGCGGACGGAGGTTTCCTGCCGCAGCCGGCACATCCACGCTTCCGCAGCCCCAGCGCGGCGGAGGGACCCTGCGGAGAGGGGAAAGCGGCCCAGCAGCGGCCCAGACACCGTGGAGCCGTGTGGCCTCAGCCCTGCCGGGACCGGAGGTGCCACAGGCCCAGGTGCAGCAGGCGAGCGAACCGAGGAGCGCCGAAGTGCCGGCTCCGCTGGCGGCTCCTTGCAGGGCCCAACACACTTCCTTCCTCCTGGCCGGCCCGGCCTTATCGGCCAGGCAGGGTGAGGGGTGACCCCGCTCTCCCCTTCCCAGGCCTTCCGCTCCCTGCAGCCCTGGGAAAGCTCCCGGCCACGCTTCCACCACACCTACAGCAGGCAGGAGCTCTGCAGGGCAGCAGGGAGGCTGGAGGGTGATGCTGGCACGGGGGGTACCCTGTGCAGCCCCCAGGCTGCTCCTGCACTCTTGGGGCCTCTGGAGGCTGCGTGGGGATGCAGCTCCTACCACCTGAAGCCAGGAAGGATGCAGAGCTTCCCAGGATGCAGTGCCAGCCTCACACCAAGGGACACACCAGGCTGGGGAACGGGGTCCTGACTCAGGGTAGGGTCCTGCACCCCACGGCAGAGCCGAAGTCCTTTTCCACAGAACACTGGAGGCTGGTGAAATCACATCTGGAGTCTAGACTCAGTGACTCGGTGGGCTGGGCCTGGCGGCCGTGCTGTACCCAGACCCTGCTGCACACTGTTTGCTTAGCTGGAGGTATTTAATTGGAATTAAAGTGGCCCCTCTTGTTTTTGCGGACAGGGCTGTTGGAAAAGGAGCTGTAAGTCATAGAAAACATCTGTAGGAGCCTGCGAAGGGTCATTAGATGGCAGAACGCGAGGCGCCACTTTTAGTGCTCGCAGCCGGCGCAGGGAATAATGGCTCAATACGGCTTTTGTGGAGGAGCTGCCAAGCCAGCAAACACTTTCTATTTATTCTGGCAGTGGGCATGGCCGAAGGGATGCAGGATCCTCCACATGTGGGCCTCCAGGAGGGGTAGGGAGGACACTGCCAGTGCTGCAGGACACAGGGCAGCTGCTCCCAGTGGAAGCTGCGGTGAATGGTGGAGCTGCCCCTGCCTGCAGCCCCTCCAGCCCCCATGCCTGCACCAGCATTCTCTGCCCATCCCAGCCCTAAAGGGTGCAGGATTGTGCTTGGCTCCCTGCAAGGAAGGGGGACAATCCATACTGTCCTTACCCTGCTCCAGGGCTGGGTTTGAGGTTACCCACTCCTACCCCTCCCATTCCTGCTCCCCCAGGCCGTGGGGCGTTAGCCTCAGCTTGCTGAGCACCCCAGCAACTGAGGCAGAGCACGTTCCCATCCTGTGGGGCTCCTGCATCCCAATCCCTGATCAGCCACCCTTCTCTGGGGCCAGATCCTGGCTCAAACCCATACAGAGCTCAGTGACTCCGGCCCTAAAGCTGGGTACTGCAGAGCAGGGGCCAGGCTGGGGGAAGGCCTGGTGCCAGAGAAGTGGGAGGGGGAAGGGGACGGTCACTTGGAAACAGCCAGACAATAGCCACCGGCTCCAGTGGGAGAAGGCGGGTGAGCTGGATGCCAATCCCAGTGCTGACTGGGTGGCTGAGCAGGGGCATGGCCACACCAGCACTCCTTCCTTCAATATGGTTTAATATGAGAGAAAGCAAATGCACAATACAAAATTTAAAAACCGGCATACATCGATACCCCACCTGGGTGGCTGCTCCGACACACACAACACGATGCTCTTGCACAATTGTTTCGTCGTCTGTCACTTGCAAAGGGTCTTGAAGGGCCCCAGCCCAGCAGCGCCGGGCATGGCCCACGGGCAAGGTCACTTCTCCTTCTTGGAGGCTTCTGTTGGCTCTTCTTTGGAAGCCCCTGCTGCCTCCTTGGGGGTTGAGCTCTCCTCGTAGCTGGGGACAAGAGGGACATGAGTGGGGCCAGCTCCTCTCTGGGGACAGAGCCCTCTGCCACGTGGGGACAGCCCAGCCTGTGGCCTTGGCCTCTGCCCTGCTGCTGTTGAGGACAAGGCGGGCTCCAGCCATCGGCACCCACCACAGGAAGCCCCACGGGGCAGAGCCCAGGCAGGGAGATGAAGGATGCATCCCCCCCAGGTATCTCCAAGGGTAGGGTGGACCCAGCCAAGGGCCAGCTCTGTGCCTTGTTCCCAAGAGCACTACTGGATATCCTGGATAGCACATGCTTTCCTTGGCTGAGCACTGGTGCCAGCGGGGCCGGTTAACAGGGGAACTGCAGCAAGACCAACAGCAGTGTTCCCTCCCAGGGTCTCACTCCTCTGGCTGCAAACCCCCTCCAGCAGTGGCCCCAGGGCTCTGGCTAAGGAAATGAGAATGCTGCTCCAAGCAGAAAGGACGAGGTCTGGGATGTCAAATCTTCTTGCCCTTCCCAGTCTCCTCTCTCAGAACGGGAGAGAAGCCGGCCCACAGCAGCGCAGCAACAGCTCCAGCCTCTGCCCACAGAGTGAGGAGAGCTGGGAATAGGGAGAGCTTGGGCCAGGGAGAGCCAGGACCTGCCCCTACCTGGCCAGAGCGACAGACAAGGGGCCCCGGTGGCAGTGGCTACATGGCACTAGGGCTCTGCTGCCGGCGTCGGCGGGGACAGGACAGTTTCTGCTGCATGGAATCAGCCAGGCTGGCCGGCGAGCCAGACACCGTGGGGAAGTGGGTAAGTCTTGGTGTGTGAGGCAAGATTTCAGCAGAGGATTCATAGCTGCAGGAGAGAGAGGAAGCAGGAAGGGAAAGACAAGGACAGAAAAGAGGGTGGGGGGAGAGAGAGAAAAAGCAGAAGAGTTTTGGAGTGAGAGCACTGAGAACGCACCGCCCTGTGCAGGAAGCCTGGCATCCCCCTTCACCTGCTTGCACCCGCTGGCCTCTCCTTGCCTGCAGACTCCAGCACAGGCCTGCAGCATGGAAAAGTGAGCACTGAAACTCGGGGATGAGGCAGCTCCCACTGGCATGAGCAGAGCCAGGCAGCCAGAACCTAGGGAGAGCAAGCCTGGGCAGTGGGGAGGTGGCAGTGGAACAGCCCAGGGGCTGGGCAGGTGACAGAGAGATGCAGCAGACCCTGTCCTGCCACTCCAGGACAGCATGCCCACAGCAGATGTGGGGAGCAGGATGGATTCCCACTGCTGAGGGAGGCAGAACGGAGCTTCCTGCCTAGCCTAGGGAGGTTTGGCAAGGCTGAGAGCCATGGAGCTGATCCCAATGTCACTGACTTCTGCTCCACCAGCACCCCTTCCCTGGGCCTGCAGCACAGATCTGCTCATTCCCACCCTGCCTGCAGACCCTCACTGCTGTGAGACACCATGTGCAGGCAGAGACCACAGGAACTGACAGCTCCAGGGAAGATCAGGGCACACCAAAGCAGCACAGCAGAGCAACCTACACCTGGTGGGATTCCTGCGGTGGGAGCCAGTGCCCTCCAGGCATTGGTCTCTCCGAATCCCACTTCCTCTGCCTGCAACTGGAGCCACTTCAAGGGAGGTCTGGCCCCCTGGGGCCATCAAGTTTGTAACCCTCCAGCATCCTGCTTTTGTTTGGGCAACACCTTGCTGCTGGAGCAGCTTGTGCTACTGCTCTGGAAGGGCACTAGCCCCTGGCTGCCAGGCTCCCTGTGCTCCTTGCTGCCCAGTGGGCCCGGCCTCACAGCTCATCTCTCCCCAGTTTCCTGGCAGGAGCTGCTGCTGCTGTCAGCTGGTGAGTCACAACACTGGGGAAAGCGGCTGCAGGATCCCAGGTGCACAGGAAGGACGATCCCAGGACACTCAGTGCCTGCAGCAGTGATTGTCAGAAGCAAACATCAAAGGAGGGGCAGGTGCGGCAGGGCTGGGGACGGCCCAGCTGAGAGCCGCTGGGAACATGCATACCTGCATCTCCCAGGGGAGGGGAGGGGAGGGAGGAGGGAGGACAGCTGGCTTCCCGTTGCGCCCAGTTTCCCTCTGAGGAGGCTGGGAGCTCTGGAACACTCCCCAGGCTAGGGCACTGGGGAGGCTGGAGGGTACACTGCCCTGCTTTAGGACGTTCCCTTCCCTCCTCTGCATCGACCATCATTACTGTGCTGAGCCACCACCAAGTCTCAAGCATGACAGAGAAACAGCTCTCAGGCAGGAGGCCAGAGCTGCCCACCAACAGCCTGGACAGGCTCCAAGAACAGCCGAGAACAACAACCCAGTCCCCCTTCCTCTGTACCCACTGTCTCTGGGGCAGGGAGACTACTACAAACCCGGAGACTCTGCCCAAGTGGGGAGGTTGGGATGTGCTCAAACCAGCCTTGGCTGCTCTCACAGCCAGCTCTGGCTCCATTTCTCTCCACCCACAGGCCCTGGGACACAATGACCAAGTATCTCCACACCAGGTGTGCAGTCCCACCCTCCCCTGCCTGCCAGCGCATGGGAAGAGTCTGTCACTGGGGCGTAAAGCAATACCAGGTGCTGCCTGCTGGTAGCACAGCACAGCTCCCACCCAGCTCCCGGGAGGCGGCTGGAGCCAGGCGGGCGTGTACAAACACGGACCCGCTCCCCCACCCACGCGCTCCGGCGCACACCCCGAGCATGCCCAGGTGAACCCGTCCCTCCAGCTGTGCCCGGGCGTGGGAACATCTGCACGCTTCATGGGCTCCAGCGCCGCCGGCAAAACAGCTCCGTCGCCAGCTGAGGCTCACCTGAACATTTCGGTTACTTCTCCCTTTGCCAAGGCCACCAGAAGCGGGAATCCAATGCAGGCAGGGACCAGGTACAGCAGCGCAGGCTGTGGGGGAGAAAAACAACTGTTAAACCAAACCACAAATCACCCCCAGGGAAGAGTGCAAGGCGAGCTCATGGCCCCGTCCCCTCTGCACCCATGGTATCTGTAGCACGGTGACACAGGGAGTTAACACCCCAAAAAGAAGCTTCAAGAGCTAAGTTAGAGCTGCAGTAGCATGAAGCTAGATTGGATATTAGGAGGAAATTCTTTCCTGTGAGGGTGGTGAGACCCTGGCACAAGCTGCCCAGAGAAGCTGTGGATGTTCAATCCCTGGAAGTGTTCAAGGCCAGGCTGGAACAGGGCGTGGAGCAGACTGGTCTAGTGGTTGGTGTCTCTGCCCATAGCAGGGGAGTTGAAACAAGATGGTCTCCGAGGTCCCTTCCCAAACCATTCCAGGATTCTGTGAAAATCCTCACTGTGAGGTCCCAGTGGGCCATGAACACACTGAGAGCCCCCTGCAGCACAGCCAGTGGGTGCTCAGGGCAGCTTGGTTGCAAAGAGCCAAAAAACACAGGCCCCCTGGCTGAAGGACTGCTGTTGGAAACAAGGAGCCTTGCCCCAAACAGGCCTCTGCTCCAGCTGGGCACAGGAGCTTTGGGAAGGGAAAGGTACAGGCAAGCACCAGAAAATCAAAGCCAAGAGAAGAAATAAATCTACTTTTTCCTGGCAGGATGCAGGATCTTTGTGGCCAAGCTGGCCTGACCCACTTGGATGTTCATCCACAGGAGGCAGCAGGGTGGAGCTCACCTGGGCATGCTTGAAGATGTGCATGATGAATATGGTGAGGCCCAGCCCAAAGATGTAGGCCACAAAGCTGGTGTAGAAATACGTGTGCGTGTTCTTCTTCAGGCTGTAGAGAAAGGGAAGAGCTCTATGACCTCTGGTGTGGAATGCCAGTGGCCAAAATGGAATTGGCCTGGTACTCTTGGGCATCTCCCACCACAGTGGAGTGTGCAGAGCAATGCTCTGCCTGTGCAGCCCCTGGTGTTGTGGGAGCAGTGTGGGACTGAAGGCAGTAATACCCAGGTGAGGGGCTGGAGAAGGGAAGAAGGCAAGTGATGATGCTGCTGGATGGCAACTGGGAAGGGAGGAATTAGGGCTAGGACCCAGGGAGAAGGTCCCATTGTCTTGGTGAAGCCTGTCCCTGGCTCTCAGCCGCCGCTATTTTATCACAGGGCAGGCTGCAGGAACTGGGATTCCCAGCAGGTGCAGGCAGGATGTGGGTGGTAACACCTGGGAGAGCTGGCACAGACCAGAGGGTCTGTGCAAGAGCAGTGGGAGTGGGGCCGCACCACCGCAGTCACAGAGCACCCTGTTCCCCAGAGCCTTTCAGTGTGGGGCAACTGCTGCAGCCCAGCTGTAGGTGCAGCTTCCCAACGTGGGAAGGAGCTGCTTCCTCCAACATCAGTGGCAACCTGGAGGCAGCAGCACTGCCAGGCACCCATTTGCATCCACGCGAGCACTCCCCAGGCGCCAGCACCCCCGGCTCTTTCCCACGCTGTCACTGCTTCCTCTCACTGCCCTCCACTCCTCGGTCCCAGGAGCTGCTGAGGCTCTGTGGGGCTGCTGTGTGCTGCTGCCCTGATCCCCAGCCCTATGCTGCCTCCCTACCTAGGCTTGAACTGAACCATTTGCCCCCAGTGCTCAGGACATACCCTCAGAGCCAGCCCCCTCTTCCAGGAGCTTTTCCTTACACCCCCTGGTGTGTCTCCACACCCAGCTCCAGAAGGGAGCACACGACTGCACTCACTCCTGCCCCCCCTTCCCTTTTTTCCTCTACAAAAGCAGCTCAAATATGCTGCAAGATCCAACCTGCCAGAGACCCTTCCCACCTCCTGCTCACCTGATATCAAACCGCAGCAGCAAGGCAATGAAGATCCCTGCAGGGAGAAGGAAACAATGAGGGGCTGGAAGTGGCACAGGAGGGACAGCGAGGGGCCAGAGGAGCAGGGAAGGGACAGCGAGGGGCTGGAGGGGCAGGGCAGGCTGAGGGAGGCAGGGCAGGACCCGCGGTGCTCCGGTGCCGTGCTCGGGGTGACAGTGCCCTCTCGTGGCACGCGGCACCGGGACAGCACCCGGACCGCGGGGAGACTCCCAACCTACCGGGAGACTCCCAGCCCACCGGGAGACCCCCAGCCCACCGGGAGACCCCCAGCCCACCGGGAGACCCCCAGCCCACCGGGAGACCCGCGCGGGGCTGCGCCTGGCCAAGGGCAGAGCCAGGCACCCGCTCAGCTCCCCGCAGCCCCTCAAAGGAGACCCAGTCCCGTTCTCCCTCTTCTGTCCTCACCCGGAATGACAATGTCTCCCAGTCCCAGCATGGCGAAGTTGTCGGCGTCCAGCCCCTTCTCCAGCAGGTCCTGAGGGAAAACCACTGCGAGGAGCAGAGCGAGGTACAGTGAGGGGGAGTGTCCCCACTGAGCAGACCCCAGCCCCACTGGGCCTGGCAAACAGGGACCAGAGCAGGGCAAGGGATCTGTCCCTGCCCTCATCCCCCCTGTAGCTTTACTCATTCTCTCTGGGACAATTCCAGAACAAGAAAACAGGGACCAAACTACTGCATGCTGCACAGCAGCACCAGTTCACCCCTCCTGCTGTTTTGGGGCTCTATGGTTTTATTTTTTTTGAGTGGTGTTTATTTGGTATGGACTGTTTTTACAAGCAGGTGAAATTGCACACACCAAAGGTGCACAGTGACCCAAACAGACCAGGGCACTGCAAACCATCCCTTTCCAGAGACCTGCCTTGGCTTGAGGCTGGCCAATGACAGGGAGGAGGGTCACTAGCAGGAAATGTTCCTGCATGCATCCCAGCCTGAACCATCTCCAGAGGTGGAGGGTGCATGGGGCAGGTCTTGCAGCAAAAATGACCCCAGCACAGGGAAGATCTACTCACGTTTTATTGGGGCCTCAAACGATTTGGCAACTGTCACCATCACATTGGTGCCAAAGACCTAGAACAGAATGAGCCCAAGGTGACCACAGCTGCACAGGAACACACACACACCCTCAGTAACAGCCTCACCCCAGGGCCAGGAGTGGCCCCAGTGGCAGAAAATAGCCAATGACCTGCCAAAATGTGGGTGCAGGAGCCCTGCAAGCAAGCCCACTGTCTGGGGGAGGAGGCACACGGTGGCACTGGGGGAGGTGGCTGCTTCACGGCTGTCCTGCTCTCAGAGCAGCATGGGGACAGCACTCACATGGCAGAGCTGCTGCCCACCAGCCAGCCCTGCACCTCAGCTCAGCTTTAATCAGTCAGCTCCATGTAAAGTCCAATTGGAAGGCAGGAGCTTCCAGCAGTGTCCCAGCCTGGGAGCTTCCAGCAGGGACAGGGACAAGTGTCAGATCAGCTGCAGTTTGCTCTGAGGTCATTTACTTGCACGGCCCTATCAGCTGTAAATACTGGCAGCATTTGGGGGGTGGACTGTAAACACTGAGGGCAGCCACTCTGATCTCTGCACCTTGCCATCTCTGAGCCTCCAGTCCAGCAGGCACAGAAAACAGGTGCTGGTTAGCACTGGGTGAGCAAGATCCTGGAGCCTTGGATTAAAGGGAAATCTTAAAGC
The DNA here is from genome assembly GCA_013397555.1 of Urocynchramus pylzowi. Taxonomy (NCBI): domain Eukaryota; kingdom Metazoa; phylum Chordata; class Aves; order Passeriformes; family Fringillidae; genus Urocynchramus; species Urocynchramus pylzowi. The sequence continues at coordinate 20,454 of VZRH01007401.1, forward strand.
ATCAGATTAACTCCCATAAGGTGCAGCAAGTTCTGAGCATTGCCATGGAGTGACAGGACTCAACACTGGGATCAGGGAAAAGCATCACATGCCCCCCCAAACTATGTGGGGGCAACAGTATCAATGCACTGAGATCTCCTTCCTCCTTGAAACCCTCCTGGGATCTCACTGTGATTGAATCCATGCCAAGATCCAAGTGACCAGTTCCTGCAGAGGAGCACAGTACCAGGGCCTCCACTTCAAGGCAGCCCTTGCCTAAGACTCCAGCAATACCCTGATCCATGGGGAAGCTGAGGTGAGAGACAGCCAGCAAGTGAGAGGGAGAGCAGAGGGGTGCACTCACTGTCCCCAAAGCACTGGGAAGACACTCGCACACTAAGCAGGGCCTGGGCACCAGGTGTGCTAAGGCAGAAGGCTGAGTCCCCTCCAGCTGAGAGCTGCAGAGGAAGTGGCCCACAGACTAAAAAACCACAGAGCCCAGACTGTTAACAAGCCTGGGAAACAGGGGCATCACCAGCCAAGTACAAAACAAGCCACAGTAGCCAGGCGTAAATATGGAGGGATTACACAGGCAGCTGCAGAGCTGCTGGACAGACCTCAATGTATACAAGGCTCTCAGACATTTGGAAACATGGTGATTCAGAAGGTGGAGGCAGCAGGAAGGACTGAGGAATACAGACATTACAAGGAGAAACATTCTCCCATGCATGGAGCAGAGCACACGACTGCATTCCCTGCTCCCCTTTCCTCTACAAAAGCAGCTCAAATACACTGCAAGAAATAAGGAAAACCTCAAAATGAAAAAGTCAGGGTGCAGCCCTGGCTGAGGAAAAGGGACTGGAGGCATTCCAGGGTCTGGTCCTCTGTGCAAGAGAACAGAAGGACTCTAATGAAACCTGCAGATGACAGAGCCAAGGCACAGCTCATACAAGCAGGCTCAGTGTGCCCCAGAGCAGCCTCCAGCCCACCCAACAGCTGTCAGGCCTTGGGAAGACCACAGTGGAGAATACAGGACCGGATATGACACACACTGAGCACCCCACAATAGCTCTGATGAGGTCTCTGCCAGCCCTGGGCTCTCTGAGTGAGAGAATAAAAGAAAACACACTTGATGAGCCACATTCTGCCACTGTGGATTCTGTCATCAACCCTGCCACACCCCTCTGGGCTGAGAAACTGAAAATTCTGACTTCAAGTGTGCATCCAGCCAGCGTGGTGCCTCCAGAAAGGCAGAATGCCAGGCACACACTTCCACCAGTGGCCTGTGGAATGCTCCTGCTTACCCAGAACACATCGTAGATGAAGAGGCCTCCAAGCAAGATGCAGCCAGTGCTGACATTGTTCAGGTGCAGCAGCTCCACCCCGTTGAGGGAGAATGCCAGCCCGAAGAGATTGTTGGCAATCCAGTGCTGAGAAGGACAGGAAAAGGAGATCTGGGTCCTGCTGTACATGGAACCCCCACCTGGCATGGAAATGAGTCCATGTCTGATCCAGCCCAGTCCCACCTGTGCCTCACTTACCTTTCTCAGCAGGTACCAGACCCCCACAACACTGCTCAAGGCCAGGCACACGAGATCCTTGGTGTCAAACTCATAATTCACTATTTCTGCAAGAAAACAGAGAAGTCAGATTTGGGGCAGGCCGGGCAGCTCCCCTTCCTGTGCAGGGCTGAGATGAGTGATTCCACAGCTGGGGAGCCCAGAGCTCAGTGCTCACGTCCCAAATGAGGGGACTGTACCCGTGGTACACACGTGCAAACCACCTGGGAATGACCAGAAAGCTCAGACCTTCTCCTTCAGCCAGACTCTGCACATGGACAGCATCCACGGTCCTGCTGTCAATAAGGAAATTGGATTCAGGCACTGCCTAAGGCAGGGAGAGACACATCTTCTCCTTCTTCCTGTGCCAGTTAACTCCTGGTGGTATCACCAGAAATACTCCCTTAACAGTAAAACTACTACAGGGCAGGACATTTATCAAAGCATCTTCTGCCAGTGCAAAGATCTGGCCCAGATAAGGCAGCACCAACCAGTCAGACCTATGCCCTCCAAGGGGCTTAAATAAAGGCTGTGCATTTAACAACAGCCCTAGCTCTATCCCCACAGCACTCTGGGAGGTGTTTCTGAGGTGTCCCTGCCAGCCAGAGGCAGCACAAAGGCAGAGTGCTGCCAGCCCAGCTCTGCAGGGACACATGGGGCTCACAGTGGCTAAGGAAGCTCAGCAGGGAGCAAGAGGCAAGTCTTTGAGAAGGTTGTTTCAATGGGCTGAGAGTAATAAGACCAAAAAAGGAAAAGAAAAAAAAAAAAAAAAAAAAAAGGAACAGTAAAGGCAGAAAACATTCAGGCTCCCCTGAAAGACTGGAAAGCCAACGTACCCTCCTTGCTCTCCCCGGAGCCCTGGGTGAAGAGGAGCTGGTACTGTTTGTTGGGGAAATTTGCAGGGAAGAATCTGTTCATCATGGGGCTGAAACGAGAGGTGTAGAGAAGGGCAGTTTGACAGAAACCCCACAAGATGTGCTGCCCAGCACCTCTGCGTTTGAGGGGCCCCACACCCCCTCCCAAGAGGGGGAAACCCCATCTGCTCCATCAGGGACTGGCAGGAGCCACAGCAACTCATCCTGCACAGAGATCTGATCTGGCTGTATGTGACAGTCCCCCAAATCCTCCAGGGCAAGAAAAGAGAGCATCATCCACAAGAAAGGAGGACCCACCCCAGACCCCAGCAAATGCCCTATGCCCCCAGCAACCCTCTGGGTACCCAGCAGTGGCTGGGCCACCACTGACTGGCTCTGCTGCAGAGCCAGGAGCAGAGCAAAGCCCTTGCCCAGCACCAGTCCAGGGAAAGCATCTGGTCCCCAATGCCACAGAGCTCAGCAAACAGGAAACCAGTCTGACTTTTTCAGTTACTCAAACAGCCTGAGCTTTCAACACCTCGTGCCACGCATGGCCATGAGAGGCCAGGGACATTACCATGAGCTCCAGCTCCCTGTGTCACCCATCCCAGTAAGGGTGCTGAAGAGCTCTCCCCTCTGCAGGGCAGCAAGGACTGTGCTAAGAGGGTTTAAGATGGACATAAAGAAAAGGCTCTTCACCCAGAGGGTGGCTGGGCCCTGTTACAGACTCCCCAGGGAAGTGGTCATGGCCCTAACGCTGCCAGATTTCAAGAACTGTTTGGAAAACACTCTCAGGAACATGGTGGGATTTTTGGAGTTGTATTATGGAGGATCAGAAGATGGACTCAATCCTTGTGGATCTCTTGCAACTCAGGATATTCTGATTCTGTGATTCTGAACCAGAGAAGCTCCTTAGGGTGAGCAGGCCTTGTCCCAGTGCTGGTGTACGGGGTGCTGGCTTCCCAAGACCCCCAGGGCTTTGGTTCCCACCACCAAGGGACAACACCCTAAGAAGTTGGGAAAATACTCTAAAGACCTGGCTCTGCTGCAGGGCAGTGGTGCTCTAAAATCTTCCCAATAAAATGAACTGAAGCTTTAGGTAGCCCTGCCCCAGTCACACCCATCCTTGTGCTGTACCTGATAGTGTGGGACAGGGCCAGGATCCCCAGCACAAAGAAATACATGGAAAGCAGAAGATTGATGTACTCTTGAGAGAATATCTGCAAGACAAAACCACAGAGGGGTTAGTAACCACAGCATCCTCTCTATCCTCATGCTCCTGTTGGCAGCTGCTGTGTCAGAGCTCCAGGGAGATGAGAAGAATAGCTAGAATAACCCAAATTCCTGCATGCTGAGGGAGAATATGTTGGAAATAGCCATGTGCTCAAAGAACAAGCACAATGGGCCCGTGAGCTGTAGCGCATCTGTGAGCTGCTCAGGTCAAAAAATAACTCCAGTGCTGCAGAAAGGAGGCCAGAGCTTCCCCTGCAGAGCAGGGAGGGAGACATCACTCCCAGGGGCTGCCCAGGCCCAGGGGAGCAGCAGCATCCCCTGCCCTAATTAAACAGGGCATTATTAAAACTCCTGCCCTCCAAGTCACACACTCCCCTACTGAATCACACCCCTACAAACCAGTGTGGAAGGATCCTGGGGCCCTCTGTGCCCTCCTGGAAGGGGGATGCTGGAATAGGAGAGCACATGGCACACAGCCACTGACAGAGAAGAGACTGAACTGTACCATTCCCAACTCTGCACCTTAACCCTCACCTCCTGGCCAGCCAGGAGCACCCTGGCACCCTGCAGGTATCCCAAAACAGCACAGCTTGGAAGCTGCCATGCCCACAGGACCACTCTGTGCTGCAGCTCCCCAGACCCCTCTGGGAGCTCAGCCAAGTACCTGACCTGCATGGGCAGCCCAAGGTGCTTGAGGCCAAGACATCTCCACACTACCAAAAGCACGAGCTGCTGAGAGCTCCCATCCATTACTCAGGTCATCTGACTCCGTCTGTGGGCTCTGAATGTCTAAAAGACTTCACCTGATCACACAGGGGCTCCCCCAGGCCTGCAGCCTAAATGGCTCCAGGAGCACAGCACAGAACACAACACAGAGCCAGCAGCATTTGCCCCTCAGAGACCCTGGCACCCTCTGGCTCCAGCCTGTGCCCTGTCAGGTTGGCCCACGGAGGCAGGAAGAGCTCAGGGCTATTTGCTCCTCGGCAGCTCTCCAGAAACAACCTGTGCACAAACAGGCTCTGATTTCCCCCAAGCTGTGACAATTCAGGCAAGAACTGACGTCCCCTGCACGGTGACACCGAAGAGCTCGATCTGTGCAGCTTTACACGCCTTCTGTCCCAACACTGAGGGCCAAAAACAGAGTCAGCCCGTTATGGGAGCTCCTGCCAGGCAGGAGAATGTCCTGCCCCAGCCCCAGTGCCACTCACTTACTTTAAAGAAGAGGTAGAGCCCCAGGAGGGTGCAACTGGCAACAATGGGAAAGCGAGCAGCGTCTCGGCTGGTAATGGTCTCTGGCATCTCCGAGGAGTTCTGGGGAGAGAAGGACACAACAGGAAGGGATCAGCCCCTGCCCTGGCTTCACACCTGAGCAGGGGGGGAACACACACAACATTCCACAGGGATTTTGGGAGGGACAAAACACCCACTGGCCCCTGCTATATCTGGAGGTGAGGCTGTGTCAGAGGCAGAGCCTGAGCTGGAAAACACAAACACTCGTCCTTCCCAGATCAGCCAAATTTTACTGCTTTTCTCCTTCTGGAGAAGGAAAAAATCCTGTGCTGGCATTGTTCCGTTCTCCCCTGCCCAGAGGGGAGCTGGGCTCCCTCACTGCTCACGCCCAGCCAGCCCCATCTGTGCCACCATCTGTGATCACCCTGTGCATGACATGTCTCTCCAGCCACCTTCTCATCCCTCACCTTGCTCTTGGGACACTTCTTGTGCTCAAAATCCCCAGATTTATAAACCCCTTCCAAGACATTTTTGCACCAGCTCAAACAGCCCCTTTCAAGCCATTTCCCATGGGAGACCTTCAGCTTTCAGAGGAGGCAGAGGGCTGCCTGTTTTCTGCCTGTTCCCTGCCCGCTCCAGGCCCAGCTGGCTGCTGCTCAGAGATCAAATCTCACTCAGGCAAACAAACACCTGCGGCCAGCACAGATCGAGGGCACCTCAAAAGCCCTTGAGCAGCTTATCCTGGGCACAACAGTTGTCATGCTGTGCCCAGCAGCACAGAGGTGCCCAAATTCCTGCTGCTCCCTGCAGAGTGAGGGAGGAGAACCCCCACCCTGAACCACGGCTGGGCTTTGCTCACAGCCCCCCACTGCCTGGGCTGCCAGAAGCCCCCCAAGATCAGCTGAAGCCCCTGATATGAGGCTTAAGAGCACACAAGGTGATTTTAAAAATAGTAATAGATCAGACTGTGTAAAACAGTCCTTCCACCTGAGCTGCAGCAGCCCACCTGTTGGGATTTAATTCCCTGCTATGAAATGCAGAGAAGGGCGGGAGGAGTACCGGGGAGAGAACAGGGTGTGCAGGCAGGAGAGCACCCCCGGACCAGCCCCGGTGCCGCGGGGCACGGCCACACACGAGTCCCCCCAGCTCAGCTCCTCTCGAGGAGGGACAAGGGACGGTTGTGTTTTGCAGCACTTGAATTTATCGGGGCGGCGAGGAGCGGCTGGAGAAGCCCCTGCGGAAGCCAACACTCTCCCCGGGGTCCCCTGCGCCTCCAGGCCCAGGGCCGGGGCCGGGGCCATGCAGCTGCCGGTCCTCCCGTGGAACGGGCGCCCGGAGGGGACCCTTGGGGAGGGGCGAGGCCTCTAGGCCCGGCTGCCCCGAGCCGCGGGGGTACCTTGCTCTTGGCGCAGCTGACGGAGCGCAGCGCCCCGAAGAAGATGGGCAGCAGCGCCATGAGGACGAGGCTGCCGTAGGCCAGCGCCATGCCCTCGGGGGTGGCGGGAGGGCGGGCGGGGGTCCCGGCCCCGGGCGCGGCCCCGGCGGCGCTGC
>VZRH01007401.1:37927-53844 GCA_013397555.1 Urocynchramus pylzowi
GGAGCCCTGCGCCCCGCTGCCCGCCCGTGACACCGAGCCCGCCTGGTGCAAGACGCCGAGCGGGCACATCAAGCGGCCCATGAACGCCTTCATGGTGTGGTCCCAGCACGAGCGCCGCAAGATCATGGACCAGTGGCCCGACATGCACAACGCCGAGATCTCCAAGCGCCTGGGCCGGCGCTGGCAGCTCCTCCACGACTCCGAGAAGATCCCCTTTGTCAGGGAGGCCGAGCGCCTGCGCCTCAAGCACATGGCTGACTACCCCGACTACAAGTACCGGCCTCGGAAAAAGGGCAAGGTGGGCACCGGAGCTGCCCGCCCGCGGCTCCCGGTGAAGATCAAGCCCTCCGTGTTGGGCCGTGTCTCTGCCAGCCGCAGGCAGCCCGCCAAGCTGCCCACCGGCCCCGACATCCCGCAGGAGCCCGCACCAGAGGTGCCCGCTGAGGACAGCCCTGTGGTGCCTGGCACGGCTGCCTGGCACCCGGCACCCGACGGGGAGCACAGCCCCCAGGAGCCCCCTGCACCCCTGAGCCCTACCACGCCCTGCCCGGAGCCAGGGAGGTCCCCAGAGAGCGGGTCCCCCTCTCCCATGTCGGCTGGGTCCCCTCCCTCTTCCTTCAGCTCCTCTGACGAGGAGCTGGAGGAGGAGCTGCTGGGGATCATGCCCGGGCGGGCGCCTGCCAGTGCCACCTGTGGTGCCCTGGACTGGTCCGTCTTCGACAAGGACCACGACCTCTACCCGCGGGGAGGCTCCTCGCACTTCGAGTTCCCGGACTATTGCACGCCCGAGGTGACGGAGATGATAGCAGGGGACTGGCTCATGTCCAGCATCTCAGACTTGGTCTTTACCTACTGAGTCCCACGCTCTGCAGGTAACACTCATTTTTATTTTCACCCACAATCAGGTCATATCAAAAAACAACCCAGGAAAAAAAACAAACAAACCGAAACCAGCTGTTTACATGCAGGAATCAGGTATTTTGCCTTGAAGCTGCTGGAAGGCAGAGCCCCTGCTCCCCCCACCCCCTGGCACACACCCATTCTCCATCCTTCTGTCTGTCCGGCTCTCGCCTCGTGCCCGCAGGACGCATGGCCGCCCCCCGCGGTTATTTGCCCGTGAAATGCATCTCATCGGGTTTTCATTGTCACACCCGGCCGCTTTCCCCCATGGCCCCGGCGCTGACAGCCATGGCTGCTCCCGGCCGCTCCCATCTGTGCCAGCACCGCGTGCCCTCCCGCTCTCCAGGAAGCAGGAGCATCCACGCCACCCCAGCTCTCGGTGCCCACCCCACCTTCCCCATCCCTTGGAGAATGGCTGATTCCGTTTGGTTTTTGACTGCATTGAACGCATGGCTTCAATTTTCTCCTCTTCCTCTTTGCAGCCCTCGGGGAGGGATGCCGAGCCATGCCAAACTGTCCCTTCCCAACTCCCTGTTTTGTGAGGGGTCCCTGGTTTGGGGGTTCGGTGTCCCACAGCAGCGACTCCTTCCCTGTGGCGCCTGCTCCCCGCCACTCGCTTTGGGAAGAGTGAAGTTGCACACACGTGACGAGCACGTGGGCGCGGGAGGCTGTGTTGTTTCTCTCGCCAGGCAGTTGTGCAGGGAAAGCTGTGCCACGGAGGGAGCCCCTGCCCGGAGTCACCCCAAAATTGTATGGGGACCAGCCCTTCACTAAGCAGCCAGCCCTCATTTTAACCTTGGAGCCTGTGCCCACGCAGGACCTGCTGTGGGCTGGCTGACCTTGGCCAGTGGAGCCGGGTGTCACTGTGCCCAGCCGTGGCGCGTGGTGCTGCCGGGATGGCAGGGAGCAGCATAGAAGGGCAGCTGTGGGAAATCTGCCTTAAGCAATCACCCAAACTGGTCCAAGAGCGGCTGCAGCCAGTGCTGGTGGGCGTGTGGGGTGTGGGTGATGCTCTGGCACAGGGCTCCTCCACACAGCACCACGCTGGGCTCCGCTGCCGGCCACGCCAAGAGCAGGGACGTGCTGGCAGGGAAGATGCTGCTGCAGCGGCTCCTCCAGCTGGGATTTTCTTTGCTTTTCCTAATGGCTCCTTCCTGCGACAACGCCTCCTCCCACTGCCGGGAGCACGTGGCTGCAGTGCTGGCTCGGCAGCTGCCGCAGGCTGTGGTTGGGGGGGCAGGGGCTGCGCTCTGGTACAGCTGTGCTGGGTGGGGACCCCACATATCCCTGGAGCCGCGGTCATGGCTTGGGATGGCAGCGTCTGCAAGAGCTGTACTGGGCTCGGCAGCAACCGCTGCTTGAAGCAGCCCCTGCAGTCCCCCATGACCCCGATTCCCCAGGGACTCTGGATTTGTGGGGGCCCCTCGGATCCTTCCCTGCCAGTGGGGTGCTGGCAGCAGGGGAGCACCCGCTGCTTGGGGCTCTGCCTCCCTATTTTGGGGCTGCCGGTTCCCCCAGTCACAGGCTACCCCGTGCTTGCCCCTTGCTGTCAGGCTGGACTGAGCCGTGACCAGGGGAAGGACATCCCTCTCCCTTGTCCTGGCATCTCCTGAGGGTGCCTCGGAGTAGGTGCCTGGCCCTGCGGCTGGAGCTGCTGGTGGCCCTGGCTCAGCCGTGGGGACAGGCACTGCAGCGCAGGGAGAGGTGTGTCCCTGGGCCCTTTGCAGGGATGCTTGATGCCCCCCAGCCCAGTCCCTGGGGACCCCTCGAGGCCCCCCGCGATGGTCAACCATCAGCAGTGTAGATGTGTCGGTGTGTAGCGGTAGCTGTGCGTGTGTGTTGGCATTAGCCACGGTGTTTCGGTACCCCCGTGCGGGTGCCAGCCTGCGGAGCCAGGCGGGCATCACGCATCAGACACGTGTTCCCTGGATAGAGCGCGTCCTCTTCTCTGTCCCCTCCCTCCCCGGCCGTCCCCCACCGGATCCAGTCCCGCCCCCAAAGGTGGAAAAGCCAAATAAGCGCCGGGACAGCCGTGATTCTGGCAGCCTGCTCCCGCCTCACCGCCGCCTCGGGGGACTTTGCCTTCCCACCCCCTGGGCAGCCCCGCGCCAGGAGCATCTGAAGCCCCCTCCCATGTGTGAGCCGGGCTTGGGGTTCCCGTGGGGTCCGGCGGCCCAAGAGCTCTCTAACACACCCGGATCTCACCCAGCACCTCGGTGCCTTCTTGGGGTGCACAGCCACCCCATGCTGTGGCCAGGGGTTCTCAGGGAGGGCGCTGAGGCTGACAGTCACCTGCCCTCCGTCCCTGTCCATGGGGAAGCCAAAGCCCCCAGGTACCAGCAAGGCCTGAGGCCACACCGAGGGTCTCGCATCACACGTGTGCTTTGCTGACCCTGCAGCTCAGGGCTCAGTTTCCGTTCCTAGGGGGGACACGGGTCCCAGTGGTCCCCTACGTGCTGTGCGTCACCCTTGAGCCAGGGTGATCCCTCCACAGACTGTCAGGCGAAATATTTCCTCAGGAGCAGGTTCTGGGTCAGTGCCAGAACCGGAGCCAGTGCCGGGGTCTTCTGCCCTGGCCTCAAGCACAACATCATCCGCTTTGTCCCCGTCCTCACCCCTGTCCCCCTCCTCGAGTCTCGCCGGGTGTGTTTGTCAGGGAGAACCGTCGTGGACAGTGGTGGATTTTCTGTGCCGTGTGGTTGTAGTGCTTAGAGACCCCCCCAGCGTGCGGCCCCCTCCCGCTGCGCCCCCGCTGCCCGGTGCTGGCTGGCATGCGTGTGCGAGCGTGTGTGCGTGCGCGTGCGACATCCCGTCATCACTCCAGACAAAGCGAATAATAATAATAATAATAGTAATAATAAATAATAAAAATAAACCAAACCTCTCTCAGGAAGCAGCTGCCCTGGCGGCGGCCGAGTGGGCCGGGGGTCCCCGGAGCTGGCGGGGCCCCGACGCAGCCTGCGGACGGGCGCCAGCGCTCGGGGTCACCTTTGTAGTGTTGTGTTAGTGAAGGGTCCCTGTGTCTGTTATCTTGGAGAAACAGGATTTTAGCCGAGGGGCAGTGACGACCCCGTCTGGGTCTGTCTTGGGGGTATGACACAGCTGGCCCTTGCTCTGCAGAACCTCGGCTAACAATGATCCTGACTGTTGTGATTATGGAATAAAGTGTGTTGGTCTGCTCCCCACGGCTCTGGCTCCTTCTGTGCTGCCTCACTCCTCCCAGGGGAATTTGGGGCTCCCAGGGAAATGGGAGGTCTCCAGGGAGATGTGGGATTCCCAATGGCCAGCATCCAGCTCCCAGGCATATCAGTTCCCACCTTGAGCCCGGGTTCCTATGGGCTCTCCTGCAGCAGGGAGGTTCACCCTCATCAGTCAGCGTGGGCTGGGCGTCCCTGGGAGCAGAGTGAGCATGTGCATGTATGTGCACGTATGTGCCGTGCATATGCAGCCCCTCGCCCCACCCGTGTGTGTGTGGGCAATCCCGGCACCGCCCCCGACTCCGTTCAGCCGGGGGAGGGGACCGAGGGTAATCGAGGGGGAGAACTGGAGAGGGAGGGAAGCGGGGGTGCTAATCCAGACCCACGGGAGGGCCCGGGGGGGCCACGGGGTCACGCGCCACTTGCATCACACCCAGACCCCCGCCCCCAGTCTCACCGCAGCTGTTGCCACGGCAACAAGAGGAGCCCAGAGCATCCCCGGGTACTGCCAGCCCCTCCTGCTGCTCTGGCGCTGCTGGGGACCGGGCTGTCCCCGAGGGAGGGAGAACTGCAGGGGTTGCCCATGCCACGGTGACCCCCCCAAGTCTGCAAGCTGCACCCACGGGACAGCCCCCAGCACTGTCCCTGTGGGCCTGGGCGGTGCCACAGGGGCAGCAATGTTCCAGGGTGGCGTCACTGCAGCCCCCGAGTCGTCTCTGTGCCGGGGCACTGCTGGGAGCAGGGGGAACCACGGGGCAGGCACGGTCAGAGCTCACTGGCCACCACCACTGCCCCCATCACTTCGGTAAGGTCAGGGCCACACGGGGCTCTTGTCTAGTGTCCACCATGGCCCACACAGGCACGTGCACACATTGCCACCGGCCTGGTTCTGAGTCACATGAGGCAGTGGCCTCTTGGCTACCCCAAAGGTGCCACGTACCTCCCGCCACCACTCTTCCTTCCCCCCTGCTGTCCAAAGGGTGTTCCTCCCAAAGGGCTCCAAGCACTGGTGAGAAAATGGCTCCTGGAGAAGCCACAGATAATTAAACTAGCCAACACGGCTGCCAGCCTTGAGCCATCCAGACAGAACCGCTTCCAGCCTGGCCAAGGCGGCTGCATCACCCCAGCTCAGCGGAGCATGCCCTGGGAATTGGGCATCGTGCCCGGGATCTCCTCCTGCAGCCAGGCACCCGGCCTGGGGTACAGGGCAGCCAGGGAGGTCAGGCTATTTCCAGCCCCACGCTGCTGATGGGGGGGACACCCTGGAGAGCCAGCAGCACACACAAGGCCTGGCATTGGCCCAAGGGGAGGCAGATGGACGGAGAAGTGACCGGGGCACGCACACACCCTTTGGCTCCGCTCCTGCTCCTCTTCCCACGGGGCTGCTGGGTGTGAGGCCACACTGAGCTGGCCTGGGCACCGCAGGGAAGGTGCCAGTTCTGGGCCCCAGGGTGCCACAAGAGCAGATCTGGCAGCCCTGGTCTGCAGAGGGTAGGAAGTGTGTTTAGTAACTGTTTATTTTACAGTTGTAGGGCTTGTAGAAATCTGCATTTACAGGGGATGTGTAAGTCTTTGTACAGAGTAACTGAAGCACCCTGATCTCCCCTCAGGCCCTTCTCCCTCCACCAGGGACAACGCAAGAACTAAAGTGCATCATGGCCAGGAAATGGAGGGGCTGCAGGGGCTCCTCCTGGGGGGCTCCAGCCGTGCCCTCCTTCGGCGTGGTGTACAGAGCAGTCCTGGGCCCTCCAGCAGCATTCCCAGGTCACCACACTCTCCTGCACCAATGGTTTCTAAAGTGCTAAGTGACCCAGCCCCCAGTCCTGCTCTGCTGCTCTGGGGGTGCCAAGGGGCCAGGAATGGGCTCTGCCTTCAGCCACACTGGGAGGAGCCCCCTGAGCAGCCCCAGGTCCCTCCAAGGCCACTGGCACCATTGAGGAGAGGAGGGAACAGGTCTTGCTGCCTGCCTGGACAAGGGCAGTTTCACACACTCCACATTTCACCTGCAGAGGCAAAGGGAACTCCTGCTCAGAGCTTCATGGGAAAAATAAGTCAGGAATGAAAACTGCCCACGTGCCCTCGGGCCAGAAAGGCACATCCCTTCCATGAGCAAGGGCCCATGGGGCAAACCAGAACACACCCAGGGCCGTTATGGACCAAGAAGGGTGGGAGTGGGGGTGCTGAGCTTTGCAGGGCATGAGTTTTCTTCCCTATCCCAAAATCCCTTCAACCAACACCTCCTTTTCAGGTGTGCAGCCCCTGGGCATGGCACAGATGGCTTTGGGCACAACAGAGCAATGATGGGGCAGCGGGAGGGAGCCGTGAGGGACAGGTAAGGACACTTGAGGGAGATTTAGCAGCTTGGGGGAGAGGTAGAGGCATAGAGTGTCTATTGGCTCTGTCTCAGTGGGACACTGAGTTGTCTAGAAGGATTTGCTGCTTAGCTTGGAGGGCAGGGAGCACTGGGACTGCAAATGGAACTGGTGGGGAGATGGGAGCTATGCAGGGGTCAGGGTGGCCTCTCTGGGAAACCCCTCGTGTTATTTCCAGAGGTGATGCTGAAGCCTGATCAGCTTGTGGGGGAGGTTTTTGTCACATTTCCTAGTGCAACAACTTCTATCCTGTGCAAAGTGTTTCACAAGGTAGAAAAAGCCTTTCTCCAGGTGGGCATGTCCACTTCCAGAGCTATTAAAGAAGTCTGCAATGGGTGTTTACAGTGCCACTAAGACTTGTGGTAGCATAACCTGGCACATGACAGCACACACCCTCGGCAGGGTGACCGCACTCGTGCTCACTTCACTGACCCCAGATATGGTCACAGTACTGCCAGCACAGCAGTGGCTGTGCCTGAGAGCTGAGGGGAGCTAAGGTCTGCTCCTGGCCCCTACAAACAGATCAGGCTGCAAAGGTGTGGAAGCAAAAAGAGCCAGGGAGTGTTACACACTGAAGAGAAGCTCACAGCATTGTGCAGGCCGGGGTGTGGGGAAGGTTTGGCTCTGCTCAGAGGGTGCCCAGAGGACAGGGAAGAGCTGGAGCACCGGCAAAGCTGAAGGCAGATCGCGGGGCACACTGGAGCAATGAAGAGCCAAAGGGCTGCCCTGTTCCTCAGGAGTGCAGTGCCCTCCACCCTCACACACGCAAGCACTCAGAACAAACCCTGTTGGACACTCTCCTCCAGTCAAAGATCTGCTCTCACTCCCACTAGTTTTCCCCAGTGGAGAACACAGGATCATTTGGGCACAGCCCACACACAGCTCTCTCTCTCTGTACAGTCACCTGAGCACAGCTGAACAGCCAAATTTGTCCATACCTCTGGTTCCTCAGGAGACAGCAGGAGTGCCTGTCTGCTCACCCTTGCACAGAGAGAGGGGAACAAGGTGAGCATGGTGTGGGGAACCGTCCTGCTGGGCTGGTTCCCTCAGTCTCTGTCACAAAGGCCAAAAGCGTTACTGGACGCAGTAAGAATAAAAAATCATCTTCAGACAGGTCGTTTCTGGACACGTCCTTCATCACACATCAGCCCTTCCTGCTGGGGATGGATGCAGTGACAGCAAAGGCCCTTCCTCCGGCTTCAGGGGAAAATCTGCAGCTGAAACTTGGGTGCCCACTCCAGCGCGCTCTTCACCATGGCCAGGGCAGCTGCTCCCAGTGCCACCGTCAGCCCCATCACTGCCAGCTTGACAAAGCGGTTGGTCCGGGGCTTTGTCAAGATGGATTTTGTCCGCTCCTCCCCTCGGAGCCGCTCCTCCCCTCGGAGCCGCTCTCTGAAGCGTTGCCTCAACACAGTGTCTGGTCTCTGCTGCACTGATGCCAACTCAAAGTCCTTAAAAGTGGAAGCCGCAGTTCTGCAAGAGAAGGAACGGGTCAAGGAGTGTCCCCCGCTCACCCCTGGGATCAGAGGCAGGTCAGGAAGATCTCCACGGGGAGGCAAGGCCTGGCAAGGGGGTGCAGGGAACACATGGGCTGCCCAGCACTCACCGTTCCGCCTGAGCTGCCTGAGCCGCCTCCTTGGCGAGTTCGGAAGGTGGGAACTGGACAAAAAGGTCCCCGGCTTTGCTGATCAGAGACTCATAAGGAAGGTCCTGTGGGATCTGGGACAGGAGGTGGTGGACAGAGGCCATGTCACACTCACAGTCCAGAACTTCCTGCTCCCGGTGCAGCACGATCTGCAGAGGAGTGAGAGGAGGACAGACAAGGAAGTGGGGACAACTCCTTGGCAGATGCTGGCACTTGTTTCAGAGCCAGAAGAAAAAAACACTTTACTTCCAGCTGAAAGACCTTCTTCAAGAGGACACACTGCAGTGAAGCATTCACTAGGAAGAGAAATGCCAAACCCCTTCTGAGACTCTGAGGCCATGGGAAGCCTCTTTCAGGGTACTTAGGTCTGTCTGCTAAGCAGAACCTGCTAATGGCAGGTTGGAGACTGGGGCAGAACCTCAGCAGGGTTTGACCTCATGACTTGCCCTCTGCTATAGGAGGATGGGCAGGTGGATGCACAGTGCAGGGTTGTCCCCAGCCAGTCAGGCATCCCAGTATGTGACCAGAAACATGAGAGGAAACAAAAACACTGTGTCATGCTGCCTCCACAGCACTGAACTGGTAAACCCTGCACATTTGGACACCCTCACACTGCCCTGAGTTCCCCTGGATCCCACCTGCCCTTTACCATCACCAAGGACACCACTGACCAAACCTGCAGAGCAGAGTACAGCTGGGGACAGCACCAGCACTGGGTTTGCCAGCCTCCCTCTGCAGCCCCAAACTCCTACCACCTCAGAACAGTGCAGTTAATCCCTGACCATTCCACCAATACCTACCACAGCTGCAAAATAAATGGGCATCAGTGGGTGGCAAGCCAGGAAGAAATCATATAATCGCACAACGTGCCGGAAGTCAGATAAAACGTGGCCAAACCAGGTGATCAGCCAGCTGAGAGCAAAGATGGTTCCCACCTCCGCACTACACAGAGAAAGAGCCACGAGGTCAGCCTGGAAACAGGGATGAAATGCTCCCAAACCAGCCCTGTGCTGCACAGCCATGCCAGGGGAAATACAGCTGGCTGTCAGTGGAGCACTGAACCCCCCCCCAGAGCAGGAACCGCACCTCTGACACAAAAAAGTGTTTATGCCCTGTGCCACCCCCTGTGGCAAAGTGCTGTCACTACTTGTGTCACATCCAGTGGGGGCCA
Source organism: Urocynchramus pylzowi (assembly GCA_013397555.1). Taxonomy (NCBI): domain Eukaryota; kingdom Metazoa; phylum Chordata; class Aves; order Passeriformes; family Fringillidae; genus Urocynchramus; species Urocynchramus pylzowi. The sequence continues at coordinate 47,213 of VZRH01007401.1, forward strand.
CAGCAGAGGCTAACGCTGCTTTCAGGGGACCCTGAATGTGTCATGTATCTTGGCACTGTCTGGCTTGCTGGGCTGAGGGCAACTGAAGTCCTGGAGCACAGACAGATGTTTGGGTTCTGTCCTACACAGAGGGCTTACTAATTCTGGGAGTTTGCCATCAGGGGTGGTACCAAAGGACATTTTGGCTGTGAAAAGAACCACACACCTGCCCAAAAAAGGGCTCTGAACTGACTTTTCCCATTCACCTTCCTGCTTCTGATTTGATCTGCCCAGACACACCCGTGTGTCCCTAATGCAAAACCTGGGCAAGGTCCCACCAGCCACACAAGTGGTCACCTAAAGCAGTTGTAGCATTTGTACAACACTGTCCCTAAATCCCCAGCCCCACCAATACAGACTGCAGACAAATGGGCTGAAGATGGCACCATGTAAAACCCCTGCAGACAGGCAGCACAGGTTTCAGCCTGCTCAGAAATGAGTGCCACATGCCTTTGGGGTGTCACCATCACCTGTGGGACAGCTGTTGACTCCCTGAGGAAGCCACTGTGGTGCTGGGGATGTGCTAAGGGAACATTTGCATACCTCTGCATGAAGTCGTGCACCTCAGGGTTCACCTGGTCTATGATGGGCATCAGGTAATTTAAAATGTGCTTGGTATTATCCATTGTTGGGTCCATAAAATCCCTGAGGAAAGATTCAAAAGAAGCTTTGTCAAGCAACAACGTCAGAGAGCTCTCCCTCTAGGGAGGCAGCAGAAGGTGAAGTACATGCAATAAACAGCCTTGCTGGCAGGGCTGCTTTAACCCCAGCCCCATGGAATTCTGTCCCTTTGGAGCAGCCTCCTTCCAGCTTGTCTGGGACACACAGGGCTGACCTGCACACAGAACCCAGGCCCAGACCATCATGCTGCTGTCAGCTGACACTTCTTATTTTGCTGCAGTGCACACAAGAACCATAAAGCCTTTCCAGTACCCAAAATCTGACTCCTGCCTGGGAGAGGAGAGATAATCCCTCCAAACCACACTCTCCAGCTGGAAGCTTGCTCTTATTTCAGTGCACAAACAGGAAAGACTCTTCATGTGGGGTACAGGGCACTGGTAGTACAGACCATGCTGCCCAGGGCTATGCGAGGACAAGTGGGAGGCAGATGCTGAGCCAGCCCACAGGACCTGGAGAGGCCCTGACAGCCACACAACCATGGATAATGCATCTGCATTGGCTTTTCCAACTCCAAGAGAGGCTACAAATTAACTGACAGCCTTCAATTATCCCTACCCCAGGGCACAGCTCCCTGCAAAGCCACGTGCTGTTGTGTGGTCAGGCTGCTCTCAATCACCCTCTGGGTACAGGCATGACAGGCAGCTGCTTTAACCCAAGGCTCTGCCTTCCCAGCTCCCCTTGCAGGCCAGCTCTACCGCACAGGTGTCCCCACAGCCTGAGGACACGCAGTTGGCTCCTCTCCTCCCACTGAGTACCTGAGATGATGTGTCGAGAGCTTCTCCACCAGTGCTGTGGCCAGCCTGTCCCCCACCACCAGGAGGAAGGTGACCACGATGTCATGGTAGCCCTGGTAGTAGTGCAGCTGGGGGTTGCGCTTGAGGACGTGGAGGATGATATCGATCAGCTCCTCCTGCAATCCTTCCCTCTGGTCATCTGGCATCCCTGTGGGAACAGCAGAGGTGGCACAGCTGTGTCACCTACCAGTGCCTGCTGTGGGAGCAAGGGTGACTGTGGCGTGCAAGGAGAGCACCTGTGCTTTTACTAACCTGCCTGACCCCAAGGGATGTGGTGCATAAGGGACGGGTGGTAAAACTGGCAGAAAAAACTATCCAAAGCCCTAATGCTGCCTCCCCAAACTCTGCAGGACCAGGGGAATCTGGCCAGTTGCTGAGAGGTTTAATCTTTAGATCTGCAGAACCTTTATCTGCAAGGAAGCCACTATGGAGGACAGGAGCAGGGTTTACAGATGTTTGCACAGCGCTGCTGTGAAGAGAGAATTGTTCTACACATCCAGCACAGATGAGGACGTTTTAGTAATTTTTAATTTCCCAGGAGTTCTAGAAAAAAATTCAACAGGACCCATTTTCACAGAAACTATGCCAACTGCATCAGACTGCGAGGCCTCCACCAGCACAACTTTCTATCAGTCCCCTGCTAACAACACGTGTTTAGGGACAGGATGTCACAGGGAAAACATTGTTCCTGCCCTGCACAGCTGCAGCCAGTTTCTGGCAGCCCTTGTCAACAGATAAAACACCCAAAGGCCAAGCAGAGAGTCCCAGCGGAGATCCTGCAATGACAAAGTTCTCCTTTTCCTCTGCTTCACTAATGCAGCTAAAAATAGGCAGGAGGCTGCCATTCAAGGGCAAAAAAATCTGTAGGAGCAGAGCCTCCAGGAATCAGGCCTGCACACAGCATCCAGCCCTGCAAGAATCAGAGTGAATCAAGTGTTTATACAAAATAAAAGTGGCAGAAGGGGGAGGCAGATTCTGGCCAGAAATAACGACTGCTCTGCACAGAGAGCTGCTGGATTTAGCATTTTATAAATAACACAAGGCACCAGCCTCCCATCAGAACTAAACAACTGCAAAACCATTTTGCTTCTAAATGTTTTAAGTTCTGTTAAATTTCGTGCAAGAACTTGATTTTGAGACTGTTTTATATCAGGGGTTGTTCTAAGCACAGTCAAACCCGCCTTCCCTGCCCCTGAGCTAGACCATGGACTAAAATAAACTGAAGCAAATGGCATGTTTCTCAAGCTTTCCATCTGTCCTAATCTCAACAGGTCATGGTGCACAAGATCCATGCAGGATGCATCCTCTCTCTGCTCCAACTGTCTGCCAGTAGCAGCCTCCTGGCAGAGGGGCGCAGTGAGGCAGGGGAAGTGGAACGTTGGAAAAGCCACATCAAAAACCATCTGTGCAGAGACAGCTGAAGGAAACTGATGGCTGCAGAAGGGCTTCACTGCAAGAAGCAGCTGCTGTGAGCTCACATGGAAAAGGTTTTCTAGAAGTCAGGCCCTTGGAGTAATACTGGAGTGTCACCTTCTGTAGCCTCACAGGGAGGTGTGAGGCAGGAGGAGCCCCATGGGATTGCTCTTGCCCTGCAGAGTGGGAAGAGCAGAACCCCCCTCACCTGGTGGGAAGCGGCGCAGGGATCGCCGCACATCCAGTAACACTTGCTGGTAATCCTTGTTGTCCTCTCGCAGCTCCTTCCCTGCTGAGAAAAAGAGGAACAGGACTAACATGAAGCACTGCAGTAGTATTGGGAACAGAATGAGGTGAGGGAGCTGGGAAGATCCCTGCTGAATGTGGACATGAAGCTGCACACACACCCTACTCCACTGTATATTCCCTTTTTCATGTCACACCTCAGTCCTGTCCCTGCACTTTCACTGCCACACACTCTGACACTAACAGCAAATGAGACAATTATTTCTTTAGACAACACATGTTAAAATGCTTAAACTGACAGCAGCACTCCTAGAAACATCTCTGCTCCACAGTTTTGCTGTGCAATTCAAAGTGTACTCAGCAGCAGCACCGGGGGGGGGAGGGGTGGGGCACAAAGAATCATTTATAAAATAGAAACAATTTAGAGGAAAATCTCACCCAGGGTTAGCTAAGACAGTTAAAACAGAAAAGTTCAGTGAGCCAGCAAATTCCTTCTATGCAATCATGTAAAGCTGAACATTGTCTTCCAGCAGCTCTGGTCACCTCACATCATCCTAATGCCACCCGGCTCTTGACTGAGGTGGGGGGATGCACGTTTCCAAACAATCACAGAATCAGGAACGACAACAAAATCTGTCCTGGATGACTCTAAAGCTACAGGACCTAGAGCTCCTACATTGCTAAGGTTTAAAAAACATGTGGGTACTTCACCAGGAAGGTTGTTGTCCCTGTGCCTGTTCTGACCAAAAACCACGTGAGCTTCACGCAACAAACTGCTGCCTGGGAGAGACACATCGGGAGAATTTTGGCCACGCAAGGACTCAGCACAGCCACCTCTTCATGGGAGCAAAACAAATCAAGTCTGATTCTTTCTACTGCAGGTGAACTTACATATGTCAGATAATGCTCAGGGCCACGCTTACTGCATCCACAATGAACTTATTCCATGACTATCACTAAAGAAAACAACAAATGTTGTTTTTAGAAGTCATGTATTGTTTACGTACAACACAGTATTGGTGCTGCAGTGAGTTCCCTTTGTACATGAGCTTAGTGGGAAATGCAACACACAGAGGTAAAGGGCAGGTCAGAAAGCACATCCCTCCTCTAGGGACAAAGGTCACTGAGCCATTCCTCCCAAGCAGCGGAGTCCAGGCTGTTCCATACCTGGAAGAGGGGGCAGGTCGTCTGTATTAACACTGAGCAGCTTTGGCCACACTTTGCACCGGATCTCGTCCGTGAGCAGCCCGCCCTCGCTGATCGCCATCCGCCTCAGCGTTGCCACATCGATGGGGTCACTGTTCAGAGCCTGGTAAATCTCTGCCACTTTTCTTTTCTTCTTAGCATCAAAGTCTGCAAAAGGTCACAGAGATGTGAGCTGACAGGCAGTGCCAGCACACAGTGGGGGCTAGCAATAGCCACTCCCAGCGATGTCACACACGCACAAGGGAGATGACACAGGACAGTCATCACGCTGTCAGGACAGGGATGACTCTGGTGGGGACCCCTCCAGATGAGTGTCCCCATTTCTGCAGGCTCAGCATTGGGAGCACTTCAAAGGGCACTTTCACTGCCTCCCTATCCTGGGGGTCCCACTGTGGGAGGCAAACGCTGCTCCTCCTGAAACCACCAGTGCCCAGACGGAGCCCTTGGCTCCTGTCCTTCCCAATGGCTCACGGCTCCATACAGGATCAAGAAACTCTGAAACTCTTTGCTCTCTGATGCAGCTGCCAGCTCAGATGTCAAGTGTTTCGTAAGACCAGGACTTAGGAAAGTATTCAAAAAAAGGTTAGGAAAGTGTTCCCAAAACTGTGTTCCTACCGACTCCCAGGTGCAGCCGTCCTAGGAAGAAGCCTGAGTATTTCCACTGACAGCAACAGACACAAGAAAGGACATAATTATACCAGAGTTAAAGAATCATAAGCACATTGACTTGTCCTATAACAAACACAAACCTGCCAACCATCAGTACACACACAGCTCAGCCAGAAGGAAATAGTTCCCACTGTTTTGAGGAGCACAGGAACTCGGGGCAGGGAGGGAAGGGGTAACACACAAAGCACACAGTGCTCGGGTTAGACACACTTACAGGACACCAGAGCGCTTCCCAGGGAGCGGAGAAGGGACACTACTTCACACCACATGGTGGAATTTGTGCCTCATGTGAGGAAAAAGAGAAGCAGCCAAGAGCCACTCGATATCCCACACTGGAGGAGTTCCCAGTAAGGAGGCTTTGCTGAGCAGCTGCAGGACTGGAGTGCAGGATGAGGCCACAAACACTGCCTTTCCCTAAAGGCTTTTCCCATAGATGCAACAACTCTTGGGATCCAAACAGGATTCGTTCTATAAGGGACGTGTGCAAATAGGATTTGGGGTGGGAGGAATTACAAGGATTTCGATGGAGAAACAGCTGTTTCCCAAGGCCGCGCCCTCCCGGCAGAGACAGGGGAGCTGTTCCTCTGCCCACGTGGCACCTCCGCCACTGCCCCGGCCCTGCTCCTGCGAGCTCCTGGCTGGAAGTGCAGCTCTCAGCGAGGTCTGAAGGCAGCCGGCAGGGCGACAGGCTGTTCACACACACGGACCCTAAGTAGGTCGAGCAGTGGATGCTGTTCCTTCTCAAAGACCCTTTTAGAATACTTCTTGGATCAAAACAAGCTGTAACAGCCCACGACAGAGCTCCACCTCCCTCCGAATTCCAAGAACTTGGTAACATTAAATCTCCTATCACTCAAGCAGCGACTACAGTTTCTTTTATTTCCTTTCCGGCCCCTTGTGTAAGCAGAGTTATTTGCACAACAGAAGCCAGCTCTGCTCAGCCGGTTCCCTATTCCCAGCCAGTTCCCTACCCCCAGCTGTTCCTGATCCCCGGCCACACGCACACACTGGGCTGTCACATACCGATGCCTCGGGAAGGAGGAGACAAAGCCTACGGGAGAAAGAACTGTTCACACACAAAGAACTTAAGGAGTAGTGGGAAGGAAGGAACATATCTTGCGGGCTCCTCCTTTCAAACTTACTAATAAAGACTGCAATATTTACACTTTTCAAACACACGGGGGACAATAGCTGCGAGTATTACCAAAACCAGTGCATTTCAAAAAATGTTTTATGCAACACAAGACCTTAACTCGCAGGTTCACCCTAGGAAGAAGAGACACAAGCGCAAGGTGAGGGCGGTCTAAAACCCAGATGAGTCCGCCGGTGCTTCTGCACCGCTGCAGGCTCCGGGCACCGGCACACGGCCTCGCCAGGTCTGGCCAGCCCGGCGCTGCCGCAGAGCCCTCGGTCACTGCCGGGGACCGCCCTCGGGCATCAACCGCGCCCGGCGGCTTCCTGTCCGCCCGTGCCCGCGGCGGTCGCACAGCCGCGGGTGGGCCGGACCCTCCTCTCGGTCCCGGGATCCCCGGTTCCCCCGGGACCCCCGGTTCCCCCGCCCGCTCCCGCCGGGGCGGCTCCGAG
>VZRH01007401.1:53974-79519 GCA_013397555.1 Urocynchramus pylzowi
CCCCCGCCCGCCGGCGCGCGGGCGGGACGTCATGGCGCCGCAGTGCGCAGGCGCGGCGCCGCTAGGCGGGTCACACGGGCGGAGCCAGCCGCGCATGCGCAAACAGGAATGAGCGGCCTGGCCACGTTCCCCCAGCGCGGTCAGCGGCTCTTTAAAACCAGCAAAATCCAAACCCCGAACCCTCCCCGGAGGCCGCCGGGCAGGGCATTCCCAGCGCTGTCGGGGGCGGGTAACGCACCCTCAGGGGTGCTGCACACAGTGGCTGCTGCCACCGCGCAAAAAAAACCCCGTAAACCCTCCAAACTCCCCCTCAGTGCTTGGAGACAGCGCAGCGGGAGAACAAGCGCCCGGCCCTTCTATAAGGGCTTGTCAAGTCCACAAAGCTCCTTCCAGGCACAGGGGTCCGTGCTTCCTTGGGCCAGGGCTGACAGGCACTGGGGCCATCCACCACTCCCAGTTTCCTCTTCCATTCTTATCCTTATGCAAACCTCCCTCTCTTGGAATAACGAAAAGAACTGGGTAAAATGTCCTGCATAGCTCAGAACCAGTGCAAACAAGCTGTATTTTGTCATACTGGGTGCTTTTACGTTACAGCACATTGAGGTAACAGTCAACACAGTCCAACTTTCACATCACTGTAGGATATAAAAGATTAAGTACAATGGATTTCCACTGGATGAAGGCATGGAGGAGAAAGCTATCCTGGTGTACGTGAAAAACTTCATCTCCCTGCCGGCAATCCTCACAGAAAGGGGCAGTGTTCCATGTCCCATAAATCAGTTTAATCCAGCCCACATGCTTCATCCTTAAAATTAACTAAGCAACTTGGAAGCACATGTCCATCCTCTCCAGAGAACAGAGGAGGGATGGGTGCCTGGGACAAGCAGGAGCTGCAGGCCAAGGCGTCAGCACCCACTGAAGAATGCGAAGATCACTCAATGTCCACGGGAACAACTGCTGCAATGGCTTTGGGATGAGAGGTCACTGAGAGGGACAGGTGCCATTGTGCCTGCAGCCACACCAGCTGAGCCAGCCTAGCATTAGGTGACTGAAAACAAGTCACAGAAATCCAGTGAGTTGCAACAGGCAAACAACTAATAATTGGTTCATCATCTCAATTCCCCACCATCATGGCCGAGACAGAAGAGGAAGGTTTTTTGTTATGGCAAAAGATCCTTCTCCCAGGAGATACTTTGGCTTTGTGACATCTGTGTAAGGCTTCTCTGCACTGCTCCCCATGGGTGTGACAGGGACATGGCCTGCCCAGGGCACATGTGGCTGTCACCACTCCTGTGTCAGTGTATGACCACCCCAGGGAGGCCTCTACACAGGGAACTTAAATCTAACCTCGATAAATAAAACCAAATGTTTATTTACACCAAAGAATTCCAACACTGGATCTTTCACATATGAAGGACAAAGTATATATACACAGCAAGGGGTAGCAGGGCTGTAACAAGGGTGCTTTTCCGTTGTCAATGATAATATTTGTCCACAATTACTGATCTACCATTTCAGTTTAAGTTAACGTCTCCTGGCTCCTTCCTCTCAGTGCATATTTACAAGACTGTGAGGTAACTGGTATTCTCACCACATGGCACGTGAGGGAGGGGATGGTGGGTGAAGATGTGGGATCGGACTTGGCGCAGTCTGATTTTTCCAGCTTTAAGTAGCCACCAGCTTGAAACCTATAGAAACAATTTAAAAACAATATACCCAATAACAAATTAAATCCAGAGATCCAAGCCAAGCAATGGCTGGAAGAACCCTCCACGAGAAAGGGGCTGATCAGAGCAGGGCTTACTCTACAGGAGCACCTGTCTCAGGAGGTGCCAAGGACTCCAACTGGATCAGTAACTTCATTTTTAAGACTAAAATTACATGCAAGGGGTGAGTTAGCATTCTGGTTGACTCCTAAGGAGACATTATCCAATCCAATTAGGGTTTTGGACACTATCTGCATTTAAGCTTATCCCACCTCTCCCTACTGGAAGTGTCTCCTCAGTGTACCCTGGCTGGGACATATGCAGGACATGGGGTTCAAGTGAGTGGTACTTTAAGAATCCCCTCCCCTGCCTCATGAAGACTTGGTTTGGTAGTCTCTGGAGAACAGCACAATCCCCCAAGGCTTGTGGAGGAATAATGGTGGGAACATGAAGAGAAGAGATTTCCAGCAGGATGCAAGAGCTTGGAAATGCTGTTGATTCATCTTTGTTATTACATGAAGAGTTGTTTTGTTGGTTTTTTTTTGGGGGGGAGGGGTGGGGGGGGGAAAGAAAAACTGTCCAAGAAGTATTCCATCTGTAGGTATTTTCAGGGAATCCCCTGAGTTACGAAAAGTTCAAGTAAAAAAAGAAAAAATCAGCCTATAATAATTTTGTATATAATGACTGAACTACTATAAATCCACAAGCAACAGTTCAGACACGGTGTCTCCAAAGCGTTCATCCCCTCCCTTCCCCTGCCAGGCACGAGCTGCGTCCTGAGGAGAGGTGGAGGGGGAACCTCTTCCCCACCTGACTCAGCTCAGGCAGCAGACAGGAGACAGAGCCCGTCACTACTGCTGGGCGCCCGCAGCAGCTGGAACCGGCATCCCCAGGGTGGTGGTGGCAGAGATGACGGGGGAGCCTGCTAGAGGTCCAAGGGGTGAAGGTGTTGGCACTGAAGAAATCCCTGGAAGAGAGACAGGTAAGCAGGAATTAGAGTAAAAACAGCGCACTGCAATCGAGGACAGCTTCTGAAGTCAAGTGGGAGATTTGTGGGTCAGTTATGTTTTCAGAGCTGCCAAAATAATTAAAGAGATTATCTGTCAGTATTCTCTGCAGCTCTGGGAAGAGCACAGATTTGCACACCCCTGAGTGTCACTGATGGGCAGAGATGTGGCAGGATCACAGAATGGTTTGGGTTGTAAAGGTAACCTTAAAGCTCCTCTTGTTCCAGCCCCCCTGCCATGGGCAGGGACACCTTCCACTAGACCAGGTTGCTCCAAGCCCTGTTCAACCTGGCCCTTCAACAACTCCAGGGATTTGACAGCAACAGCTTCTCTGGGCAGCCTGTGCCAGTGGACTGTCCTTCAAGCTGCTGCCAGAAAATGAACTGCAAAGAACTTCTTAAAATGAGACCAGAAAAACAGGTCAGGCTGCCCAAGGCCTTACTTATCAGACTCTCCCACCCACTTTGCAGCTCTCCTTGCCCTTGTCCCCAATCCTGGCAGATGACCCAACACCGCCCTCTCTGCTGAACTCTTCCTCCTGGGTTCCCCACCCACCCCACACATACAGATGCTTCCAGAACTGACCTGACATCATGCTCGCACTGCTGACAGGAGTGCTGCCACCCGGCATGTTGGACGAGCCCATCCGAGCCTGGTCTTTGACAATGGGGTCTAGGAAGAGCACACTACCATAAGTGCTGTGTTGCCAGAGAGCTGCTGAGGCACACAGACTGCCTGTGGCCTCTGTGCTCAGCCAGTCCTGGCACTCTGTCTGTGTCAAATAACATCAACCACCATCTAATGAAATATAGACATTTCCACCAATGCCAGTGGGAAGCACTCAAGAAGGTACCAAGGTCATGTGATATCAGGGAAAATCAGCTAAATGATGTAATTTGGGGTTCAGCAGGACTGTCTGACAGGAAAAGACAAAGGTTATTATGGTAGAGTTGATCTTTCTGTGCCAAGCAACTGTGTAATTGCAGAAAGCCAAACCCAGAATATGGGTGTAGCAAGCAGAAAGATTATCACTGATTACGATCATGTGTCATGTCTCTATACACATCTTACATCTCTGTGAGCTGTCAGGTGTGTCACTAGAACTTGTCGTCCATGAGATGATCACAACTTACTAACTCCTTATTTTCAGCTGCATGTAAATAAGGCTCTCACCTGAACAGGGACAACTCCTTCCTGCCTCCCAGGCCTTCTGTGTCAGACAAGGGAATTCCAAACTTTGCTGAGCTCAGCATTATGTGTATCTTTTCGTGGACACAAGTTAATGAACTGTTTGTCCAGCTCTCACATTCCAAGCTACTGACTTCTCTAATGCTCATACTTGCAAAACATTTCCCTGGGATTTTTCCAACAGGTGTAACACAGATCAACAGTCTGTTAATTACAGGGATCCCTTCAGCAGCAACTAGAAAAACCCCAAAACCAAACCACCTGAGCAAATATTGACATTACACATTGCTGCAGCTGCTTCAAACCCCTAGATATCAATATCTGTGAAAAACAGCAACCATTTAACAGCATTTACTAGTGAAAGTAACATTTTTGCTTGCAAAATCAAGACCTGAATATAGCAGTAGCTAAGCAATTTAGTTAGAAGAAGGAGTTAAAACGCCTGTTTATCAACAAACCAGAATTCTCTGGGTTTATCCAAACAGAGGAATCCATGCACACCTGCAGAAAGCAACCCCAAATCACGTGATTTAGGTGACTTTCCTTAATATTACTTGCTGATCCATGAGCCCAACACAGGCACTCAACACTGATTCCTTGGCTGGTGGAGGTGGCACACAGAGACCAGCAGCCTCAGCTCCAGCACAATTATTTGCAGACTAGGCTTATCATTGTTTCCATTCTCAGTTCCCACCTGCACAAGCCATGGGAACAGAGACTTCCCAGAGGCAGAACTCTCAGGACAGCAGCTGATACTTACAGAAGTAGGGGTGTTCCATGGCTTCTCTCGCTGTGAGTCGTGACTGGTGATCATATCGCAGCAGCTTGTCTAAGAAATCCAGAGCTTCTGGACTCACCAGATGTTGGTTCTCACTGTGGACAAAGCGCTCCCATCGCTTACGGGAGTGTCTGCCGGAAAACAGACCCCAGTCAGGCCAGGCAGGGGACAGTGATGCCAACACTCACTTTCTCAAGGAGCAGGAACTGTGACAGATGTCCAGCCCCGAGGGAGGCCGCTGCTCAGTGCAGCAGCCGCGGGACTGAGACATTCCAGAACATGAAGCAGTGTCACTGTGTCTCCACGCGGTGGCACAGCAGTCACAGCCCCAGCACAGCCACCTCGGCCACCAGTCCCTGGATGGCCCTGCCATGACCCCAGACAGCAGCAGGACTAATGCTCAGAATGGATTACAGGCCTCAAATTGCAGGTTCTCTCATCTCTTATGCACCCAACATGAGTTCCTTCAATTTTAGTCCCACTATGAGGGGGAAAAAAACCATATAAATTCCATCTTTAGCAGCACCTTTCTGCACTCTAATGCTGAGAAACACCATTTTGTTTTTTTCCCTCCAGACTGAAGAGAGCATTTGCCCTTCATGCTTTCTGCTCCAGCAGTTCCTTTATTGCCTGAATGACATTTAAAAATCTTTCCTCAGGTCCATTTCCATATAAAGGACTACGGGAAGCACTGGCAAAAGGGACCAAAGGCACACAGTGTCAGTTCTCCAGAATCCTGGCTCTGATTTCTCCCACAAATTTTTGTTCATTTCAAGGTCTGTTGACAAAGCTGTAACTGTCTGGATCTACCAAAGAGACTCCAGACCTTGGCTCACCTGCCCAAAATGTCATTGAAACGTGGATCCAGCTCAATGTTGTATTTGTCAATGTAGTCATACAGATCTTCTGTCCCCAGAACCTTGGCTATCCTCACCAGCTGGGAACAAACACAAAAAACAAGTCACTGCTGTGAAGGTATTATCATACCAGAGCCTGCATGAAGATATAGCAGCACATTCCCATGGGAGCTGGAACCTGATCCCAGCAGTATGAATCAGAATCCACAAGGTCAGCCTGTGGCTCTGGCTTCCCCAGCCACACAGTCCCAGGCTTCAGGAACATGTCTCCACTCACAGCTGGAGCTCAGTACCCCAAGGCAGCCAGGAGGGAGGCACAGACCCTAAAATCTCTAAAACCTGAGACCTTGCAACACTACCTTCCTTAGTAGCAAGAAAATATTCAAAACCAACAGAGGGGAAGGTAAGAATAACTGGTCAAAAAAGCAGAAACTCTGGATCTTGCATGTGAAAGGTTAAGCACTGCCCCAGAAAGCTCCAGAATAAAGGTTTGAGAATAGAAGGTCCCCGTTCCAGGATATTTGCATGGCAGTCACATGCTGAGCATGTGATAAAGGTTTAAAAATAAAAATTTTGGCCTAAAGGCAACACATCAAAGATTTCAGAATCTGTATAAACCTGTACCAAATTCACAGTTTCTATACAGAGCAGGGGGAGAGTGAGTAGTGGCAGGGGCTTTCCACATAACATAACCTCAGGAATAATCAAACTATGTACTAGAACACACCAGCCTTAATATAACTATTTCTACAGCTTTTCCCAGACACCTGCTGAGGAGCTCCTAAGTACAAAGCTCTATAAATCCATTCCTATTTAATTGGTTACATAATCTTGCACACTTGAGAAAAGGAATGTGGCTTCAAACTGAGCTAAGAAGCCATTAGAGAAAGGCTTAAAAATTCTCTGGATGACTCGATAGAAGCCTAAGCAGGAAACCTTCATGGTGCTAAGAGAACAGACATTGTACATGACCAGCTCTCACCTGATCATAGTTGTCATGGCCATGGAAAAATGGCTCCTTTCGGAATATCATACTAGCCAACATGCAACCCAAGCTCCACATATCCAGACTGTAATCATACATCTGTACAAAACCAGAAGGACAATTCAATTTCTAATGAATTAAGCAGAACAGACCTCCAAAACTAACAGGGTTCCCCCACCCCGCCAAGGTGATATGAACACAGCCATGTCATGCTGGAAACAAACTGAACTATCTTCATGTATCTTCGTCCCTAAACCACTGTTCAGCTCAGTGTTCCAGTTACTCAAATTGGGATACAGCAATTAGCAGGACAGCAGGTATCCTAATTCCATCCCTGTCTGCCAGGATATTAAAGATCAGAGCTTTCTTCTATTTTCACTGCAGACTCCAATGTTATAAAACACTGAGAAATGTGTGTTGGGAAAGGAAGCATTGGAACAAACAACAAAAGGTGTGGACTCCCCAGGGTCCATGGACAGGTGAGGATGTGCCTTTTTCCAGAACCAGCATGGTCTGAAAGTCACCAGGAACACTGTGATTTCCATAATGCAAACTGCCATCAGATAAGGGGATGCTTTTACAGCTTAATTTAGAAGTTCATGCAGTACTTGCTGTTCCCACAGGGGCTTTGTTTCATTCCTGTACCTTACTGCAAACACAGCCTTGTTAAAAAAATATTTAACATTTGTATTCCAAGATCCATAATGATAGTTCTGCAGCTCTTCCTCAGGTCCTGAGACTACTCATTTGTTTCTTTCATTCAGTGGCTTTATGGCCACTGCTTTCTGCCATACATTTTGGAACAGACTGTCTTTAGCTTCAACTCTCTAGGCATCTGAAGTTTGGGTTTATTACATTGAAATGGCACTGACTTTCCATATCAAAGTCAGTAAGAAGTCCTGGTAATTCTTACCTGATAATCTACAAGAAGTTCAGGTCCTTTGAAATATCTGGAAGCCACTCTGACATTGTACTCTTGGCCGGGGTGGTAGAATTCAGCCAAACCCCAGTCTATTAGTCTAAGCTAAAAATGGTAGAAAAAAAGAAAAAAGGCTCAAGGGATGCTCCAGCTTACCACTGGCTGAATGACACTGGTGAACTTAGTATGAAGGTAATTTATAAGTCTCCCATTTTCAATTAATTTGATCAGAGTGTCTGGTTACATATTCTCCCCAAACCCATGTCTCCAAGCAGTCTAAATAAAATATCTCTCCTTACAACCCTGCCTGTGGGACCAAGTAAAGCCTTAAAAAGCAGCACAATATTCTCATTCTACATTTGTCCACACCATGAGAGCAGAGTCCCCCTCAAAGAGCTCTACTAGTACCACTACACAGGAGTACCCAAAAGGGATCCCAGTTTGCCAAGAGAAAAGCAGGACCCCTCCCTGCCCCCCCAGCCACCCCACACTACCTTTCTGTGCTCATGGTCAATCATGACATTGTGAGGTTTGACATCTCTGTGCATGATTCCCATGCTATGGCAGTAATCTAGAGCCTGAAGGTGAAAGGAAACAGATGCTGGAGTCACAAGAATGTGTCAAGTTAACCATACTCAAAAGTATTTCCACACATATCAAGTCTAACTAATGACAGGACTGTCCAGTGTTAGATCCTGGACTAGATTCACTCATCACAGAAAACGCTTCTAGAGCCCCCTCTCAAAGGGAGGTCCCAGCAACACAATTGTCTTGACTTTACTTCATGTGCTTTCTCATAAAAATTGGAATTTCAGAGGCTCTAAGAGCATAGTTACTAGGCATTAATGATCACATAAGCCCCCTTTCTCCAGACTCCTAAGGAGAAATTACTTAGTTCAGAAGAATGGATGAAGACATTTGACTCACATTATGTCTAAGCACAAACTCAGCCAGTAACAGCTCACAGTTTTCTTTTTTCAGAGGCTACATGTACTCCTGATTTAGGATTTTAAGGTATCTCAATGTGCCAAAACGCTGAAAAACAGACACTGACTTGATATTTTTCTGCCCAATTCTTCCATGGACGCTCTCTTTCCTTCCCTTAGTGATATGATGTCACTATCATTAGTGACATGAGAACCATCTCTACAGGATTAGCTGAGAGCAAATACTAGAAATAAATCAACAAAACAGCAAAACACCAACTTACCTTCAAAATCTCATACATGTAGAATCGAATATCATAATCTGTTAATGTCTGGTATAATTGCTGTGGGACACAAACACATCATGTCAGTGTTCAACATCCAAAAAAACCCTGTTCTGGGCTGCTGGCACTCTCCAAACCCATTTGAAGGTATAGTCCAAGTTTCTCAAGTTACTCTGATCCCACACCTGACTCTGATCAGTCTGTTCCTCTCCCTTTGCAAATCCCATCCATAGCTTGCTTCCAGCTCTGCTCAGAGAGCACATCCTGGTTCCTGTCACTATCTCCCTCTGGTTGTACCCACCCAGTACAAACATGATGGATGGCATTGCAGAGCCTTTCTTCTTCTGAGGCAGGTCAGTACAAAGGGACAAAGAAACATTTAAATCCCCATTCCCAGGAGTATGGAAGGCCACAGAAACAGCTGTCCACATTTAAAGTGGTTCCAATAAACAGCTGTACACATAAAAGCAAAATGCCTCAAAAACACAGGCACTGATGTGCCACAAGGTAACAGATTCATTTGCTCCCAAGGTTAAATACCTCTTGGAATCTGCATTCTCATCTTGTAACTTTTGTGGCAAAATGGTACTTGTGGGCTAATTACAAACTTCTGTCCCAATTGCATTTACCGTTAAAAGCATTTCCTATGCTGGAAGGAAATGCCTGTCCTATGTACTTTCCCTTCCCTAGAAAGGCAGTATGAGAGGTTTTCAAACACAAAAAAAAGAGAAGTCACATCCCACACTGTACCTTAAAGTCTGTGTTGTTTACATGTTCAAAAACCAGAGCGGGTGTTCGAGACTGAAACAGAAAAAAAACCATTCAGCCATGCTAAGTTATGTTTCCACTTATGATAATGAACTGTATTTTTTTTTTCAACTAAAACTAGACAAAATCCCTCTGCCTTGGACATATTTATGATTCCCCTCAGACAGAGAGAGCAGAGCCTGAGCCCACAGACTCCAGTAGCACTGTTTGCACAGCGAATTAGCTTGTCTCAGCTCACTGGTATCTCTTCCTCACAGAGTGAGGGGCTGGAGGGACCTGTGGGGGAAGGGCCCTCTAAAAGAAGTTTATCAGATTAAGAGCTGATCTGATCAGTCAATTCAAAAGCAGGATTTAAGAGCAGGGGAAAACAAAAAGCCAGGTCAGAGCTGAAATCAAACAGAGCAACTTCACCCACAACCCCAGTGTACCCCTTGAGTTTCTCCCTTACTCACCACAGGATCTTTTACTATATCTGCAAGGGTGATTATATTGGGACCGCCTCGCAAGTTCTCTAAGATCTTGATTTCACGCTTGATTTTCTTCTTTTTAACAGGCTGAAGAATAAAAACCCAAAGTGTAACATAAAGCCCTGCAGTAAAGTGAGGCTAATAGCTCAACACCCAGATGACAACACCCAGGTGACTGCAGATCAGCAAATTATATTGGAACCTTTGCAATTTAACCTGAGTATGCATCACATTAGTAAGGGCTCAAATATCTGCTGTCTCCTTTCTAACCACACAACCCTGACAGCTACAGACAATAATTCCAAGTGAAGGAGAGGCTGGAAGATGGCATTTTTTAAAAAAGCTCTCTGAACATAATCTGATAGGCCAAGGGGAAATGGCCTCAAGTAATGCCAGGAAAAAATTTCATCACAGAAAGGGTTGTCAATCCCTGGAACAGGCTGCTCCAGTGGTGAGGACATCATCCTTGAATAGATTTAAAAGATGAAGATGTGGCACCTGGGGACATAAATGCTGGGGTCTTGGCTGGACTTAATGATCTTTTAGTGCTTTTCCAACCCAAACAGTTCTGTGATATTCCAAGACTTCTTAACTGGCGTGTGGCAAATGTTTAACTATGAGAAGTCCATGGGCTATTGGAGGGTCACTAAATGAAGGCCAAGGCCATGACAGCCTACCAGGACACCAGCACTTAGAGAAGCTGAGAACTGTGTAGTCAGCTGCTGAAATGTTGCTTAGCTCCAAGTAAAAAGGTGTGGAACATCAGGGCTTCTTTAAGATAGAGCCTAATTCCTTACAGCCAGGGATCTGACTTAAGTGCAGGGCTTATATCAGGAGGCTCAAAGCGATGGCCTGTTTCACTGAGTGACACTCCAAAGCCAGGCTTTAAGGATTTCAGTTTTACAACATCAAAAAGCCCTTTCTGGCCTCCTGATCACCTCAAGACAGATTTTATCTTTTGCCCAATCCCCAGCTCACCTTGAGAATTTTAACAACTACTTTTTCGTTATTTGTAATGTTGATGGCTTCAAATACTTCACTGTATTTGCCTCGGCCTAATTTTCGAACTAGCTGGTAGTCATCTTGATTTCTGTGGAGAGAAAAGGTTAGAGTTCCAAAGGGCTCAGTCATTTCCATCACAATTTATAAACTGCTCCTTAACACTCAATCACTGCTTCACTTCACCGACAATGGGGATTAACTAGTGCCTTACCTCTCCTGAACTGAATGATTTAAGAACTAGGAGAGAAACAGGGAGCTTCTATTTGTCCAAGAGATTCAAGCCAAAAGTATGGATTGAAAGCCCAACTAGTTATTTCAGCATTAGCAAACTTGAACTATCCCTTCTCTCTATATTTGGAAGCTCCATTTTTCCTTGTATAATGCTGGTAAAATTCAAAAAAGCCAACAAGGAAAAATCTAAGTGCAAAGCTGTTTAAAAACAGTCTGGGCACAAAGCAGCACTTATGCTCAGACAACTGTGTACATTCCAGAAACTGGGAAGTGCACAGCTGAGGGCAGAACTCTGTCTGGGCCCTCCATATCCCAGCAGGAACGCAGAGCTATGGAGCTGCCACCACTGCTGTCTGATTCTGGGACACTTTAGTCATGAGCTCAATTTAGACACCTCCTTCCTTCAAAGAGAAGCAGCCATGTTTTTTCCAGGCACTCTCAGAGAGCTGAGCAACAAGTCATAAAATAGCATGTACCTATTCAAGTCTGTGGAGTTTCTTCACTTATCCAAGTCAGCAGCAACTTCAGTTTGAAAGTCTTTTCATTTCTTTTCAGCTCTGCACTCAGGACTGTTTGGATTGTTTCAGAAATAGATTTTCTTCCCTCTGAAAGGGGATGTTTCTCTACTACCTGGCAAAACTTCTTCAAACTTTTAAGGAAGCTGCTATAAATGCTCTTCCACAACTGGGAATTTACAAGTTTGGTAAGAAACATTTTTCTGAAGAGAAGTTGTGATCCTCTCCCTTGCCATCTGCCAAGAAGCGTGAAAAAGCCTCACGCAGCACAGTTGTCTGAACTCCCCAAGTACCACTACGCAGGATCCACAGGGACTGATCCTGGTGTAGGAACATCCAGAAGCAGCCCAGACTTACCCCCACTCAACAACGTGAGACTCATAGTCCCAGTACTCCCGGGGTCTGTGTGTGTTCACATCCGTGTAAACTCTGGCCCTGCTCGGCACGGGTCCCGACATATCAGACAGCTTGGCAGGCGGAAGTGAGATGTGAAATCAGAGGCGACCTGGTCTGCAGTGCTGACAGAGGAGAGAGGCCTCAGATTCCTCCACCTGCAGACAGAACATAAACCAGAGGTTAAATTCTCAAGGTACTTCAAAAGTATTTAAGTTAATCATTAAAAGCTGCTGCAAAGGAGAGGCTGGAGCCTGCCCGGCCACAGGCCTGGGATTTCTTGAAAGCCATTTGTCTGCTCTCCCTCGCACAGGACTGGCCCCGAGCAAACCAACNATCTTTTAGTGCTTTTCCAACCCAAACAGTTCTGTGATATTCCAAGACTTCTTAACTGGCGTGTGGCAAATGTTTAACTATGAGAAGTCCATGGGCTATTGGAGGGTCACTAAATGAAGGCCAAGGCCATGACAGCCTGCCAGGACACCAGCACTTAGAGAAGCTGAGAACTGTGTAGTCAGCTGCTGAAATGTTGCTTAGCTCCAAGTAAAAAGGTGTGGAACATCAGGGCTTCTTTAAGATAGAGCCTAATTCCTTACAGCCAGGGATCTGACTTAAGTGCAGGGCTTATATCAGGAGGCTCAAAGCGATGGCCTGTTTCACTGAGTGACACTCCAAAGCCAGGCTTTAAGGATTTCAGTTTTACAACATCAAAAAGCCCTTTCTGGCCTCCTGATCACCTCAAGACAGATTTTATCTTTTGCCCAATCCCCAGCTCACCTTGAGAATTTTAACAACTACTTTTTCGTTATTTGTAATGTTGATGGCTTCAAATACTTCACTGTATTTGCCTCGGCCTAATTTTCGAACTAGCTGGTAGTCATCTTGATTTCTGTGGAGAGAAAAGGTTAGAGTTCCAAAGGGCTCAGTCATTTCCATCACAATTTATAAACTGCTCCTTAACACTCAATCACTGCTTCACTTCACCGACAATGGGGATTAACTAGTGCCTTACCTCTCCTGAACTGAATGATTTAAGAACTAGGAGAGAAACAGGGAGCTTCTATTTGTCCAAGAGATTCAAGCCAAAAGTATGGATTGAAAGCCCAACTAGTTATTTCAGCATTAGCAAACTTGAACTATCCCTTCTCTCTATATTTGGAAGCTCCATTTTTCCTTGTATAATGCTGGTAAAATTCAAAAAAGCCAACAAGGAAAAATCTAAGTGCAAAGCTGTTTAAAAACAGTCTGGGCACAAAGCAGCACTTATGCTCAGACAACTGTGTACATTCCAGAAACTGGGAAGTGCACAGCTGAGGGCAGAACTCTGTCTGGGCCCTCCATATCCCAGCAGGAACGCAGAGCTATGGAGCTGCCACCACTGCTGTCTGATTCTGGGACACTTTAGTCATGAGCTCAATTTAGACACCTCCTTCCTTCAAAGAGAAGCAGCCATGTTTTTTCCAGGCACTCTCAGAGAGCTGAGCAACAAGTCATAAAATAGCATGTACCTATTCAAGTCTGTGGAGTTTCTTCACTTATCCAAGTCAGCAGCAACTTCAGTTTGAAAGTCTTTTCATTTCTTTTCAGCTCTGCACTCAGGACTGTTTGGATTGTTTCAGAAATAGATTTTCTTCCCTCTGAAAGGGGATGTTTCTCTACTACCTGGCAAAACTTCTTCAAACTTTTAAGGAAGCTGCTATAAATGCTCTTCCACAACTGGGAATTTACAAGTTTGGTAAGAAACATTTTTCTGAAGAGAAGTTGTGATCCTCTCCCTTGCCATCTGCCAAGAAGCGTGAAAAAGCCTCACGCAGCACAGTTGTCTGAACTCCCCAAGTACCACTACGCAGGATCCACAGGGACTGATCCTGGTGTAGGAACATCCAGAAGCAGCCCAGACTTACCCCCACTCAACAACGTGAGACTCATAGTCCCAGTACTCCCGGGGTCTGTGTGTGTTCACATCCGTGTAAACTCTGGCCCTGCTCGGCACGGGTCCCGACATATCAGACAGCTTGGCAGGCGGAAGTGAGATGTGAAATCAGAGGCGACCTGGTCTGCAGTGCTGACAGAGGAGAGAGGCCTCAGATTCCTCCACCTGCAGACAGAACATAAACCAGAGGTTAAATTCTCAAGGTACTTCAAAAGTATTTAAGTTAATCATTAAAAGCTGCTGCAAAGGAGAGGCTGGAGCCTGCCCGGCCACAGGCCTGGGATTTCTTGAAAGCCATTTGTCTGCTCTCCCTCGCACAGGACTGGCCCCGAGCAAACCAACCCGCTGACCTGGTAATTTTCAGCACCTTGTTTCCAGCTGCTGGTTGTAGAGGTAACTTTCCAAGAGGAAAGAATGCCATGTGCTCTGTATCTGCAGACAGATCCCCTCCTTTTGACTCCAGACTGAAAGCATCAGCCACAGGCTGCAATCTCACCCCCATCACAAGTCTTGGGCCATCCAATGTAACAAAATCAATTCTGCTGCGATGGAAACCATCTTTACTCATAACTTCCTACAGTCAAAACATTAAATCCGACTGTCCAAAAGACAGCAGCATCTGTGTTTGATTATGATGCTTTACTCAAACATGAAAACGCACTGCTGCAAGGGTCTGAAGATGGCCCTCTGCGTTCTGCTTGCCCTAAGTACCTCCAATCCTTCCTCCTTCCAAGGCAATTTTTGCAAAGCTTCTGATAAATTTTATCAGTATTGAGACTGGTCAAAACCAGTCAAAATAAAGTTACTGTATGTCACAGACAAACACTATCTTCATCCTATATATCTGAATACTTTATCATCCAGATCTGAATATTCAGAACAGCAGTAACTCACTACAGTTTTGTATCAATATTGTTCTACCCAAGATAAATACGGTGCCTTTACATGTCTCAAATCTTTCACAAGGGGAAGTTAACACCCTTTTAGATGTTTAAATACAAGAATCCCCTAGTCAGCTTTCAAAATAACTTACAAGAAAGGGAGCTGTATTGGAGCAGGGAAGAGCACTGGTTGGTGTGTGGCAGCTCGTGGCAGGACCACGCAGCCCTGTGTAGGAGCTCAAACAGTGGCAACACTGTTATCTAAACTAATATACTTATTTGCTATGCCAATCTTATCCCTCCACAAAAAATGGGCAACTGCCAGACTGCAGAAGGAAGTAACAGCTCCATTAATCACACATTAATGAGAAAGACCAAGAAATCTGCTTGGAGCAGTTTGCTTAAGCTACTGAGACACGTCACAACAGAAGAAAACTCTAGAAGCAAATCCTGCTCTACAGGCAGAGTCCTGTTGTTTACTTGAGGTCTGCAGCACTTCAGCTCCTGTGAGGACCCAGCAAGACCCACTGGCTGTGAAGATGGTGGAGGACCTGGGGGACACAGGTCTGATGTCCCTCACTGTGTCACACAACCTGACCAGCAGCTGGTCCTGCTTCCAGAGGCAGAAGTGCATGCAAGGGCTCTCTGACATGGACAAAGCCTCCTTAGGTGGGACAGAGCTCAGCACTGGGATATTTTTTGACCTACTGACACACAAAATGGTGTTGGTGGCAGCTTCAGGTAGACATGGTTGCAGTAATCCAGCCCAAAGGGTAAACAGGGACACAGCACTATCCCAAAATCCACTATGGAAGGGTGACTGAGGCCTTAGACCAATAAAAGAAGGATGAGGCACTTCAGCTGTGTGTCCAGCTAATGGAAGAATATGAAGCATTCCTCAAAATATAATAAGTCTATTCCTGGATAAAATCCTAGTCCTCTCACAAAATACAATTTCAGAAGATGAGGCAGCAATCATCTAAGACCTCAAAGCATTTATGTGGCATGACTCAGACACTTAGAAATTAGATGTCCCCAGGCATTACTAGAGCATGCAAGTTTACTAGAACAGTTTAGTACAGTGAAATTTATTAGATTTCAAAGTTCAATCACTGTGTTTGTGTTTCTTCTCACTTTCGTGCTTCTGGCAGGAGATGCACTGGCCCATTTCCTCTGCCCAATACTCCTTGTGAAGGAATTAACTGAACTTATACATGTCTCAGATGACTTAGCAATTTTAATTTTTAAGCACAATTCAGTATAAATAAAGCACACGTGACTGCTCCCCTCACCCAGCATAGCAAGATCAGTTTCAGCACAAAAAAAAAAAAAAANATCACATTATCTAAAGATAGATCAAATTTCACAGTGGCTATTTTTTGTCACGTAGCTCTAGCCTAGCTCAAGCAGCACATTGTAAGAGGCTGCTCAGAGAAGGGCTTTTTCAGGAAATCATCAACTGCAGCTTCTAAGAATGGCACACAATGTCTATTTACGAGGGTAGGTATTATTGTCTACTATTCTTTACACAGGAAGGGGAGAGAATCTGCACAGATAACTAAATTTTAAAGCAAACAGAGTTACAGACATACACAAACTTGCCCTGCCTGAAAGCTGCTCACTCTGCTCAAAACTGCCAAGGAATTTGTATAGATTTTTGCCTTCAGTGCCCCTGGAGGGGGATTATTTTGCAGTGGATCCAAGCTCTTTGGCAGAAGGGAATGACACAAATAAGGACAGATAATGGGGACAGGTGTTGACATGCAAGTATCAGTTGAGCCTGCAGTTTTAAAGCAGAAAAATCTACAGTATGAGCAGTGATTGCACCTAGAGAAGTGCCCTGAGCTTGTTATAAAAGATGAGATCTATTTCTGCAGAATCCAACCAGAATGTTGTCATTTATTAATTTCTGCATTGATGACAGAATCATAGAATAATTTATATTGGGAGAGTCTGCTCAACATCATCTAATCAAAGTAGATGTGGTGAGATCAGGGTCCGGTGCAGCCTTGAGCATCTCCAGAAACAACATTAAAATTTTAATTTTTCTGGTATAAAAGTCTTTAACTAGGAAACAACCACGAGCTTTTAGTCAATGTACCAGAGGTCACAAAGAGAGGAGGACAAAGCTCCCAACCACAGTCTGACATGCTGTTCACTGCCAAGGCCTGTGCAAGGACACAGAGCAGGGCGTCTCAATCAGCCCCTGTGGTGACACCCTCTGGACAGATATCACCCAAAAGGGCTCACATGACAGCTACAGCAAAGGAACACCACGCCAAAGTTTCACTCTTGGCTTCTCCCACACAGGCCTGTCCTCAAAAATGCCGTTGGAGTATGAACAAACTGATAATTAGCTGATTTCTTACACAGCAGTCTTATCAAGAGGAACCCTGCTCATCCCAGACAAGAACAGAGCCAAACACAGCTCCTGTCCTGCTGACAGACTCCAGGGGAGTACCCAGAGCCCCAGCCCAGAGACAAATAATTGTGCTGCCCCATATAGGATTTTTTTAATTGGAAGGCCTACTAATTAAAAAGGATCAGTTCTTAAAAGTTTGAATTCTTCTAACAGTAGCCTGTTGTCTGAACAGCTTGGCAAGCTTAGACATTTTGTGCCTGAAGTTCAATAAAATGGTAAAAAGCCTCTCAATGTTCTCTTTGACTCTGATTTTTAAAACATTTAAATCTAAACGAGTTACAAACCCCCTCATTTTTAAAAAGGGATGTTATCACCCTTACAATGCACTCTAATTCTAACAGCAACCATGCCCCCATAGAGAATTTGGTATTTTGTGAAGGATCCATACTTCCAGCACCTGCTCCAATTAGTACAGGAATTTCCTGCACCCTCTGTCCTTCCAGATGCATGCACTCAGAGCAAGTAGCAACAAAACACACCTAAGAAATCCAGATTAGTTTCTGAGAAACACACCTACTTGGCCTCTAGTAAAATTTGCCTTTTTCTCTTTTTTTGTCCAGAATAACTGAGATACCGGAATTAATTTTTTCTCCTTTTAAATGGAAATACTCTTGGCATGGAACCTCTCTCAAGCAGTTACTCATTCAGAACTTAAAACCTGTGAAGTTGCCCCAGTATGATGCAGCACTTATACAGGCTCCCAGTGAGCTGAAAGCCAAGAGCTTCCCAGCAGACTGGTGTCCCAAGGAACTCACAAGTGCTATCCAAGTGATGACCTTTGTGGATAAGGTTTGGAGTATAAATAATGCACCCAAGAACACAAACACCATTTGACACTGGCTTCCCTGTGGATTGCTGTTAACAGCATGCCTTGCCCTCAGTGTGAACAATATACTGCCAGGAAGATCCAAGTTCATCCAGAGAGAGTGGAGTGAACCCAGAAAACCTTGTTCAACACCACATAAACCTGGTTATGCTCCATGACCCACCTGAACTCTGCTTCAGTGAGCCCACAGCAGTCCCAAAGGAGTAAAACAGGCCCTGAACTGCAGCAAGCTGGACTCGAAGAGGCAAGAAAACATTTCTGTAGCTTTATGAATTCCAGAGAAGCCCACCTTCCTCTCGAGGAGAAAGCAAAGTGGACGGATCGGCCAAACAGGTCTAGAGACTTTCCTCTCACTTCTACTTTCCCCACGTAAGCTCATTACAGTGGCGATTGTGCCAGCCTAAGACTGTAAACAGGCTGAGACAGCAGCGGGTTTGTTGTGAGAGAAGAAAAGCTCTGTCAGTGGAGAAGAGCAGAATTACAGTGCAGAGTCTGGAATCGAAAGGTTATTCCCCTTCTTTTATCTACAACTGCAAGCGAGATGTTACCTTTCATAGCAGAAAGCTTCAACCCAGCCTCTAAATTCAGGAGTGTAAAATGTGATTTGGTAGGGTGAGCAGGAATTACAATTATCAGATAAAATTGTTGATGATTTCCTTCACATAGCCCACATAGCCCTGTAATCCTCCCAGGGAAGCACACTTGCTCCTTCAGAGTTTGAAGAATATCTAATACTGGAGAAACACTGAAATTAAAAAATCAAGACATGCCTAAATATTACAGTACTGCCTGCTGGCAGTCAACATTAATCAACACTCAGCTTACTTTTAAAAGAAATAATAGTAATCAACTCCATTAAAAAAATATGCTCTATCTCACAAAAGAAACCTGATTTGTGTGTTCTCATGATGCTGAGACTTCAGCAATACAAGTACGGAACAAATGACCTCCAGAAGTCCCTTGCAACCTATATTTTTCTATGATTTTACAGCTAAAATAGAAACAAGCCTGGATTAACAAAATTGACATTTTATATCCTTTCCTGAAGATAATTTCCCTACTTAAGGGACAACATCGACAAAAAAGCAGATTTTAAAATTTGAGTTAGAAAAAAAAGCTTAGGCTTGAAATCAAACTTTTCTCTGGGTATTGTTTTGGAACAGCAGTCTGATTTAACTGCATTTCCCACCAAAATTATTTTCCAGATTTCTTTAAATAGCTGATTGTGTCCAACTGTAGAGAAATAACAAATGATAACATAATGACCTCAACATTCCCTTAAAAAAGAAACATGAACTGTTGTGATTAATTCAAAACAAGACATGGCCAGTCTGTAGGGAAAGCAGTTGACAGGTTTAGCTATACTGGAAGAAACATCTTGGAGTAATTCTGCACTAGAAACATCCTAAATTTAGATTGGCTCTTCCTACATCAGCTCCACTGATTCCTCTCTGAATTCCCCACGATTCCTTCCAATGAAGAAGCCATTCTCTGAAATGAGGATCACAATCTATATGGAAGCCACAGGAATGGTTTGACTGTAACTCCATGTTTTATGATACTCTTCACAGTCTTGGGGAAAACTTCACTGTCCCACTTTCCCAACTGGGAAGGCAGCGTGTAGCATGTCTGTCACCCTCCAGGATGCCCTGGCAGTGCCGCTGGTGCCACGCACTCTGCTGGCAGAAGGTCTGTCATGCTTTGTCTTCCTTTTTGTTCAGATCTCTAACAGCTGAATTTTAGGAGAGTTCACACAAGCCCTCTATGGGTCTCCAGCATCTCAGCCTGGTTGGACATCTGTCCTTTGCCAAATATCAGTGTTGGCAACAGCACATGGACCTGGGGCAGAACACCGGGATCCCTACCAGCAGCAGTGACAGGGACTCTATGCAGACAATTTCCCAAGATCATGAACGCTATTATTTTCAGAGCTAAGTTAGTCAACAGCACGTGGAGCAAAGGGAAAGACCCCAAAACACAAAGACCCCAAAGCTGACCTTGGATGAGGCTGTGTAGCCACAGAGGGCAGCAACATCAGCGGGACACCCAAGCCCAGCAGCCGAGCGCAGGCTCTGCCTCTTTCCCGTGCCTGCAGCTTCTCCTGCCACTGCTCCCAGCACCCATAAACCCAGAGGATCCTCAGTGCCAGTTCCAAGGACTCCCGACACAACCCGATAAAAATGGCTGCAACACAACCAGGCACTGCCAAACGAGCTTGTCTGTACACACACACTAAACAGAAACCAAGGACAAAACTCTTCTGCTTGCACCTCTTCCCCAAACTGACGGTTCAGGCTGAGCAGGGAGTGCAGGAAAGGTGGGGGATTTTCTTTGGAGGAATATCCCTTCAGGTCTGCCCCAAAGCCAAAGCAGTACTTCAACAGGAAGCAGTTCCTTTTTCTTCCAAGAGCACTAACAAAACTAAATCTCCTACTGCTGGAGCTTTGGACAGTATTCCAGTTACCAAAGCTACAATTTCTGAGACCCCAGCACCACCAGGGAACTCTTCCTGGAGGCTCACTAAGGGGAACGTTTCAGCAGCACTATGGGCTGACATCAGGTTCCACTGGCAGCATCCTCTGGAAAGTTCTACCTCCCTAATTGCTGCTAAGTGACACAGTTGCTTTCCTCATTAATTAGTAGGCACAGAGTACTGCCAGGACAATCATTCAGCTGATTTGACTCCTATGGCTCATGTACAGAGAGGGATTTAGGCAGAACTCAGAAAACTGACCTGTACCAACCATCTGTAAAAGTTAGAGAGTTTTAATTGATCTGATCATGCAATTCCTACAGGCAGGAACAATTACCAGAGCGAAAGGCTAAAACCAGAGGACACTGCCTGTAACCATTTCTTCAGGAAATCCCTGTGATCAGCTGTTCCATGGAGCAGGCAATGCACCACAAACCATCTCCAAGCCTCAGCCAGCATCGAGCGGGCTCGGCAAGAGGCACCCGGTGCAAACCCCTGCCAGCAAGTGAAGTTCTGACATAATTCTCTAAAAATTTATCATTATTAACACAAGATAAAACTAGCTACCACCATTCCAAGAATCCAATAACTAAAAAACCAGCTATTAAACTGCAGCAAACAGCATTCTCCTTCACATCTTAGAAGCCCCCAGTAAAACCATTGTGCCAAAAACTTGAAACTTAATTTGTAAGCTCAGTTGAAATTAATCTAGATGCTGCAGAGTGAGCAAAAAGCCCTCTTTTTCCTTCTGGAGTACAACCAAGAGTGGAAGAAAGGCTGGAATTCAACAGCACACTGGTAACAGATAGAGAAAACTGTGAAAAAGGCTGCAAGAGAAGGAACACTGCAGGAGCTCTTGCTTTTCTAGACTGGAAATTAATTTGTTGTGCGCGTCCACGCTCATCCATTTTCTGAACACTAAAAATAAAGACTTTCTGACAACTCACACGCACATGTGCAAATATGCTCTGAGAAAATGCCTTCTCCAAAGGCTTTGGTAACAACAGGGAGAGGCACCTTTTTGGCTCCCTGGACACACAAGAGGATTTGGAGCCACTTCTTCCCACCACAGGAAGACCTTTCCCACTCAGGGAAAGCAAGTTCTGGCATGCAATTCTGTATTAGCATGCTGGATTCTCCCTGAACTTGGCTTAATTAAAAGAGGACTAATTTAGCCTTTGGTTGTTCCAGAAGGTCCAAGGGCAGAGACTACTTCTCTGCAAAAACAGAGTGAGTAACTTCAATTTTCTAGGTCTGCTGTTAACACTTCAGACTATCCAATGGGAAACCTGCAGCCAAACTCTTGCCTTGACTCAAAATTGTTTTCCATCTAGCACACAATTTATTCACCTCACTCAAATGAAATAAACTGCCATAATATGATGCAGCCATTACATAGGCAGGAGCTGGACAGCCTGCTTTAGAAACCACCTCCCTGTAAATGGTAATATTAATTAAAAAATAGAACTCAGTAAGGAGGACGTAACCTAAATCTCAGAACTCAACTCCGTGGAAAATTAAAATTACTGAAGTTGTAACCTTCCAAATGTGAGCCTGTGGTGGTACCAAGTCCACAAAGAACTCCAAGCTTCCCTTATGCTCTTCAGCCTCCCAAAGCAGCAGCAAGAAATGGGTAATAAAACTATTTGTCCAGAACAGTGTGAACACAGGAGCAGATGAGACTTGGGCCAGGCTCGTGTTGCTGCTCCTCTACTGGACTCCTAACCAGAAAATATCCATGAACCACTGATCCCATGACCACATCAACAATCCCACTCCTCATCAATCTTTCCTACCAATACGTAAGTTTGGCACCTTGATGGAAAAAGGGGCCAAAAACCAGCTTGGAAAAACACTCTACATTCAGCAACAGCACTAACATAAGCTCAAAAAGCTGCAGCCTCCTCTTCCAAGCAGTTTTTTCAGGTTCAAAGGAGAACTCCCTTTCTCCAATTACATTCTGTAAATTCCAGGGAAGTCAGCTCTTGGAAGCCCCTGGAAGGAGATATCCAAGCTTAGAAAAATTATCCAAGAGCTGTCCTGCAACAAATGTTTGTAGCCAGACTAAGTCAAGGCAGCATTTCTTGATCTTAAAATCTTCTTGGTTTTTTTTCTCTCAAGACCCTTATGGGACAATAAAATCTAAGATGGCAACAATCTCACACACAGAGTTTGTAAACCAGATATCTTAATGTAAGCAATTCCATAATGGAGGAACAGTGGAGGTGACAGGTCTGGTAACCCAGAAATAAATCCCTGCCTCTTCAGAAATGTGACACAAAATTAATCACACCACCACAATGTCACCCATTTGCTTCTCCTGTCTTCCTTTCCCTTATTCCTCAGAGGACATGAGGAAAGACAAAGGGAAAATTAGTTCTGTAAGGAGAAAATGGAGAAGAACTGAAATGGAAGTGTAAGGACACCCACCATTTAATAAATTAGGAAAAGCTGGGTACGTGTCCCTTTCATCAGGGCAGAAAGTTTCTTTCTCTACAACTCCACAAATCTATAACCACCTTCCAACATCCTCTATACCCTGAGATATACCCTACTTCCAACACATTCCATGCTGATGAACCTAATCTGCATTACTTGAAAATGCCCCAAATGTCAAACTTTAAGTCTTTCCATGTCTCACTGTCAGGAAATGGCATTTCACCAAGTCAATTCCCAGTCCCAGGTTTGCATCTTCATTCTCACATCTCACCAGCCTTTTTCAAGCAAACAAGTACCATTAACTGCCCCTGCACAAACCTCAACAACCTTAATGGCATGCAACATTCCATGATCCAATTTCCTCCATGTTTGCTAGAACCTACTGCCAATTTTAATATCACTTTTCCAAAGAGCCACGTTCCCAACATCCAACAAACCCCACTTTCTCTCCATCTATGAACCCATGAGCCCTGCCAAACCAAGAAAACCTGTTCTGACCCTCCCACTTGGAAGTGTCTGCTTTCTCCTCCAACATCTACCTCTCACCACATTTGCCCATGCTCTGTGCCTCATCCCCTCACCCAGATCTCAGCTGCATGAGTTTTTGCTTCTTTGCTGCAGCCAAAGCCAAGACTTTGTTCCCTTCCTCAACCCTGTTTCAACTCCCCATAGGCAGCAGCCAAGCTCTCAGCTCTGAGAGCAGGACATGCACACCCAACTCAGCCACCACAAACACTGGGAACAAGACAGCAAATTTCACTAACAACAGAAATTATGTTACCAGCTACTGACATAAATCACTAGAGAAAGGTGAAACAATGGAAACTTCTCCCCATTGGATGAAGGAAAGGATCACTGCTACCACCAAAGATGGACATTCTTCACGCTCAGGGAAAGGGCTGGACCTTTACAATTACAATTTATAATTTACCTTCCCTGTCTGGAGTCATGCAGAGAGAACAGGGATTCCAGCCACAAGGCACAGGCAGATCTCCTGAGTGCACTGCACTGCCTGCCCTGCACCTGGGATCACACACCCCAATCCCAATTTTCATCTTCCAGTTTCAGACACGGTGTGTGTCTCCACAGAGCCTGTGCTGTAGGAACTGGAACATTTCCCTAATCCTAGTTTTAGGGCTAATTAAGGAACTGATAAAGCTTCACACTTTCCCCAGACCTTGCCTTGAGTCTTCCCAAGCTCACTCTCTCCTCTCCTAGCGGAAACTTTGCCCTTTTCTACATCACACCAAGCCAGCAACCACAGGATGAGCGAGTCCTCTGCCCCAGCTGATGATGCACCCAGAATCCACGCTGGATTCACATCCAACACCCAGGCTGGCTGGCAGGATGGCACAAGCCCCAACTCTGAGTCTGAATAATTTGAGCAATTCTGTTTCAGAAAAGAGAGTGTGTTCAAAGAACAAAGAAATCACTCCCAGCTCCAAGCAGAAATGCTGGGTGTCCACTTGCCTTCCTCTGAACACTGTGCCCAGTCCCCTCTGGCAGGGGCTCTTCCCAACCCATTTGTGGAGTGCACCCAGGACTGAGCTTCCATGAGGAGCCAGGTGAGCACATGGCACAGCCCCCTCCAGGGACACGTGCCCAGTTTCAAAGCCTGGCACCAGGGTCAGTGCAAGAGCAGCTCCCCAGGGTCAGGTTTGAGCAACACAAATCCCAAATCATGAGAGACCCCTCTCAAGGGTACCAGGGCTGGAAGTGACCCACAAAGAACATCAAGGCCAACTCCTGGCCCTGCACAGGACACCCTGTGCCTGAGAACCTTGTCCAAATGCTCCTTGAACTCTGTCAGGCTTGGGGCCGTTACCACTGCCCTGGGGAGCCTGTTTCAGTCTCCATCCACCCTCTGGGTGAAAAACCTTTTCCTAATATCCAACCTAAACCACCTGCACACAGCTCCATGTCATTCCCCCACATCCTGCAACCGATCACCAGAGACCATAGATCCGTGCCTGCCCCTCCACTTCGCTCGAATATTCACAATCCAAACTTTATTGGTTTTACCCAAAGCCCTCAGTAAGAAAGAATTAAGTGATCTGCCACACATGGGGTTCCATAATCTTATCTGACCCCTCTCTTACAAACCACATTTTACCAACAGACACGCTGCTCTCGGTCCCAAGGCACAATTAACTAAATTACATCGGGGACAAGACTGACCACCACTGCTTCCACAGACTGGTGTGCAAAGCCGTGAGAACGACCTTCCCCTCCACCCAGAAAGGCCCAGAACGGAGTCCATGCGCAGCCGGGGGTGGCAGCGGGCACTACCAGGCCTTTCCATGCCCCTCCGCATCTCCCCGCTTCTCCGGGCAGGGCGGGGAAGAGGCAAGATCGAGCAATTTAGGTAAATAACACCTACACGGCCCGAACGTGCGAGCTGGCAGAGCTGGGGGAGGGGACGGCTCCCGTTCCGCGGGGCTCTGCCCTTCCTGCGCGGCCGAGGGCGGCCCCGCACCGGGCTGGGGGCAGCGGGGCGGCCCCTCGCAGCCCCTGCCGCTCCCCCCGGGGACTCGGAGCCCCTCCG
>VZRH01007401.1:80708-101454 GCA_013397555.1 Urocynchramus pylzowi
TCCCACCGTGTCCGGCGCCGGCTCGAGCTGTGAGCCAGCCTGGAGGGGAGGGGGGTTGTGCTGAGCTATGTCTGCACCCCTTTGACCCCCCCCAGGATCTCCCCATGCCCTTCAGAAGGGAGCCAGCCTGGCCCCCCCTCACCTCGACCTCACGGAAAGCTGAGCCCGGCCAGGCTTCGCCCCACTTCCCTCCCGCTGTGGGAGTCTCCCCCAGGGGAGGCCGCTGGCCCAAAGCTCGCAGCCCCTCACCCCGGGTCACTCCCATTAGGTAAAGGAGCAGCTCGTCCTGGCGGGGGTATCTCCCTCTCGCGCTTTCCTTGTATTGTACGGGCCTGGGTCATCGAGGAAATCTTACAGGTCCTTCTGCTGCCGAGTGGTCACGGGGGAAGCCCGGCCCCCTTCCCCCCATTGTCAGCGGCCGGGCCGTATCCTCGCTCCAAGCCCCGGCCCCTAAAAATAGCTCTTTGTCAGGCGATTGTTCCGACACCTTCGCGGCGGCATTGACGTGGGCCGGAGCGGGAGAGCGGTGGGGTAGGTGGAGGGGAAGGGCTGGAGGTCCCCCCTGGGACCACTCGGAGGATTTGCCGCTGATAACGGCCCCTGTTGTGGGGAAATGGGCTCCCGGCGCGAGGCACGGTGCCGAAGGCCTTCCCGTGCCGCTGCTGCCCGCTGCTCACCTCTCCCCCACCTGCCCCAGCCCTCCTGCCAGCCCCGCACCCCACACCGCCCTGGATCACCAAGTGGGGCAAGTGTCTTCCCAGGGCACAGCGGGGACAGAGCCCTCCCAAAATCCTCCCAAAATCCCAGTTCAGATCCTGCAGGGTGGGGTTCAGCCCTGCCCCCCCCAAATGGGCTCCCTGGGGTGTCCCTGTCCTGCTCACCCCACTGGGGCCAGGGCAGGCAGGGGCAGCCCTGGCGGAGTGGGGCTGCTGCTCTGTGGGATGGCCACATTTTGGAGGGTTTAAGGCCATCCCTGCAGCACTGTTCCTGCCCTGAGCATCTGCAGGCATTCCCTGCAGTGAGGCCTTTTCCCATCCCCTCTCAGAGGCCCATCTCCAGCCACGGTGCCTGTTTGATTGAGTGTGGGCCCTGCCGTGGGATCCCGGGGAGCCGGCACCACTGCAGGGATTATGCTGGGAAAGGGGCAATGGAGACATCCTGGGACAGCCCCCTCCCTTGTCATCCCCTGCCACCCACTGCCAGCTGAAGGTGACGACCCCCCTGGGCCCTCTCCTGCCCAGCTATCCCAGCTGCAGAAATAGGATTTTATTTCCCATGAAGACATTTGGATTAAAATAACCTCCTGGCCCAGATCCCTTTTTTCTGATGTGGCTGGAGATGTTTGCCCACAGCGCTGCTGGGTATCCAAGCCTTGACCCTCCAGGCTGCTGTCCCCATGGTGGGGACATGCCTGTCCTCTGCCTGGCCTTTAGGGACGTATCCCTCTCCCAGCCATGCCCGGCCTCACTGACTCAGAGCCGCTGGCCCTGCTCACCTGCTGTGCACAGGCTGAGCTGAGCCCCTAGGGCTGCTGGCCGTGGGGCAGGGCACGGGGCCAGCCCTGCTCTGATTACCCCCAGCGTTTTTTCCTTTTTCTTCCTTAATTTACTGAGGGCTAAATCCAAATATTACAACTTCCCCTCCGCGCCGCTGGTTACGCAGGCGGCCCCGGCCGGGCATTGTCTTATTGTTTGCAGAGGGAAGCTCCAGCGGGAGATTAACCTGGCGTTCACCCCGCGCCACGGCCTCACACCCTGTCCCTGCTGCGGGGCCCGTGTCCCCAGGGACCGCAGCTGGCACGAGGTCCCAGCTCTGAGTGGTCCCGTGCATGGCGGGAACATGGCAGGGTGGTGGCAGCCCTGCAGCAGTGCCTGCTGCACCCCTGGGATATGTGGCACCTTGGGGCATTCTTGCTGTGCATCCCTCATGATGGTGATCACCTGGAAGGTGTCTTGGAGGTCTCAGGCAGACCCTTTGCCCGTTTTTTCCCCGGGGACCCTGGCAGGATGCTGGAGGGTCAGTACAGTCTGGGTCTGCTGGCACAGGGAAGCAGGGACTGCCCAGCACCCCCACCTGGAGGACCATCGTGCTACCCCTTGGTCATCCCATCCCATCCCATCCCATCCCATCCCATCCCATCCCATCCCATCCCATCCCATCCCCTCCCATCCCTCCCTGATCCTTCTCTCCACCCTGTCCTGGGCAGCAGAGATGTGTCACCCTGTCCACACTCAGTGCCATCCAGACCTTGGGGGCCCCTTCCCAGTCATTTGCCCCCAGGTCTGACAGGGCTCAGAGTGACCTGTGACACTCAGGCTGTCACTGTCACAGGAAGGATTCCCCAGGCAACAAGCAACAGAGCTTTGCTCCAGGATACACTGGGGTCTTTGTCATGAGTCTCTATTCTGGGGAAAGCCCAGGGAGGGTCAGGCAGCACCCAAAGGTGTTGCCAAAGGACAAGGAATGAGTAGGGCTGGATCCTGGCCCCAAAATGTGTCTTTGTGTCCTCTATCCCCGTCTGGCTCCTCTTGCTCTGCTGACTCAGACTCAGACATGGTTTGACTCCACAGCCCCATCGTGGGGGCGGTGGGTCGGGAAAGCAGCGCTGCCCACGGACTGCAGGCGCTGCCCGGCCCCTCTGTCCTCCCACACCCCGTGGCCAGACTGACCCTCCTGTCTCCCTGCTTGGCCATGGATCCCTTTCCAGCAGCCCTGGTGCACAGCAGTACCAGGGGCTGTCCTGGCCCCTGTCACTGGGGATGAGCCCCAGCCTGACCCCTGCCCACGGCTCCAGCAGCTCCAGCCTGGCCAGACCCAGCCTCATCCGTCCCACCAGCAGGGCAGCTCCCGGCACCCGCGGGTGCAGCCCTGCTGCATTCCAGCCTGGCTGGCCAGCCTGTGGGGAGGCTGAAATATTTGGGAGGGGAATGGAGAAGGGAAAGGGGAAAAAAAAATAATAAAATAAAAATCTATAAAAAGAAAGTTTAAAAACACAAGTTTAAAAAAAAAAACAAAACACCAGGCGCGGAGTGCAGCTGCGGTTCTGGTTCCAGTTCCCAGGTGATGTCAGGCCTGGAGCCTCTCCAGCCCTGGCCCCTCAGAGACGGTCTTTGTGGGTTCAGCACTGAGTGTTTTTCCTTCCTGAGACTCGGGGACACCTTCCTGTCTCAGAGAAAGCGGCCAAGAGCCTTTCCAAGGGTGTCCGCACGCAGGAAGGGGAGAGGATGGGAGGGGAGCGTGGCTGAGCTCAGTGCAGGGCTGCGGCTGCCGGGGAGCCCGCGGTGGCCGTGAGCGATCGGTGGCCACAACACTCACCCCACACGGGGCAAAGGGGCACCCAGCTCCCACCAGCCCGGCAGCTCTGAGTCACCGTTTCCCTCTCACGGTGCTGGGAGGGGCTGGAATGTGCTGGGACCCACAGGCTTGTCACTGGGACTTGCTGGGACCCGTGGCCCCAGTGCTGGGACATGCTGGGATCCATAGCCTCAGCAGTGGGACGTGCTGGAATCCACAAGCCCAGCACTGGATGTTACTGGGTGCTCAGCTTCTGCACTAGGACATGCTGGGACCAGGGCTGCTACACTGGAGCTTGCCCGGGGGTCATTGTGCCATCCTTGGCACTGGGGTGTGCTGACATCCATGGCCCTAGCACTGTGACATGCTGGATCCCACAGCCTCAGCACTGGGACGTACTGGGATGCATGGCCTTTATACTGGAGCTTTCTAGGGCCCCAGTCTCTGGCACTGGGACATACTGGATGCACAGCTCCTTTTGCAAGGACTCATTGGGACTCATGGTCTTCATATTAGAGCTTGTTGAGACTCCTGTTGCTGGCACTGGGATATCCTGGGACACTGGTGCTCAGCCCTGGGACATACTGGGACCTATACACTCAGTGCTGGGACCTGCTGTGTCCCCAGCACTGGGACCACCAACCCTTGCTGAGCCCCTGGGGGTTCCAGAGCTGCTCCTTCACGAGGACGGTCCCCTTTTATGTGAGGGTCGGGTTGTTTGCAGAGCACAGCATCCCCCACGGCCCCTGCCCCCCGATAAACCCGGGGGCAGGGATTCTGTGTCCTGGGCTGTTTGGAGAATCTCACGGCTGTTTATTGGGGTCTGGGACACATTAGCCACGCTGAGAACAAACCTCTCCCACCCACCCCGGTCCCTGCTTGGGACCAGCTCTCACAGCTGCACCGCGCTGTCAGCTCCATAAATCAAACCCGGGGGAGGGAGCCCGGGGCAGGCTCACCTCGGTGAGCAGGGGGCCAAGAGGTGCTGTGGGCTCCCAACAGAGCCCCTGCCCGGGGCAGGCTCCAGCGGGACCCCAGCGTGTTCCCCCTGCTCCGCTCCATGTTGGCTCCAGGACCCTAGGGAGACAGGGCAGCTCCAGTTCTTCAGCCCTTGGGGGGAGCCCCCAGCTGCCCCATCCACAGCTGCCTCTGCTCCGTGGGACACGCCGGCCCCTGGGAGCCGCCAGCCCCGGCACAGCACCATTCCCAGGCTCAGCAATCTGCACCGCCCAGCCAGTCAAGAATCCCCTGTGGGGATCTGGCCTGGGAACCCCCCATGTCCCCACCTGACCCCGTGCAGGTGCTGCTGCCTGCAGCTCCACCATGCAAGGCTCTGCATGGCCATCGTGGTGGCAGTGGCAGTCACAGTGGGGATAGTCATTGTGCTGGTGGCAGTCATAGTATTGGTGGCAGCGGTGGCGATGGTGGCAGTTGCAGTGGCAGAGACGTCACGCCAGTCATGATGTACCAGGTGGAGGGCAGGGCAGCAAAGCACTTACACCAACCCCAACCCACCACTTGGGCACCCGTGGCTGCAGCACAGGGCTGGCAGTGCCATCCCCATCCCATGGCATGGCACTGACCCCCTTGGGATTTCTGCAGCCTTTGTGGGGCTAAAGCTGTCATCAGGGCCTGGGGACACAGGGACAGCTCACCCAGGGGTCTCACCCCATGTGAATCCCACTGTGGCACAGGCTGGGATGGTCCCACTGGTTCCAGCGGCACAGAGCAGCAGTGCAGGGCTGGGGCTCCAGAGCCATCTTGGGGACCCCCACTCACCCCACCCGGGGGTGACAGGCAGGCACTGGCCCATCAGAAAAATAAGGTTTTATTTTCCAAGCAGCTGCACGTGCACAGCCAGCATCCCCAGGGCCACGACACCGTCCCCCCGGAGCGCCTCGACGCCGGCCGCACACAGGCCCCTTCCAGTCCAGCCCCGGGGCGCGGGGACCCCCTCCCCGGCCCTGCCCCGCGTGGGCAGCCTCGGCCACGGGAGCGTCCTCCCGCCCCCCTGCCGGCTCCAGGGCCAGTGTCGCTGTGGTGCCAGCCTGGGCTCGGCCGCTGCCACCTCAGGTGAGCAGCTCCCTCCCTCCCCGCTGCGGTCTCTGGGCTGGCGTGTGCGGGCTCCGTCTGCCTCTGCCGCTGTCTCAGGCGGGTGCTGCCGGACCCCGGCTCATCTCCGCGACACTCGCAGGGGCGTCACCCCTCGCACCTTCAGGCAGTTGCCCCCGAGGTCCCTCCGACTGCCCTGCAGAGAGAGGAGGGAGAGCTGCAGGTACCGTGGGGTGTCTGGGTGGGGGCACCCCGCTCCTGCCCACCACACCGACTCCTCCATGGGGACCCCCTGTGAGACGGCCTGTGGCTCAGTCCTGGGGTGGCTCTGTGCTGCCTGGAGTGGACAGACGGATGGAGCTGTGCCTGACAAGTGGTTGAGTGGGTGGCTGGGAGGTGAGTGCTGTGGTGGAGCCCTCCAAGATAGGTCCCCCTTGGCCTTGTCACCCTGCAGGACACAGTCCCCATGGCTGCTCGGCACCGCAGGGTTCAGACCTGTGGCAAGGGCCAGTAGCACCCCAGGACAGACACACGGCCCCAGACAGATCCACAGCCCTGACAGACGGAGTCCAAACTGGGATGGGGAGGCTCAGCCCTACCTCACAGTTTATGAGAACAACATCAGCCCAGTACAGCCCAGTGTAACGCAGCACAGACCAGCGTGGTCCAGATTTAGCCCAGAACATTCCAGTATAACTCAGCATGGATCAGCTGAGCCCAACAGAGCCCAGTTCCAACCCAGCCTATTTCCAGCCTTGCACAGCCAAGCATGGTCCAGTACAGCCCATTTCCAGCCCATTTCCAGCACAGTACAACCCATTTCCAGCCCTGCCCATTTCCAGCCCTGTACAGCCCCTTTCCAGCCTCAGGGCTGGGATGCAGAGTTGGATCCCAACCCAGCTTCCCCATTGCCCTCCAGCAGGAGTTTCCCAGCCCCAGTGCCTCCATAGGGTCCCCTGGGGCACCCAGCACTGTGCCAGACCCCTGGCTCCAGCCCCAGGAAGTAGCCCAGAGGATCCCAGCTCTGCCAGGGACCAGGGCTGGAGGACCCCAGGAGGGCTGGAGAGGCTGCTGAGGGGGGCAGCAGGAGCAGGGGAGCAATTAAAAATGGAGCAGCAAAATATGAAAAAGCTCTGAGGGCTGGAGTGTGACCCATGGCTGTACTGCTTGGGGTCACACATGGGACATCTTGAGGGTCTGTGGGGACAGCAGCAAGTACAGCAGCCCCTGCTCACAGCCCTGCCAAGGGATGTCCAAGAGATTGGGCAGCTTCCAGCCCTGCACCCCATATCCTGCACAGCTATTCCTGGGTCAAGCACACCCAGGACCCTGGCATGGGCAGCAGGGTGGGCTCACCACAGGAAAGGTGTCCCTTGAGCCACAGGGTGCTGAGGGGCATCAGCTGGGTGGGCAGGGCAGGGGTGCTCTGCCATGGCCCAGCTCAGCCGTGTGGGAGCTGTGCCAGTGCTGCCAGCAGACCCTGCATGGGAACACTGGATGGGGAACTCTGTCTGGCCCCCCTCAGGGGCTGTCTGCTGGGCTCTTCCTGTCCTTATCACATCAGAGAGCTGCTGGAGTAGCCCTGCTGCAGTGCTGGTGGCTGGCAGGGCTGGGTATGGAGATGGGGATGAGGACGGGGATGGGGATGGAGAAGAGGTCAGCCAGCGAACTCTAAGCTCCCCTGGGACAACCAGTGCCTCCAGCTCCGGGGTGACTGTTCAACCCCTGAGACCTCCCAGCCCGGATGGACGTGGGGGAGCAGCCCAGCCCTCTGACGTGAGCACGAGCTGTAGGCGTGTGGCTACAAGCAGGATTTGGCCAGGAGCAGCCAAAACCTCCAGTGGGAGCTGGAGCCAGAAGCTGTGGTTCTCACTGAGCCATGCCAAGTCTCTTGCCCCGCTCAGCCCAGGCAGGGTCTGCTGCCCCCCATCCCTTGGGGACATGCTGAGCCTCCTGCCCCACTCGGGCCAGTAAGGGGAGGAAGAACCCCAAGCCATCCCCGAACCCCACTCACCCCTTTCCGCTGGTTGCTGAGGCAGAAGGTGCAGATGCTGCGGGGCTGTTTGCTGTCCAGGTCGCCCTTGGCGCCATAGATGGCACTGAAACAGGGCTGCCCGTCCTCGCAGCCCTCGCCCAGCAGCAGCACGTTGGCCAGGTGGGAGATGTAGCTGGAGGCCAGGCGGAGGGTCTCGATCTTGGACAGCTTCCGATCCACCGGCTCGGTGGGGATGAGGGTCCGCAGGGCGGTGAAGGCCGTGTTGACGCTCTGGGTCCGGTCCCGCTCCCGTGCGTTCGCCGCCTGCCTCTGCTTCACCATCACCATCGGTCCCGGCTTCCGCGGCAGCTTGCGGCGAGCCTCGGCGCCCTCGCAGCAGCCGAACGACTGGTCCGACGTGTCGCTCTCGCTCCGGTTCTCCTCGTCCTCCGAGAGCATGCTGAGGTCGGGGTAGAGCACGCGGGCGGCCACAGGGCGCAGCATGGTGAAGGCCATGGCGGGGTGCCCGCCCGCACCCCCGGCCCTGCTGCGGGCACCCCCCGGGCTGCGGGGAGCCTTCCCCCGCCGGCACAGCTGCGACCGCGGCTCCGGACGCCTTCCCGCTGCTGCTCCGCTGCGGCAGCTGAGCAGGGCTGGGACGACTGTCTGCAGGGGGAATCGGGATTTATACGGCCGGGGAGGGGCTGGCTCCGGAGCCCACCCCCAGCCGGCCCCCCGAGCTCCGGCCAGCGGCCAGTGGCCAGCGGCCAGCGTCCTCACCCCAGCCCTCAGAGCCAGTGCTGGCTCTGGCCACTGGCCTGGCCCCACTCCGGCACGCTGGCCTGGCTGCGGGCACCTTGACCCCAGGTCATGCCCACGGTGGTGACTGAACCGTGGCAGTGCCAGGGCCACTGTCCAACAAGTGCTCCCTGTGCCATAGCCTCTGGCACCTGCACAGCAATGTCACACACAGGCAGCGTGTCCCCAGCCCCTGCCCGGCTGTCCCTGCCAGCCCTAGGTCCTGCACAGGGTGGCATGAGAAGAACCTGGGGCACAGGAGCTGGGATGGGGAAGGCAACCAGGAGCGGGTGGCACTGGTGGGGTGCCTGGGGTGTTTATCAGAGGAATGCCAGTGGGGGACATGCTGCTGCCCACACCCTGCCATGCCCCCCTGGCACAGGGGCTGCGCCCAGGAGGATGCCCGGAGCAGTCAGGGAGCAGCAAGGGCAGGCAGCCTCGCAGGGATGCACTCCTCGCTCCTCTGTTTCCAGGGCCTGGCACCGTGCCTGCCCACCATGGGAGGTGACAGGGACACATGGAGAGGCACGGGCAGCGCTGCCGGCAGCGCTGCCAGGAGCATTTCCTCCCGCCCTGGAGGAAGGTGTGTGCCGGCAGTGGAAACACGGAGTCTTTTCCTGAGAGGGGAGCGATGAGCTGGCAGCAGCGGGAATCACCGGTGTCCTGGGAAGGGCTGGGGGTGCCCCCCAGCCTGACCATTGCTCCTTGTCATTCCTTGGCATTCAATACCACAGACTATGGCCCTGCTCCTCCTCACCAGAGAGGTCAGCGCGGGTCCCACTCTGCCCTCAACCCCCCAGCCCTGAGCCCAGCCCTCCCAGGAGCAGGCAAGGGGGTGGCCAGCTGAACCAAGCAGGCAGGAGGCTTCCTGCCTGCCTTCCTCCCCTTCCTCCTCCTCCACGATGCTCCAGGCATGATGCAGGTCAAGCGGCAAAAACATGCGGAGGGCAGGACCCGGCTCCTGGCAGACAGCCCCAGGGCTGCTGGGGATGTGGCAGGAGACTTGGCAGTGCCAGCTGCAGTCCCCACTGTCCAGCAGCTCCACAGCCACAGAGGGATGCTGGGGGAAATCTTGGAGGCTTGCCAGGGCTGAGACAGTGGCCGTGGAATGAGCCAGCATATCACAACC
Source organism: Urocynchramus pylzowi (assembly GCA_013397555.1). NCBI lineage: Eukaryota > Metazoa > Chordata > Aves > Passeriformes > Fringillidae > Urocynchramus > Urocynchramus pylzowi. Next base: position 89,957 of record VZRH01007401.1, read on the forward strand.
AGCCCAGTGAGGTGGTCAGCGGGGTGCCCTGGGGGCCATGGAATGGGGTGGCACCCCGTTCCCCAGTGCCCCATGGGCAAAACCCTATGGTTGCAGGACTGCAGCTTGTGGTATGGCTCCTGGGGTCTGGGTCCCCCCATGGGCTCTCCTAGTGCCTCCAGGGCTTGTGGCTGCTGGACCATGACAGGGGCAGCTGTGCTGCCTGGCACAGGCACCACTTCACTGCCTCCCATCCTGCTGGCTGTGAGCAAACAGCCCCTCTGCCCCCCGCGGGGCACAGGCAGCCCCCGGCTGGCCGGACCCCCTGCCCTGTTTTCCTTCACCATTTGTCTGCCTGTGCAGAGCCTGTAAATCACGCAGTGGGGGGCAGAGAGATGGGCTGGGGGCTGGTGGTCTTGCTGGGGCTGGGGACATGTAGGGCTGCACCATGGGCTAGGGGTGCTGCTGGAGCAGGGGACGTGCAGGGCCACACCAGGGGCTGGGGACATGCAGGGCCGAGCAAGAGGACAGGGGTCCTCCTGGGGATGAGGATGGGCAGAGGTCTGCACTGTGTCCACACTGGCAGCTCTCACCATGCATCAGTCCCCATGAGGGACCCCAACCTTCTGTAGCATTTGCTCAAGTGCAGACCCCCACAAAAGGGTACGTGCAGGCAGTGCCAGGGGCAAAGCTGGGGATGGGCAGGCCCTTGGCATGAGATTCAGGGAGCAGGCAGGGAACAGGCAGCGAGGAGGCAGGTGCCTGTACAGAGAGGAGAACCCCCACTCTGCCCTCCTCTCACCCCAGAGTCTTGCTGAGCCATGGCTGGGGGTCCACAGCAGCCCCTGGCCCTGACAGGTGGTAAGACGGATGGCAGGGGCTGTGTACTCAGCTGCACGTCCCACACATGGCCACCAGCTGACAGGACAGGCTGGGGGGGTCACCCAGTCCCCACGCCCAGCCAAACTGCCCCAGGGCTTTTCTGGGGGGCATGGCCACGTGTGGGGTGCTGGTGGCCTGTGGGGTCTGGAACATGGCAGGGCACAGGCAGGGAAGGAGCAGCAGACAGGAGATGGCTCAGTGTGGGGTGGGGACAGCACACGCGTGTGCACACACGAGTGAGTGTGTGGGTGTGCAGCTGCACACATCTGTACATCCAAGCATGCATGGATGTGTGCACAGTGTGTGCACAGGGATATACGTGAGTATGAGGCTGTGTGCACGTGTTTGTGCAGTTGCACGTGGATGTGGATGCGTGCCTGTGGGTGCCATGTCAACCCCAAATGCCACCACCCCCTGCTGCAGTGACACCTCCATGCTGGCACAGACGTGTGTATGTGTGACCACCGCCTCGCCAGATGCTGCACACAGGAGGATGGATGGACAGGAGCTGTCATCCCTGGCTGGGAGAGCAGCAGGAGCCATGGGAAGCAGGGAACGCTGCGGGCTCCCGCCTGTCCAGCTGCCTGCGGATGCTGTGGCTGCGGGGCAGCAGCCGGGTTTTCCTGTGCTGCCTGGCAGGCGTCTGGTACAGGACGTGAGCCCCTGTGCCTGGGCCCCCCCAGCTCCCCTAGCACTGTGGCCTGGGCTCTGACTCAGCTGGGCAGTGCGAGGTGCAGCTGAGGCTGAGGCATCACAAACCTTCTGCCAGCTTGGGTGGGTGCCAGGACACTGCGTGGTTTGGCATTGCAGCTGATCCAGCTGACTAACTGACCCCCGGGCAGAGGGCAGCACCAGGCAGTGGCTCAGGCATTCACGGGACCCTGCATGGGACGTACAGCACAGAGGGGACATGGCCTGAGCATGGGGTTGAGCCCTAAATCCAGTCCAACCAGGCATCTCCTGCTTGGCAGGCATTGTGGGGTCAGGGTGCTGGGCACCCTGAGGGCTGGGTCCTGCCTCTGCTGCCAGGGAAATGCCCCCTGCCCCCCACAACAGGGAGTGTTTATCTTCGAGGTGATACTTAAGTGTAAGAAAATAAACAGGGAGCAGATGGGGCAGGGGCCAGGGCTGCCCCCGGCCCCACGGGAACGCTCCAGCCCTGCTGGGAAAACACCACGGCCGGTGAGGCAAATGGATTCCAGACCCGCGGCAGGGCTGGAACATGTGGCCACCAGGACACCGGGCCTGACCCTGTTGAGCCCTGGTGAAGCAATGCTGGACTGATCCATTCAACTCCACCCCACCCCACCCCATCCCATTCCATCCCACCCTGTCCTATCATGTCCCATCCCATCCCATCCCAACCCATCCACGCCATCCTACCCCATCCCATCCTACCCAGTGCCCCAAGTCCACAGCCCCTGACCAGACCTTGGCCCTGGGGGATGTCCAGGACTGGCCCCTCTGCCTGTGGCTCCCCAGTTTCAGGGTGCTCAGGCCGGTGAGACCACAGGCCTGGGAGCTGCCCCATCCCAAAGGCACAGTCCTGTCCAGCTGGGCACACAGAGCATCCAGCTGAGTCCAGTGAGGCAGAGGTCTCATCCCAGGGGAGTCTATCCCTGCTCCCCAGCACAGGGAGACCAGAGATGGCAAATGTGGGAGCCCCTGGAGCCCCCTGGGTGGGAAGGGGCAGCGAGTGCCATGGGGACTGGGCATTGTGAAACATTTGGGGGAACAGGAGAGTTTCCCCATTTCCTGGATCAGGGCTGAATCAGGGTGACCTGGTGGGTCCCCAGGCAGTGTGGGAAGCCCCAGGCCCCCCCTGCCCCCCGGGCTGTACCTGAGGGCTGGGGCTGCTGGTCTGGAAGGCATTACACGCCTGTCGCACGGGGAAGTCTGTCCCAGTTCCGGAGCTGGGACCCCCCCCCCGCCCAGCCCGGGCCGGGGGGAGCCCACAAAGCTCCTTTGTTCCTGCCCTGGAACGAATGGATTGGAGGCAGCCGGATCGGCTGTCAGCCGGCGACACCAGAGACCCCGCGGGTCAGGCAGAGGGAAGGGGGACAGGTGGAGGACGGACGGATGGAGGCAATGCAGGGCTCTGCAGAGACCCATTCCTGTGCCAGCCAGGGGGCTGTGGCACCAGTAGCCCCAGCTGGGAACCAGCTCCCACTGCCCACACCATGCCAGCCCCACGGATGCACCAGTCAGCCTGGAGATGCTCACACGGCACCTTGGACACAGCTCCGGTGCCAGGGAGCCCTGGGAGTGATGTCAGGACACCCTGGGGCTGGCACGGACCTTTGGCACTGTTTGCAGAGGACGGTAAGCTGGAAAAGCAGATCCTGCAGCAGGCTTCCCAGCTGGAAGAAACCTCCATGGCTTGCAGGAGTCGCAGGATCTGGGCAGCCTCAGTTCATTCCCACTTTGTGGAATCCCCAGTTCTGTTGAGCTGCCTCTTATCCAAGGGATGAGGGGCACAAGCCTGGGAGAGTGGGGCAGACAGAGTACATTTGAGATGCCCAGCAGTGGGGGCACACAGGATATGGGTAGACATCAGTCCCTGCCATGGGATACCCGTTTGGGGGCACTCTGGAAACGTCCACATTGCCCCAGGAGCTGCCGCAGGAGCTGCTACCTCCTCCCTCCACCCCCCCGCTCTCTAACAAGAGGAAACTTTTTAGCACGCCACAATTCTTAGGAGAAATTTATGGCCCATCAGGGAGCCGCAGGCCAGGGCTGCTCTCCGTGAGTGCCTGCAGGGCTTCCTCCCGGCACACAGCTGCTTTCATGCGGCACATGCAGCTCTGCCGCGCCGGAGGCTCCCTCCCGTCCCTTCCCCTCACCCAGCACCCCCAGCCCACCCTCCTCTTCCTCCCCAGCGGACCCTGCAGAAACGTGGAGGCAGCGGTAAATTGTGCCCTGTCTGATGCCAGCGCTGCCAGCTCCTGCCGTGCAGACGACCCGGCCGTGCCCTCCTCTCCCCGCCCGCTTCTGCCCGAGGGGAACAGGATCCGTTCAGGAGGAGCAGGGCTGATGGGGCAGAAGTGTCCAGCGCAGTTCCCGTCCCAGTCCTTCTGCTGACTCACGGCGTGGTGAGTGAGTCACTGGCCTTTCCCCTCCCTGGATGGAGACTCTCGACTTAGAGGGATGCTGGGATGCCCAGGGGATGCTCGAGGCGTTTTTTCCAGGCTGCACGTGGGGTGAGGACGTGGTGCTTGCAGAAATGACAGCATTCCAGCATGGCAGGACCAAAGAATCCCCACAGCTGGGCCACAGCTGACCCTGAATTCAGCTCCATAGCAGGGTGGGCTGGCAGAACATTGTCCTGTCACGGCATCCATCCCCCAGCACAGCATCCATTCCCTCACAGAACATCCATTCCCTGGCAAAGCATCTGTCCTTGTTCTGTGTGCCCACAGCCACTGCTCTCGCTGTGCCGTGCCACCATGCTGTGCCGTGCTGTGCCATGATGGACCATTGCATTCCTGCTCCCAACCTCAGCACCCTCTAGCACCACGCCAAGGAGCTGCAGGGGTTTTGAACATCTTTATTCCAGGTGCAGCAGTGGGTGTCCCCACCGCAGGATTTTGGAGATGTCCCCCACAGAGACTGGGACCACTGGTGAGCCCAGAGCCGCTGAGGGAGGCCTGGACTGGCCATGCCGGGTCGGCTGGGTCTCTTCCCTGTGTCCTGATTCTGTTGTGTCCCAGTTCGCCTGTACCCCTTCCCGGTTCAGCAGTGCCCCGAATGAGCTGTGACTTGTCCCAGTTCCAGTGTGCTCCGGTTCAGCCATTCCCGCTTGAGCCATGCCCCGGTTAAGCCCATTCCATCCCGGTTCAGCTATTCCCGGTTGACCCGTGCCCCGGTTTAGCCTGTTCCACCACGGTTCAGCTATTCCCGATTGCTCCGTGCTCCCGTTCATCCCGCCCGCCCCGGTTCCTCCCGCCCCGGTTCCTCCCGTCCCGTCCCGGTCCGCGCGGGCGCTCCGGGCGGCGCAGCGCGGCACAATAGCGCCCCCTGCCGGCCCCGACGGGCGCCTCCCGGTACCGGGGAGAGCCTGACCCATCCTGGCCGGGACCCCGGGGACCCTCCGCATCTGGGGGACCCTCACCTCATCCCGGCTGCCGGGACCCCGGGGACCCTCCACGTCTGGGGGACCCTCACCTCATCCCGGCTGGAGGAACCCCGGGGACCCTCCGCATCTGGGGGACCCTGACCTCATCCCGGCTGGAGGAACCCCGGGGACTCCCCAGGGCTGAGGACGCAGACCACATCCTCATCAAGGGCTCACGGGTCGGAACCAACAGGGATAGAAGGGGCTGCTGGGCATCCTCGGGTTGCTGGGCTAGCGCAGGTGAGGTGTGGAGGAGCCGAGGTAGGTACGGAGGTCGCTGAGGGTGGAGGGGATGATCTTGGCGGGGATGGTCTCTCGGCGGAGTGCCTGGTGGGCAGCATAGCGGTGGCAGCCCCCGAAGGAGTAGAAGTAATCGCCGCCCTCACTGCCTTTGATCCAGAGCACGTCGATGGGGGGCACCCGCTCGGGATCCTCCTGGGAAGGGGAAGAGACATCCAAGAGCAACACACCCCGGCACTCCCAACCTTCCCTGACACCCCCCGACCTGACCGTGCCAGGGCTTGGGTGCTGGCAGCTTCCCCAGCAGTGCTCTCTGAACGGGTGCAGGAGGGGCTGCCTCTGCATCCCGGGGGCTGTGCTCACCTGCAGGGTCTCCATCAGGCTCTGCACCTTTCCCGGCTCCAGCTCTGCCGGGATGGGCCGGATGAGGACCCGCATGGGCACGTTGTGCACGGCCGAGATGTGCTGGCTGTGGATGCTCCTGTCCTCGGCCTCTGCCATGGCTGTGGCTGCCGGCCGGCCCTGGCCTTCCTCTGTCCTGCTCGGCCGAGTCCTCCGCTCTGCCCCGAGCAGTGCAGCGCCCAGCCGTACCCCTCTACTTCCTCCTTGCCCAGCCATCGTCATCGGCACGGCCTCCGCCCCGCCGTTTTGCAGAGTCACTGCGAAGGGCAGGACAGACTTCCGGGCCGGGTGCCAGAGCCGGCTGGCCCGCTGCCTGCTCCGGAGAGCCTGCGGTCAGGGCTGCCCTCGGCTCCTCCTTCCCCTGGGACACCCGTGGGCACGCGGCAGCTGAGCCCCCCGCCGTGTGTGCCTGGGGGTCCTGTCCTGCTCCCTGGGGCTCTCGGGTCCCACCTGGCCGGGCCGGGCCACTAAGGATCATCCTGCAGCTGAGAGTTGGTTTATGCCCCCCACATGCCTGGCTGTTACCGGGAACACATCCCCAGCCCAGAGCCCCCTCCCTGCTGCGCTGACACCTATGGGGTCCACAGCGAGGAAGATGAGGCATGAAACAACTGCAGAGCTGAGCAGCGATGCTGGGATGCTCCACAGCTGGGCAGGCATCAAAGAACTTCAGCCCTGAGCCTTTCTGGGTCATTTCCTCAGACCAGTGCTCCAAACGTGGAGAGGCTCCCGGGAGGAACTGGGTCTCCCACCCCACTGGCTGCTGCAACCGGGACACCCTGAATCCACAGCAGGGACATGATGACAGGGGATGGCTGCTCCCAGTGCCCTCACCCTGGCTCCCTGGTGTCGTGCAGGGTCCTCAGCCCCAGAGCTGACTCAGAAGCATGCAGATGATGGTCAGGGATGGTTTTGTGAGGCTCTGGAATTAGTTTTTTGCAAGGTGAATCTGGTAATGACTTTGTGGGTGAAAGATTGCACTGATGACACTGGGAGCCCAGGGCTCAGCTAGGTCTTTGCTGACAAACTGGATTCTAAAAATAATTTGCCTTCCCCCATTGGCACCTACATCTGGGAAAGGATGAGGAAAGAAGGGTGGTGAGCAGGAACGCCTGTCTGCCCCTGGGAGCAGGGGCTCTGCCGGGTTGTCGCCACTGGCGAGTTCAAATAAAATTTGCTCTCAGAATCCTCCCCGTCCCGCGCAGCGGCGCCCCGGGGGGGTGTGAGCGTTACCGGCGCCCTTCCCGGGCTGCCCCGGGCTCGGCGCCCGCTGCCGGCATTTCACACGCCGCTTTACTTCCAGGTCAGCGCTCCGCCGCGCTCACAGCCCCCGGCGCTCTCACGAGCAGGGTGGCATCGTAGCCCCTCCTTGTCACAGCAGGGGTTGTCTGGCTGCTGCCCACTGGCTGAAGGGCTGGCAGGGCCACGTGGGCAGCGTGGAATGCTCTGGGTGCTTCAGCCACCCGTGGCCAACGGGCTGCCAGGACATCACCCCTCTATCTGGGGCAGTTCTCTCCAGGATGCTCCAGCCCAGGAGTGGGCACAGGGCACCGTGGGACGGGCAGGGTGGCAGCTCGCGTGCCGCCACCCACCACCGCTGACAAATCCCCCAAGACACATGGTTAGTGGCAGAAATCCCTTTTATATCCCTGAATTGCATTACAAGTAATACTGCGGGTGGCCGGATCTCAGTAGACTTGTCATACTGGGGCTGGCGAGTACAAAACCTGGCAGAAAAAATCTATCATGCACGGAAAATTATTGCTGTAGTATCTGCTATTTACAGGAGAGAGGGGCAGCGGCGCAGTGCTCCAAGCCTGCCGGCCTCAGGACACCGCGCTCCGCGGAACGGCGCCGGCACTGTGGGGAGAACCCGGGGGGTGCCTGCGTGGCCAGGGCGATGCTCATCCCCTCTGTGGGGTGCGGATGTGTGGTCACCGTGCCGTGGCAGCGAGGACCATGACAGGGACATCCCCACTCAACCCGTGACCACCACAGGCACCGAGGCAGCGGGAGGAAGACGGTGCAGGGAGGAAGACGGCGCAGGAAGACGGTGTGGGGGTGCGCGAGTGCGGCCCCGCGGGGTGCCGGGCTGACTCCCGAAGTGTTGGGGACCGGCACAGGGCGACGGGGCTGTGGCAACTCGCGGCCCGAGGTAGGAAGCGGAGGCGTGGGTCGGGCCCCGCTCCGGAATGCCGTGCGCGGCGCTTGCTCCGGGGCCGGTGCGGGGGCGCTCCGCCGGGAGGTTGCATAGAGTGGCTGGTTTGTCCCCACTGGGCTGGCGCGGGGCACGGAGCAAAGCAGGAGCCCGTGGAAGCAAGGAAGACTAATGAGAAGGGCTTTGCCTTAGGGGGAGGCTTGCAGGACATGGAGCTGGACTGTCGGGCCAGCTCGGGCCCTCCTGCCTCCGTGCCCGCCACACACAGTCCGCTCTCGGGGTCCTGTCCCCGTCCGTGTCACCGTGGCTGTGTCCTGGGCACGGCAGTTCTGCTGCAGCTCTGCCACCTCCTGCGAGCCAGCGCTGGCATGGCCCGGCCAGTCTTGACAAATAAATAGTGAAAAGCATAAGTTATAAATAATATAAATAAGAACATTTAAATAGACTCACCCAAACTTTACAGCTACTCTGACCCCCTCCTCCTGAGTGCAGGTGGGGGGCAATGGCGAGGGAGCCGGGAGCCGGCTGGAGAAGGGGGTGGGGGACACATGGGGGGGTTGTTGGGGGTTTGGGTACTACCTGCCCCAGGGCTGGGTCTCCAGCCCAGCTGCCAGCCCAGCCCTTTGCATGGGGAGGGGGGCTGCACCTGCCTGGGGGGGCTATTCCCCATCACCGTGGCAGGGGCCAGTTGTGCCTGGCCAAGCTGGGAGCTGGGAGCCAATGGAGGTCATGTCCTGTGGATCTCTGCTGGAAGCCCCTGGCTCCTCCCTTGGCTCTTCCCTTGGCTCTTCCCTTGGCTCTTCCCCTGACTCCAGGGCTGCGGATCTGCAGTGCCAGGGTGAACGCTGTGCCACGGGGCAGAGGGGCAGCCGGGTGCCCTGTGTGGTGGGCTGCAGGGACCCGAGGCTCCAAGGGTGACTGGCAGCCCTGACCTCTGTCAGCCTCAGTGGCCATCAGTCCTGCTGAGCTGGCAGTAACACCAGCCCCTGGTCTCATCAAGATTCGGGTGAAGGGGAGGGTTTGCTCCTAGCGGGGAGCAGAAAAGTGTCTTTTCTCCCCCGGGATCCCCCGGGAAGAGAAGCAGCAGCTCTAAATAAATAATAGTAATAAATTAAATAAATAGAGGTGAAAGTCACAAGCTAGGGGAGGAAAGTCTCTCCCGGGTCTGGAAGAGGTCCCCAGGTGAGTCCCCCGCAGAGAGACCTGCCTGGCTGCGGGGGGGGCTCTGGGACCCAGGGGAAAGGAGCTGGGTCCCACTGTGGGGGACCCCCTTCCCAGGGAGCAGATGGGGAGTGAGTCTGTGGGGATGTGTCCTCCAGTCTCAGCACAGCAACAAACCAGCTGGCTGCAGCTGCAGGAGTGCTGGCACCGGGACTGGGACCAGGATGGGACGGGGGTGGGGATGGGGATGAGGATGGGGACAGGATGGGATGTACAGGGGAATAGGGATGGGCATGGGATGAGATGGGGACGGGGATGGGGATTGGACAGAAGGATGAGGTTGGGAATGGGGATGTGCACAGGGCTTGGGGGGCTAGTTCCCTATTGCACAGCTGTGTTCGGAGCCCTTGAAGCAGGCGGACTCGTAGTGCTTGTTGAGGTACGACTTGAGGGCGAAGGTCTTCTCGCACTGCTTGCACTTGTAGTGCTTGAAGGCGGAGTGGGTCTGCATGTGGGCGCGCAGGTTGGAGCGGTCGGCGAAGGCTTTGCCGCAGTGGGAGCAGCCGAACGGCTTCTCCCCGGTGTGGGAGCGCATGTGGCCCTGCAGCAGCCAGGGCCGGCTGAAGGCTTTGCCGCACACGTCGCACTTGTGCTTGAGGTTGTGGGTGAGGACGTGCATGGCCAGGGCGGGCATGGAGACGTACGCCTTCCCGCAGGTGGGGCATTTCCTCGCCATCTTGCTGTCCAGGCTGCGGTGGGTCTGCTTGTGCCGGCTGAGGTTGGAGGAGGTGGCGTAGGTCTTGCCGCACTCGGGGCAGGAGTGACGGTGGCTGCCACGGCGCTGGCTCTCGCTGCGCCGGCGCGACCGCCCGTCCGTGATGAAGAAGGCATCCATGGAATAGCTGTCTGTCACTGCCGCCTCCCCGTTGAAGTAGCGGGCGGAAAAGCTGGACTGCGGGCTCTCGGGATCGCTGTACTCCTCGTGGCCGGGTGCGTAGGCTGGGTCTGGTGGCGGTGGTGGCAGGCCTTGCTTCTTGTCAGTGTCGTAGCCGGCTGGCGCCAGGCAGTGCTGGAGGTACCCTGTGGGGACAACACAGTGGGGTCATTGTCCCTCCAGAGCAGCTTCGCTAGGGACAGGAAAAAGCCACAAGCTAAAATTTCCCATAGAAGGTGCAGAAGCGGGGTTGTCCCCCCCAAACTGGCTCCTGTCCCTGCTGAGCCACTGAGCACCAGAGCTGCATTGTCCTGCCCTGGCTCCTGTCTGCATCTGCCAGCAGGATGGGTCCCATCCCGCAGGGCTGCCCAGGATGGGAACTGGGGATGGAGCTGCGGAACGTCCAGCTGCGCCTGCCCTGGCTGCGGGCAGCCCCCAGGGGCTATTAGCTGCCAGACAGCTGTCGGTGCCGGGAGCTCATTGTTCACCGGGGCCATGCCGGTAATGAGCTATGCTATGCTCCCTGGGCAGCCGGGATGAGGGGGATGAGGCTGCTCCAGGTTCCCCTTCCTCAGCAAAGGGGCAGGGAAAGCCCCTCACCTCTCTCTGCTGTCCCCGCTGGGCCTATTCCCTGGAGATGGGACAGCACCAGGAGGGCAGCAGCACCAGGTCTGTGGCCTCCTGCCAAATTGAGCGACCCACAGCCCTCCAGATGTGGAGCCAGGCTCGGGTACCACTCTACTGGCGTCACACACGTGTGACATTGGTGCAAGTCTGCTCATGACACTGCTTTGTATGTGGGTCTCCCAATCTGTGTCAGAGTGGGCGCTGCATTGGCATCCCCGTCCCTCTGTGCTGTCACACAAAGGTCACAGCAGGAGCAGCAGTGCAGCTCCCTTCCCATGAGGCCAGCAATCCTGGGGATGTACGGGCACCCCAAGACCCCCAAACTGGTCCCAGCAATCCCCTGCCTTGTGAACACTGGTCCTTGCAAGCTGCTTCAGAGGCCTCATCCCCACTGATAGTGACAGAGGGGCTACCGGGGGCCTGGGGTCAGTGCACAGCTGGGCTGACCCATGCACACACCGTGGGGCAGCAGGGACATCCCCCCACAGCTGCAGCTGAGCATCCCCTAAATCCACATAGCCTCTGGTAGCACCCACGGGACCCCTTGGCAAGCAACTTCTGCTGTTTGTCCCGTGGTGGCCCAGGGTGCCTACTGTGGGGAGGGGGCTGTGGGGCAGGGGCAGAGCCGGGCCCCCCCCGTCCCCCGCGCCGTGCTGACAGCGCGGGCTGTGCAGAAAGCGCTCTGCTCAGCAATTTCTCACGCTGCCTCCGAGCATGCAGCAAGGTTATTTCCAGGAGAGCAGCGTCGGCAGCTTCTGCCCAGCTGCAGCACATCCCTCCCCCACCGGCTCCTGGTTGATAGGGGGGAGCAGAGGACCCCCAGACCAGACAGGCTTCGCCCCCCGGCCCCTGGCAGGAAAATCCCACCAAGGGCTGGGGAACACTAGAAAAGGGGGGACAAGCGCCGCAGCGGCTGGGCAATGTTAGCTTGTGCGTGGATCAGGCCCATTCCCGCATCCAGCTCCGTTTCCCAACCCACGAGCAGCCAGGACTCCCCAGCC
>VZRH01007401.1:102637-124142 GCA_013397555.1 Urocynchramus pylzowi
GGGGCACATGCCTCTGCCTCCCACCGCCTTTGTCTCCCTGCCGCCAGTCCCCGGGGCCAGGGAAGGACGGGTCTGGCGGGCGGGAGTCCTCATCCCCGTCCCTGTCCCCATCCATGTCCCCTGCCCCATTCCTGTTATCCCCTGTCCCTTGTCTTGTCTCCATCCCTGTCCCTGTTCCTGCTTCTTGTCCCTTTCTCCTTTCCTTGTCCTTGCTCCCTGTTCCTATCCCTGTTCGCAGTTCTCATTCCCATCCATCTTCCCTTCTCTCATCTCTGTCCACAGACCCTTTCCACTGACCCCTTTCTCTTTCCCTTCTCCCTTCCCCTGTACCTTTTTCTCTGTCCTCAATCCTTTCCCCTCTTCCCTGCTCTCATCTCTGTTCCACCTCTCCCTTGTCCCCATCCCTGCTCACTGTTCCCATCCCTCTTTTCCCACCTTCTCTTCCCTTCCCATGTCCCTGTCCCACTCCCAGTCCCCAGGAAGCACCGTGACCTTCGGAGCCACAACAATAGCCGGGCTCGTGGCATTTCATTGTTCCCGGCCAGAGCCCCCACTCCCACTCCCCCCTCCTCTCCGCGCTCTGCTGCAGGCGGCTGGTGGTCCGGTCTGCCTGTCCCTGCAGTTGTGCCATCTGAGGGCCAGTGGGTGACACTGGGACCTGACTGGCAGCTGGCCGTGCTCTCCCCGAGCCTTGTGCAATGCCCAGAGTGTTGCAGCACTTAATAAGGACGGTCCCTCTGCTGTCACTGCGGGCAGAGTGCTGGCATGGCTGGCCCTGGGCACACTAGCCCCCATAGCCAGGGATGTGGCACTGGGTCTGGGGACCAAAAGCAGCTTCCCCACAGGCAGCACCACGGGCCTGCCTGCTCACAGCCATGTCTGCTCCTTCGGTTGTGCCCAGAGCCACATCTGGAGCCAGCCCTGCATCGCAGTGCCCCTGCTCATTGCTTTGTGTGGTACTCCACAGCCCAGGGCATCCCACAGCATCCCACAGGATCCTATAGCCCAGGGCATCTCACAGCCCACATCATCCCACAGCCTAGAGCATCCCACAGACCACAGCATCCCACAGCATCTGATATCCCACAGTATCCCACACCATTCACAGCATTCCACAGCTCAGTGCATCCCACAGCTCACAGCATCCCCATCCCAGAGCATCCCATATCCACAGCACTCCACATCCTACAGGGTCCCAGGGCTGCTCCCCGTGTGAGCTGGGGTCTCTCCACTTGCTCCCTCAGCGCTTGGCCGGGGATTGCCGGCAGCACCACGAGTCCCATCTGTCCCTGCAGCGCTGCCCTGACGTCAAGGCTCTGCCAAGTTCAAGGTCACCTCTCCCGCAGGGCTGCGGCCCGAGGGGACATCGCCTGCCGGGCTGCTCGCGGCATCCCACACACACACACTGGGCTCCCGGCCCCCGCTCCCTGATTTATTTATCCGTGCGTGTGCCTGTTCTCTCCTGGAAGGCACGCTTGCAGAACGGGCGATTACTTACGCCCTAGTTGGGCCTGCCTGCCCGCTGCCTGCCCGCTGCCTGTCCGCCCGCTGCCCGCTGCCTGCCCGCTGCCTGCCTGCCCGCTGCCCTGGGATTTTGTCTCTCTCCAGGCTGCGGTGTAATAAGGGAGGTAATTAAGTGTAAAAGGCAGGAGGAGGGAGGGCTGGGAGGGGGGAGCAGCCCCGGCTCCTTTCGGAGGCAGGGGACTGCGATAATGTATGGTAATAACCGCAGCCAGCCCTGCCGAGCTGATAGCGCTGACGGCAGCGCCTGGACCCCCCCAAACCTGCCCCCGCCACTGTGGGGAGGGGGAGCAGCGCCAGAAGAAAGGCTCAGCCTTCCTCCACCGGGTTTGTGCCTTCCTGAGCAGCTGTATGGAAATAATTCCCATCGGAGGCAATTGTTTCCCTGACAAGAGGGAGGGGGCTGCGGGGGTACTGTGGGTGAGGGGTTTTGGGGGCTCCCAAGGGCAGGATCATCCTCTCGGGGGGCAGGAGGAGAGAGGTCAGGTCCCTACTCCAGCTCCCAGTCTACTCACAAGGGACGTATCCTGCTACTGGAATGAGACAAACTGCCCTGCTGTGCCCCCACATCTCCCACTGGTCCTCAGCTCCCCCATGCTCCATGGATCCTGGACAGGGGCTGTGGGGTCAGCCAGGATCTGCCAGAGGATGCCCACTAGTGCCAGGAGGCAGAGTCCCCACTCGTGCCCTCTGTGCTGCCTCAGCTGCAGGACCCCCAGCACTGCCAGCTTGGGGGGCTGCTGGCCATTAGGTATTCCAATCTCGTTCTTCCCAGAGGCGTCCGGGTCGCAGCCGGAGCCCCGAAGTGGCTCCAATCCGTGCTCTGGTGCTGCCGCCGGCGCAGGGAGCAGATGCCAGACAAAGGGCCGGGGACAAAGGCCCGGCTGCCTCGTGCCCCAGGGAAGGGGCGCAGGCGCGTGCAGGGCACGGGTGCTGTCCCATCCCGGGGCTGCCGCCGCCTGACCTCCCGTGCCGGCCATGCCCCAGTGTCCACCCGGCCCCCGCCCCGGCTGGCATGGCTGGGGCACACTTGGGTACCAGGCAGGCCAGCCCTGGCACTGGTGCTGTGCCAGCCCTGCCATGGGCACTCTCCCTGCACTGCTCTGGTGCGAGGCTCTGCTGTGGCCCCCCCCTCCAGCTCTGCCCATCTCAAGGAGCAGCGGGGCTGAAATGGGGCACAGGGGGGCACAGGGGGGCACAGGGCTATGAGGAGGGAGCAGAGAGCATGGATGGGACCACAGCAGAGGGTGGCAAATATCACACACGTCGCTCCAGTCCCACTGTGGGATTGTGCCTCAGTTTCCCCAGCTGCTAGTGGGGGGCCTTGTGAATGTTCCGTGCTCCCCCACCATCCCTCCCCCCATGGCCGCCTTTGTCCCCACTCCCCCCAGCTGGCTGCAAACCCCCTGTCTGGGGGCAGCTGCCACAGCACAGGGCCAGGAACTCCACCGGTGCTGCTGGGTGCAGCTGGGGCTGTGCCCACCCACAGAGTCCAGGGGGGCTTTAGGGCACAATGCCAAATGGTGCCAGACCCCCCCAGGGGAAGGGACTGGGCATGGCCCCCGTTGAGAGGTACCCAGGTGGGGGGCACTGGCACAGACAGTCCCCTCAGCATGGGGGGTGCAGGCAGCAGGGAGGCAGAGGGCTGAGTAAAACACCTTCTATTGCTTTCACAGGATGGGAACACCCCGTGCCCAGGCTGGGGACAAAGCCCTGGAGATGCTGCGCCCTGGCAGAGCCCTCAGGGAGCTGTGTCTGCAGCCGTCCTGGTCCCAGCGCTGCTTCCCAGCCAGCCAGCCTCGCTGATTTTGGGAGTTCATGCTGGCAAGAGCAGCGGTCTTGGGGTGTCCACCCCGCTCATGCTGGGCACTGCAGGCTGCAGTAGTCAGCAGATTTGAAAAGGCCATAGACGTTGACCAGAGGGAACATGAGCAGCGCCCCGAGGAGGGAGCCCAGCTGCTCCAGCACCCCGTAGCACACCAGCGCGCTGCGGCTGCGGCTCCGCAGGATCACCCCGGCCATCACCTTCATGTAGGACAGCGTCCCGGTGAACAGCACCCAGGAGAGGACCTGGTGGCACAGGTGGAAAAGTGGTCAGGGCCAGGGGTTCCCCACTGTGGGGACATCGTGGTGAGGTCAGGTCCAGGTGTGGCGTTGAAGGCCTCCCTGAGTGAGAGGGACGCCGTGACTTACGATGATGACATCGCCCCACTGGGACTGCTGGAGGAGCGGGCAGGGACTCATCACTGCAATGGCCATGTTGTAGGCACCAAAGCCTGTCCCTGCTATAGTGAGGATGACCATCAGGGTCAGGGACCTGCAAGAGACATGTGAGTGTCACTGGAGAACACTACCTTTCCCTGGTGAGCAGCACAGACACGCAGCACATTCCGGCTCCTTGCTGGCTCCATCCTCCTTTCCTGGGGTGTCTGTGCTGCCAGGGCAGGGACACCCCACAGGCCCTCTCCCACCCAGTGCCTACACCCCCAACCCTTCCGAAGTAGGGGCCACTCTTGAGGCAGAAGCCCCTGGTGTGCACCCTGCTGCAACTCCCAGGGCCCTGCAACTCACCTGCTGGGCAGGAACATGGCCATGATGCAGGCCAGGGGGTTGGCCATGGAGCTGAGCGTGGCTGCCAGGTGGTACGTGGTGTGTCCGTAGGGCAGGCAGGAGTAGGACTGCACGGATGGCAGCACCCCGTTTGTCAGGGCGCTCACCCAGGCGATGAGGAGGTAGATGAGGGTGAGCTGGGTTAGGGAGTAAGAGACCTTCTGTGGCAGGATGTCCCCAGGTCCCTTGGGATCCTTTGGGCATGAGCAGCCTCTGCTCAGGTGCGAGTCAGCTCCCTCGTCAAGGATCTGGTCAAATGAGTTCAGCACGATGTTGCTGGGAAAGAGGTGCTGCTGAGAGAGCTCCCACACCTTGGGCTGCCGGGTGAGGAAGAAGAAGGCCAGCAAGCAGGTCAGCATCATTGCAGTCATGAGCAGGAAAAAGATGAGGGTGGAGAAGTTGGGTGGGAGGTAGCGGGTCTCCAGATGGAAGACGGTGCTCCCCACAGTCTCATTGCCAGTGGTGCTGTTGACCTCGTAGCTGACATTGGTGCAGCTGGAGATACCAGAGCCCTGGCCCAGGGCAATGAGAGAAGGGACCAGCCCACTTAGCCCTTCACCTATGAAGAAGGTGTTCGTGTACTGGGGCTGCAGCTGCATCATGAAGGGCAGGAAGGTGACAGAAGAGGTGCAGTCCACCAGGGCCAGGAAGAAGGTAAGCATCAGGAAGGGGATGCTGTGGGATGTCCCGGCAATGAGGGATGTGTGGTCCCAGAGGAAAGCCAGGAGCAAGCAGGCCATGACCCCCACGGACACGATGGCATAGATAACAGCCACCTCCTTCAGCAAGCCGGGCCGAAAGCGATTCATGAGGGTGACGAAGAGTGGTCCCACATTGGCCATCTGGATGATGATGGTGATGTAGGAGGGGAGGTACCACTGCTCCGGCAGCACCGTCACCAGCAGTGGCACCTCCACCCACAGCCCGTTGATGGCCACCCAGGAGCCCATGCCAAAGGCACAGGCCAGAAGGTGGGTGAGCAGAGCCATGGCTCAGGGCTGGGTGCCTGGGCCTGCGGGTGACGCTGCTGTGCTGTGGGGAGAAACTTTGATGAGTGGGGAGGTGAGATCTGACCCTTCCAGATCCTGGCCCTGTCCTCCCATGACCACTGCCTGCGTTGGCAGAACAGCTTCCCTGCTCCGTGCCGTGGGTGTGTGGGACGCACAGCCCAGCCCAGCTCCACTTTGCCCTCTGCAGGCCCTGCGGACCCCTCTGCCCCCTTGAAGCGATGACACGGTGCCCTCCTGCCCTGGGTGTGGATCCTGATGAGCTTCACCTGGTCTCATCCCGGAGGGCTGGGGCTTGGCAGCACCAGGTGCGGTACCCAGGAGGGCATTGAACCTGTGCCAGCTCACGTAGCAGCTCCGTGCAGCCTGGAAGGGCTCGGCACAGCCGGGTGCAGGGGGAAGAGGGCTCTCACCTGGGGGCTGAGTGGCCTGGGCAGCTGCTCTGCTGGGAATGGACTCCTCGTACCTCCCACCGCATCTGCAGGGCAGGACGGCGCAGCGCCCGTCCCCTCCCGGTCAGGACCCGCGCGATCCCGACACGCTCCGCTGGCCGCGGGCGACAGGCCCCAGCAGCCCAACCTGCAGCCCAGCCTCTGCTCGTACCAGTCAGCTGAGTCAGCTGGGCTCCGGACACATCCCTGGCTCACTCCCATCCCGCTCCTGGGAGAACTCTCGCGTCCCACGTCCCTGCGCTCCGTGCCCCCCCGGTCCCGCAGAGCCGTCTCCAGCCCGTCCCCGGGGCGCTGAGGCCGCCAGAGGAAACTCAGGTCTCACGGGGCTGAGCCTGGCGGGAGAACGACCCACCCATGGCCGCGGCCCCGCGGGGAGGCAGCGGGGCTGGAGCAGGAGCCAGGAAGGAAGCGGGCTCCGGTCTGACCGGTCCCTCGGCAACCTCCCAAGGGTAACTCACTGCGCTTTGGGGAACCGGCAGCACCACGCGGGCGGGAGCCAGTCCTGGCTGCCGGAGCTGTGACGTGAGGCGGGCGCGTCACCACCTCCGGATGCGGACCGGTGACAGCCTGGCCCTGCTCTGCTCTTCGTCTTGGTCCCGGCTGGCAGAGTCCCCAGCTCAGGGGGGTTATTATTCTTGGCGGTGTCCTGGACTTTGTCCTTGTCCCCGCCTGAACTGCGTCCCACCTATCACAGACTCTTCTTGCGGGTGCAAGTGTCACTTGATGACGGTTCCCGTCCCCATCAGGATCTCTGCGGGGTCACGGGTTGGCATGGGGCGCTGGGGAACCTCCGAATGTGGCAGTTGTCCCACCTCGGGACACTGCGGGGACCAAGCCGCGAGGCAGCGGATGAGCCATTTGCACCGGTCGGGAGGTGACACGGGTGAGGAGACAGACCCCTGGTCACCCCTAGCAGCAACCCCCCCCTCTCCCAGCCCAGGACCCACCGCCCCAGGATGCCTCATGGCAGCTCTTCCCCCAGCACCCACCGGGTGTCGCTGGGAGAGCGGGCTGCAGCCCTGCAAAACCTGGGGCTGCCTTCTCCCGTCTGCTTCCCTGCCTGCTTCCCTGCCCTACCTGTCTGCAGTGCCCGTCCCTGTCCCTGTCCCTCCGGGGGACTGCAGTTTGCTCCTCCACCCTGCCCTGCGCCTGTGGGAGCACCCATGGCAGCCGGGACCGTTGGGTGTAGTGGGGACAAGTCTTGTCCCCGGGGCTGCAGGGACCCTGGGTGACAGTGGAGGGGGATGGTCACAGTTTGAGGTACTGCTGTGATTTAATCCCAGCAGGCAGCCCAGCCCCCCTCAACTGCTCACTCACACACACACCAGCGGTGGGGTAGGGGACAAAATGGGGAAAGATAAAATGGTAAAAGGGACTAACTGTCTGATCAGATTAATAAGAAAGGCGAGGATGCCCTATAGTCTGGGGTATCCCAGGGTGGGGGAGTGGCAGAGCTGTCCCATCCACATCCCCTCCCCCTTTCTATGCACCTCCAGCGCTCTCACTCGCTGGTGGGGCAGCGGGGGGAGCAGAGAAGTCCTTGGGGCTCTGTGAGCATGGCTCAGCCAAGATCAGACACTCCTGGGTTATCAGCACTGCTTTCAGCACAGCTCTAAAACAGAACCGCCCTCGCTCCTATGGGCAATATGACCTCTATCCCAGTCAAACCAGTACAGGACCCCAGGGGACCTGGAAGGTGGGGAACAGGTGCAAGGTGCTGGGAACCCAGGCGCAGGGAGCTTGGGGTGGGCGAGGGGCAGCTGAGGTCATGGTGTATCCCTGGGTATGGGGACAGGGAGGGGACAGCAATTGTCCCGTGTTTAATTTGTCGGCACAGAGAGGCGGCTCAGCCGGCAGTGAGACCCTTCCCGAGGGCGAGTGGCTACGGGGCAGGGGCAGTTTGACGGGGTGCTGGGTGTGGGACCCCCGTGTTGCCCCTTCACGCTACTCGCCCAAATCCACCCGAGGCGTGCTGCCGGCCCCGCCTGTGCCTTCTCCGCCCCCTGCCCGCCCCGCAGCTGAACTCCCGGCCCCCGGCCCCTCCGCACCCCGGCAGATGCGAGCGAAGGCCCCGGAGCAGATGGCAACATTTGGTAGCCGAGTGGTCCCTGCCTGCGGGACTTTGCTGGGCTGTGATGACCGTCCCTCCAGGAAGCCCCCTCCTCACCCAGCCAGGGCTGGGGAGTCCATCCCAACTGCAAGCCAGCACACGCCAGGGGGTGCAGAGGGGATCCCCAGGGTGAGCACACTGCCCGTGCCATGGGGGTGACAGGGTGGCAGGAGGGCATGGAAAGATCAGCAGTCCAGAAAAGCAGGGCTCTGTCCTTGAGCTAAGCCCTAGTGAGACCCATCCCCTAATACCTTCCTCCAGGTGTGAGCAGTGGGGATGGTCTGCCTGGGCAGAGGGTGGCTGCTGCTCCATTGCTGGGGGACAAGGGGACCCCCTCAGTCCAGGGACTACTGGCCACCCTATTTGAGAGGGTATGACCCCCAGACTTGGGGACCTGCTGGCGGCTCTCAGCCTGGACCCTGGCAGCCAGAGCCCTATTTGCATTCCATTTCCATGTGAAAGGAGCAGGTCAAGTTGAAAGTGGAAAGGCTGGTGGGGGGCAGCAGGGAAGGGGCCTCTGCCGGAGGTGAGACCCCAACAAAGGGGCCGGATCCCCAGGGCCCAGTGCTTGCCTGGCCACGGGCTGTGGCCACGGCCCCACGGCAGCCGCCATCTGCGGGTCTGTGCCGCCGCCACCACCGGCCAGACAAAGGCCTCGTGCCCAGCATGTCCCCATCTGTCACCTCCCTGGCTCCCGGATCCCTGAGCAGAGGCCGAGTGTGAACATCCGGGTGCAGGCAGCATCGTTCCCTCTGCCCACAGGGAATGGGGTGATGCTGGGTGCAGCGGGTGCCTCCCCATTCTGTCCCCATGTCCCTTCTGGTGCAGCTCTGTAGAGCTCTTGCTGGGGAAACTTAGGCAGGAGCAGGTGGTGGCTTATCCTGGGTCAGGGCACGGCAACAGGCTGCAATAAAACACTGGGAGTTAACACCCAAGATGAAGGGGTTGGGGACCTCTCAGCTCTGGGGGTGCCTCTGCGTGGGGGTGCCCACACTGCCCAGCCCCAGCCCTGCGGCTTGGCAGGTGTTGCCAGGCACCCGTAGCTGCCTCCACCCAGCACTTCCAGGGGGGAATTTGCTGCTGAGTGTGTTTTCTGCTGTTGGCAGCTTAATTTAACATCCAGGAGGTCCTGGCAGTGGCACGAGGGTATCTGTAGAAGGTGAGAGCAAAGGCGCTGCCAGCTGGTTGTCCCTCTGTTCACAAACACCGTCCACGTGTTCCTGGGGCAGCGGTGGGGATGCTGCTCCGGGTGCTGGGGAGCATTCCTGCAGGAGGCTGCCCTCCCGGGGCATGTCCCGGGATGCTCCCGGGGAGGGCGAGGCTTGGGGCGCTGCCGGGATCCAACGCTCCAACGGGCCGGGCGTGCCTGAGCAGCTCCCGCAGCCTCCTGCCCGCGCAGCCTCGGCACCTGCGGGGGGCGCAGCCTGCGGGCTCTGCCCTCGCCGACCAACTGGGCTTTTCTAGCTGAGCCCGTTGTGTGAATCCGGGCTCAGGGCAGCCCTTTGGCTCCCAGACTGTGTGCTTCCCTTGGCCCTTCTCCCTCCACCCGTTCCTTGTCTTGCTGCAGGAGCCGTTTGAACAATGCAAGGCCGTAACTGAGCTCCACAGCATGAGCCAAAAGCTCGTTCCCTCTGTGCAGAGCCTGCATCATGGGGCAGGAGCCACCCTGGGGCTGGGTTCAGGCCAGCAGGTCCAGGTGGCTGCAGGCTTGGTGACCCTGTTCCGGTCTGTCACTTCCCTTCCTGCTATCCAGTTTTGTTTCCTGTGTTTTGGAGTTTGTTACTGCTGGGTGAATGGGGAAACAAGATGAGATTTCCAAATCAGAGCAGGCCCTGCCAACTGACCATACCAGTGATATGAGGGAATCTGGGTGCCCACAGCAAGGCTGGGAATTTCCCCTGTGTCCCTGAAGACCTAACCCAGCACCAGGACCCTCTGCCCATAGGGAGCAGTGACATCCAGAAGTGTTTTTGGATTTGTCACTGTGAGCACCTCGGGCCGTGTGTGCATCCAGGCTGCCCAGCCGGCACCGCGGGCAGAACCGGCACCTGGGACGTCACTGGCACAGCGTGTGACGCAGCCTGGCATGGAGGCATGCCCTGTGGTTTCGATCCCATGCGAGCGCTGATTTGCCTCGGAGGGCGTCCTCGCCCGGCGCTGACTCAGCGGCAGCCGCCGCATGCAGAACCGCTCCGGCACCCTCCAGCCGCCATCACGCGGGGAGACGGGAGGACGCGGCGGGGGAGCAGCAGGGTGGGGACAGCAGGACACCATCGGGACACCCTCGGGACACCCTCAGGAAGAGAGCAGGGAGAAGAAGCGTGGCAGCTGATCCGTGCCGACGAGGCTCCCACGCCGCAGGGCCAATCCAGGTGGGTGGCAGAGGTGGTGCTGGTCCCGTGCTGGTCCAGTGCCAGCAGAATGGGGCTGGGTGAGCCGGTGAAGGGGTCACAGCCGGGCACCTCTGGAGCAGCTCCTCCAGGCAGGAGGTGACCTGGTGTGCCATGTGAGCCTGGCTGGTCTGCCCACCCCAGGAGGGAGAGGAGCTGGGGCCAAACTGGGCAATGCCCAGAGCTCAGATCCCCGCTCTCCAGCTGGGTTTGGGGCATGGGATAATGCTGCCGAGTTTTTGGGGCTGTTTGGAGGGCGGCTCCGCTCGGCTCGGTGCAGCCCAGCTCGGTGTGGCCGTGCCAGCGCAGTGGCTCAGCACTGCAGGAATGTGGAGCAGCAGGTTGTGCCCGGCCGGGCTGTCCATGCTGGGGAGGGGTCCCCACGCCGGCCGCTGGTGGCTGTGCTGGGGCTCCCGTGTCCTTGTCCCTGCACTTTGCAGCCACCTCCTCTGTGGCTTGGCTGAGCGTCTGGTACAAGGCTGAGCTCCAGTGCCTGACATTTTCCCGCTTTGCCTTGCCTGGGGGACACTTTTGCACCCCTGTGCTGAAGCGGGGAGCCCTCCCTGTGCTGGGCACAGGTACAAGGGCAGTGAAGCTGGCCATTGGCACAGGGGCTGGGCAGCACTGGACCCGAGGGGTCGGGCAGAGGGGCGCAGAAAGCTGCCCCGGGGAGGAGGCAGGAGGATCTGTGCCGGTGCTGGGACCGTTCCCAGCTGTCGCCACGCCTGGCCGCCCCCCTGCAGACATTTTCCAGGTCAGGAGGCAGCATGTCCCCCCAGGCAGGGGACGAGAATGGGGAGAGGGGCAGCCAGTCTCCCCCGTGGCAACTCGTCTGTCACAGCGTGTCAGGGGGATGCACCGTGTGCTGTGCAGGGATCCTGCTGGGCTCCAGATTCTGGGGAATCTGGCCCCCGTGGGCTGGTAGGGGGTGCAGACATGGCTCAGCTGTGGCTCAGCCACGGCTCGGCAGGGCCATGGGTGCCAGGGCTGGCTCCTGCCGCTGGGACAGGCGCTGGGCTGATCCCAGGAAGTTTGTGCACGCAGGTGAGCAGGTGACGGCGGCCGCTGCCGGCTCGGGGCTGCCACGGGAGCGCGTGAGGCCGCAGCGCACCGGCCCCGCCCTGCCCACCACTGCACCTGGTGAGTGCTGGGGCTTGCTGTCACATCCTCGGGCTCATCGGTGCCCCAAATCGGGACCCCCAGGAGGAACCTCAGAGCAGCTTGGGAATGGGGTTGGGGGAGGGGGTCTGACCCACATATGCTCCTGTGTGCCCTGCCACTGCCGAGCCCCTCTGGGTATTGGGGCTACTCTGGGTGTGTCCACCTCTGGTCAGGGGGCTGCAGAAGGGTGTAGGGCTGGTTTGGGTGCCCTCCCCCCCCCTTTTCGCTGTGGGCGGGCTGGTGCCTCTGCGCGACCGTTGTGGCGGCTGCGCTTGCTGGGGTTGGCAGGGACCCAAGGACACGGGGTGCACAGGGCCTCCCGCTGCCCCGAGCACACCGCGGCCGGGGAAGCACGAGTGGAAACCCCCGTGTACTCCACTTACTTTCCAAGGAGCTCCAGGATGAGAGCAGGGAGCCTGGGAGCAGCCCCGGAGCTTGCAAGAGCTGAGGGAACAGCAGAGGGAGTGGAGCAGCGAATCCACCAGCCCGGCAGGGTGGTGGGTGATGGAACCCTGGGCATGGGGGATGCACGCCTGGGAGGAGGCAACGCACCCCTGGGCATGGGTGGTGCAACGGTGTAGATGAGGCACCCCTGGGAGCAATCAGTGCTTCCCTGGGAGTGGGTGATGCCCGCCTGGGTGAAGGAAATGCCCCCCCGGATATGGGCAGGGCACCCCCGAGTGTGGACGATGGGCACACGCAATGCACCCCTTGATGCGGGCGACGCACCCCCGGCACCTGCGACTTGGGCAGAGCGTCAGTGAGGGGTGCTTGGCTCCCCCCGCCCCGCTCTCTCCCCAGGGTGCCCCTCTCCGGGACCGGGGCGCCCTCCCCGCCGGCGCCATTGGCCCCGGTGCGGTTTGAAGCAGGCGTGCGGCGCGGATTGGCCGGGGGCTTGTCGGGGAGGCTCGGCGGCGGCGGAGGCGTGGTGACCGCCTTCAAATAGGCAGCCCGGAGCCGGGGGCGCAGCGAGCGCGGTACCGCACAGCCTGCGCTGTCTTTGTCTGCCGTGGGGCCGGGGCGCGGGCAGGGGCAGCATCGCCGCCGCTCTCACTCCGGCCCCGCTCTCACTCCGGCCCCTCTCCGCAGCCGACGGCACCTGAGCCCCTCGCTGCCCGTGGCGGCCGCTCACTCGTGTCCCGGTAGCCGGCACGGAGGATGCCCGTCGAGGCGCTGCAAGCCGGTGACACCATGAAGGGGGTGACGGTGACGGCGCCTTTCACCTCGGCCATGCCCGTCCGTATCCTCCGCAAAGGGCCCGCGTATTTCCGCCGGCACGCCGAGCCGGGGGCCGGGAAGCCCAGCGCAGTGGAGAGGCTGGAGGCCGACAAGGCCAAGTACGTGAAGAGCCAGAAGGTCGCCAGCACCAAGCAGGAGCCGGTGAAACCGCTGCTGCTCAAGCAGCCCCTCTTCACCCCCGGGGTGCGCCGGGCTGTGCTCACCCCCAGCCGCAGGGCGCCCCCGGGGCCACGCCGCGCCGATGCTGCCAGCCCGAAGACCTCCCTTGACCTGGAGATCCTCAACAACCTCATCAACCTCTGTGACAGCCCCTTCCCTAAGGCGGAGAGCCCGCTGGGCAGGGAGTGCAGGTGGCGGGCGGAAGCGCCAGCGGCGGAGGGGGCCGTCAAGCCCCCGGAGAGCCCGGCCACCACCAAGGCCCCCGGCAGTGTGGCCGTGCGGAGGGTGGACGTCCGTCCCTGTGGAGCTCCGCGGAGCCCAGTGACACCGCTGCCTGCGTCCCCCATCCCGGGTGGGCTGCCTGTGACCCCGTCCCGGAGCTCACCCGCCCGCCCCGAGAGCGCCCGCCGGCAGCCGCTGCTGCACCGCTCCAAGTCGGACCTGAGCGATCGGCTCTCGCGGGCCACCGCCGACCTGGAGCGCTTCTTCAACTACTGTGGCCTTGACCCCGAGGAGATGCAGGACATGGGGGCCGAGCGCTTCGCCCGCGCCAGCTCTGACATCGTGTCCCTCAAGTTCCACAGCGTGAGCACGGCCAGCTCGGAGGGCGGCCGCTCACCACCCAGCGCCGCCACGCCGGAGGGACGGCCGGCGGAGCGCGTGCCCTACGGCATCTCCATCGTCGAGCGCAACGCCCGCGTCATCAAGTGGCTCTACGGGCTGCGCCAGGCCAGGGAGCCCCAGCAGGTCTCCGATGTGTAGCAGTGCCGCGGTGGGCACCGGGGATGGGTCGCTCATAAGCGGGCAGTGCTGGATGGGGACAAAGCGCTGGCTGTGCCCTGGGAGGAGCAGGGACCTGTTGGTGGTGACAGGACCCTCGAACTCAGCCCCGCTGTGCCACAGCGTCACTGGCCTGATGTGGCCAGGGGTCCGTGGTCAGTCCCCTGTGCTGGCACTGGAGAGCCAGGTCCCTGCAAGCCCGTGGGAAGGCAGGGGACACGTGTCCCTGGGTGTGTGGCCGGTCCCCAACACCCACAGGGCCTCATGTGTGGCTGCCCTGCCTGCACTGCTGGCAGCTCCTGCCTGTCCTGCTCCTCACCAGCACCCCGGGGTGGGGTGCAAGGGGCTGGGTCCCCCTGCACAGAGCAGGGACACTGCACCTGTGAAGGAGCCGCCTCCTTGCAGCCTCCGTGGAAGGGGTCCCACTGCCTGGAGTGGTGGCCACATCCTGGTGGTCCCATCTTATTGCTGAAGAAAAGCCTGGTGCTTTGAGGGGTGAGGGGGAAACCTGACCCCCTGCTTCAAGCTGCCCAGGGCTGTGTGTCTGTGTGTGTGAGTGTCTGTGGGTGCCTGTGTTCCCCTCCCCGGCTGCCAGTGGGCAAAAAGCCCCCACCATGCTGGGCCTGGTATTTATGAAGACAACAGTTCCTCTTTTCTACTCTTTTCCTTACGTTTGATCTGTAAATAATAATAATAATTATAATGCAGCCAGTTTTATTAAATGCCTGTGTTTTGGATGCTGTGTGTTGTCTCTTGGGGCGGTGGAGGTTGGGAGGGACAGGGACTCCTGGGGTGCCTGTAGCTCTGCAGGGCTGTGGGTGCTGAGTGGATGGGTGCTGGAGGGGAATCACGGGTTCCACCCCGCAGTGTGCCAGCGCGGGGCCCGGCGGGCACGGCAGGGCGGCGGCTGGGCCTGGCAGGTCCCGGCAGAGCCCCAGCTCCTGGGATTCCCCTCTGTGCCACACACCCTCCCCTGCCTCCTTCCCTCCCTCCTGCAAAGCTTGGCCAGGTCCCGGCTCTCCAAGCGCTGGGAGATGGGGGCGGCAGCAGCAGAGACCTCCCAGGTGGGCTGGGATGAAAGCAGGGAGCGCTTTGAAGATGAAAAGCGCCCGTGTGTTCTCCCAGGGCAGCCTCGCGTGGCACCGCAGCCCTCCCGGCACCTCAGGTGCCACCTGTGCCCTGTGGTCCTCATGCTCCTGATGTCCCATGCAAGTGGGTGTCTGCTGGGGAAGGTGACATCAAAGCCACCAGCAAGCACCTGCACCCAGGGACCCCACCTGAACCTGGGCCTGCTGCTGCCTCCCTTCAGTGGCAGCCCCCCAGCAGCTGCTGGCCAAGGCAGCACCACTGGGCCCTTGACTGGGGCTTCCATCCAGCACTTGGGCCCCCAGAAAAGCCATCATAAAGAAGAATTTCCCACCCCAGCTTGATTTGTGCACTGTTGTGTGTCCACACAGATCCCCTGCTTAGGGTGTGGGATCCACGTGACTCCTGCTGGGTTATTGTCAGGTCCAGCTGCCGGGAATGTGGAGGGCAGGATGTGGTGTCAGGACGTGGTGACAGGACACGGGGATGGCATCTGGCTGTGAGTCAGGCTGGTGAAGTGCTCTGGGGAGGACAAACACACCCAGGGGATCCTTAATGATGGCACGTGGGGCACTGGGTGCCTCCCCAAGGAAAACACCCCAGAAACCAGAGGGTGGCAGGGACCCTGGGGACAGGTTTTGCCCTTGGGGAAATCTCTGAGGGAACCAGATCCTTGCTGGTGGCTGGGACCGGCTGTGCTGCTGGATTCCTCAGCGTGGTGTGTCCCAGGGCTTGGTCTAAATTTGTTGCTATCGCTAAGGAGAAGGATGGGGAGGGGGGGTGCCAGTCCCCAGCCAGGCAAGGGCTGAGCAGCCACATGTCCCTCAGGTGCTGCCAGTCCTTGGTGTGGCTGTGGTGTCCCATGCCCTGCATGAATGGGACCTGACATGGCCATCCAAAGCTGTGTGTGCTCACGTGTGCGTGACCCTGTGCATGCAGGGTGTCTGTGTGTGTGTCTGTGTGTGTGTCTGTGTGTCTGTGTGCACGTGCACACGTGTCTGTGGGCAGTTATTTCAATGTGCACACACAGATGCACACACAGCAGCCTCCTTCCTGAACCAGGAGTCTCCCACCCATGGGACTGCCAGCACGAAACCCCAGCACAGACACATCCAGACACACGTGTCCCCCCCAGAATGCCCCCCCCGTTGCATGTCCCTGCTGGGGACAGCAGGACAACCCCACGCTCCCTATCGCTTTCCCTGGCAGCTGCTTCCCGGTGGCTCCGGTTTCGTGGGGAGCGCAGCTGAGGCCATCAGTTATTTCCAGGGAGGAGGGACAGCCGGGGAAATGTCCATCCCCCTCACCCTCTGGGCTGAGATTCCCCATGGGTGCCCCATGAGCAGGCAGGAGGTGCAGGCAGGCAGCCAGGACAGAAGGAAAACCGGCAGCACCGCCCCCCGTGTTTTCCATTTTTTAATTATTCCCCACTGATGAGCATCTTCTGGAAGCGCCAACAACGTCACGTGCTTTAATTAGCGTTAATTAGCGGGTGCCTCGGGGCAGTGATGAGGGCAGGCAGCAGGAGCCCCCCCCGCTGCTGCGTGCACAGCCGGTGTCGGTGCCAGCACCCACCACCTCCCGCCTCCCAGCCCTTTAACCCACAGCCCCCTCCCCACCCATGAGCCCCCAGCTCCTTCCTGCCAATCCTGGGGCCCTGCCAGCCCCTGGGCCACTGGCCATCCCAGGACTGGTCCTCAAGAAGGTCCCCAAGGATACCCCCTGCTCTTCCTGTCCTCTCTGAGAGCTGGAGAAACCCAGCTCCATCCTGTGAGGAGCAGTGCCTGTCCTGCCAGACATGGGGACAGTGGCTCGGGCCATGCTTGGAAGGGGACAGCCTGTGGCCCTCTGCGTGGCTGTGTCTGGATGAAAGGGGAAGGAGGGACACCACCAGCCCCCATGCTTATCAGGATTCCTGTCCCATCCAGCTCCTCTAACCTGCAGGAAAGTGGGGTGGTGGAGGATTTACAATATCCAAAACCAGTGAAAAGGCAAAGCTTCCATCATGTCTAGGGTCCCTCTGAATGGTCCCAGGAGTTCTCAGAACCCCATCACTGCAGGGGGTCTTGGAGCCCTGTCCCCAAGACAAAACCCTGAGGCCCAGCAGAAATTTGGGGAGAGAAGCTGAGGTGAGATAAGGAGGTTTCCACATGCTGGAGCCCACTTTGGCAGGTCTGGCTTTGTCCCACTCCAGCTCCTGCAGCTCCAGCTCCTGCAGCGCCCTTCACCCCTGCCCACGGTTCCTCCAGCGTGGCCGTGGTGACGCTGCAGACTTCTGCAAAATGGGATAAACGAGAGTAAAAAATAAACCCATGTAAAGGTTCCCTGCAGCAGCTGGGGCATCTTAGCCACCCCCAACCATCCCTTGTCCCAGACTTGTCCTCAGTGCTGGCACTGCCGTGGGCACGTTAGAAGCCGGTGGGTCGGATCATCATGCGGGTGCCCTTCAGGGAGTAGCTGGGCCCCTGGAAGTGGTGCCAGCGGATGCCGTTGAGCTTGCGGATGTTGTTCCGGGCCGGGTAGTAGATGCCATTCAGGTTGGAGAGGCCACAGGCATCGAACCACCATCCTGTGGGGAGGGAGAAGGGCGGGGAGCTGGCATCGCCGGCTGGCACCCACGGGTGCCGCATGGGGGTGTCCCCCGGCTCCACTCACCTCCCGAGAGCATCTGGGCACACTTGCAGAGACAGTTGTCGTTGTCGGCGTCACGGGTGCTAAACTGGGTGCCCTGCAGTGCCAGGCCACTCTGCTGCCCAGCAGTGCCGCTGTAGTCCTGCAGCGACAGCCTGTGCCCAGCAGGAGCACAGCCACTGTCACTGCCGGCTGCCAGGGGTCACAGAGCCCCCAGCACTGCCCGGGGGCTGCCAGGAGCTGAACACAGCACAGAGGGATGTGGGCAGAGATCCTGCAGTCCTGGCCTCCTGTCCTTGGCCCCCAAGATGTGGGCTGTGGTATGCTGGGCAGAGAGGACCCCCAAGCCTCCTCCAGTCCTCCTGCTGGGTGTCAGCTCGTTGCATGCATGGGCTGGATGGTGCAGGGGATGTCTGGGCTCTGCTTCCACCTCCAGCCCAGCATGAAGGACCCCAGCTGCTTTCTACCCTCCTGCCCGTGGCCAGGAGCACATGGTTATGGCAAGCTGAGTATTAGAAGCACAGCATCCCTTCGTGGACATGGACAGCCTAGGGATGCCCAACACCCCTGGGAATGCCTGGTGGCCACAACTGTGTCACCACCCTTGCCCAAACAAAAGAGCCTCAGTGCAAGTGCCCGAGTTGCTTCCACTGGGATGGCAAATCCCACTGCCTTGGTGCAATTTTACACATTAAAAAGCTACTTCTTAGAAGCCCAGAGATGATGGGAGAGATGAAAGTGTCACAGCAATGTGCCTGGCACCTGGCATCATAACTACACCAGGACAACCCAGTGAAGCCCCAGGTGATCCTGCACCTCCCTGGGGCACCACACCCAGCCCTTCCCCCTGGGCACTGCTGCCCACAGGGCTTGGGGACAGTCAGAGATGGGGAGTGCTGTTCCCACAGTGCCTCTCCCTACCTGTAGAACTGCCGCTCGCTCCCCAGCTGGAATTTCCCGTAGTGGGCATACACCTGGCCGCCCTCCCAGTCCTGCAGCTCCACCCGCAGGGCGTAGGGCACCCGGCTCGTCAGCAGGTGCACGGCCTCATTCCCCAGCCAGTACTCCCCCGACGCGTCCCCAAAGCCCTGTGGAGCAGCAGGGTGGGTGAGTTCGGGCTGTCTGGGGTGCCCCCAGGGTGTCCCCCTCCCCGCTCAGGCACACACCTGCTTGTACTCCCTCCAGCTCCTCTGGAAGCTGAGGCTGCCGTTGGCACGAAGCTGGATGATGGTCCAGCCCCCTCGCTCCGTCTCCATGTCACAGTATGCCTGCAAGGGGCGTGAGGGACAGCAGGGGGTGGCTTGCAGCGGGCGGCCAGGTGCATCCCTGCCGGGCTGGGCAGCCCAGCGTGGGTGCTCTGTGGGTGCTAGAGGTGGCTGAAGGGCTGGCGAGGGCGTGCTGTGCCCAGTGCCTGGCTGAGGGTTCTCTCTCCCCTCCATGGCCGTGGGCAGGGGCTGGGGTCTGGTGCTGATAGGTCAGGGTGCCTAAAATCAGTTGTATACCCCCATTTGGAAGGCTGTGCCAGCCCTGCTTTCACCCCTGTGCTGCCTTCACCCCTGTGCAGCCCCCAAGGCTGGATGGGTGGGGAAACTGCCCTGGGATGTGCCAGCCAACAGGGATCTGGTGTGGGGCTGTGTGCACTGGGTGGGCAACACTCCAGGGTGAGGCAGGGAAGCCCCCTCTGGACGGTGCTCACCTTTTTGGGCTCGCTGAGGTTGGCAATGTGCAGGGTGTAGATGCCACTGGCACGGATGCCCGCCCGGTGCACCTCGGCACAGTCCTGGAATTGCTGCTCCTGCCCAGGTGACGTGGCTGTGGCAGAGGGGACAGTGAGAAGGCAGAAACCGTGCTGGCCCTGCAGCCCTGCCACGTTTTGCTGCTCTTCCCTCTCCCTTTGGATGCCTTTGTGCTCACGGATTATTTTTTATCTTCTGCACCATCTCCTGAGGGCTGAGCAAGGCAGCTGTGCCACCAGGGCTGCTGCCAGCCTAACCCCTGGGGGTTTGCCATGGCTGGGAATGGCATCAGGCTATGGACCCACCCCTTGGGGCTCCAAGCTGCTCCGTGGTTGCAATGAGTGGATAATTTTCTAGTGGAGGCGTTCCTGCCCATGGCAAGGTGTTGGAATGAGATGAGCTTTGAGATCCCATCCAACCCAAACCATTCTACGATTGAACGATTCTGTGATTTTAAAGGTGAAGTCACTCAAGCTGAGCAGTCCACAGGGGGCACCCTGGCACGCTCCTGGCAGGACAAGGAGCTTTCCCGCTCCCCCCCCCCCGTGCCCGCACACCCCGCTCACCTCTGCCCTGGGAGACGAGGCGCACCAGGCTCTGGACGGACTGGAGGAGCTGGAGCTGCTGGCGCTGGAGCAGGCTGGTGTTGGCGCTGGCAGCCAGCAGCGTCTTTTCCATCTCCTCGATGGTGCCGCTCTGCCGGCTCAGCAGCCGCTGCAGCTTCTCCTTCTCCGAGTGGGCCCCCGCCAGCTCCGCCTGCTGCTTCGTTTCCATCTCCAGCACCCGCACCTCTAGGATGCTGGGAGTGGGATGCAGCGGTGATGGGGCGGCAGAGCGGTCCCGGCGTGTCTGCAGGGACCCATTGCTGTCCCCATCCCCTGCTGCACCCCCTGAATTGCACCCTCACTTCTGGGATGTGCCCAGCCAGGGGAACCCAAAGCCCAGTGGCCGTGCTGGGGCTGTGCAACCCCCCAGGGACCACAGCCAGCACCTGGAGGGGTTCAAGCCCCCTCAAAGTGCAGCGTGAGGTGGGAGAGACCAGCCTCCCGTTGGGGTCCAAGGGCTGTGGGGGTCCCTGAGCTGCCCCAGCCCCTACTTGTTTCTGTTCTGCAGCTTGTGGATCTCATTGGTCTGCAGCAGCAGCTGCTTCTCCAGCTTGGTGGTGGACAGGGAATTCTCCTGGAGCTGCATCTCGATGCGCCACGTCTGATTCAGCACCTGCCTCGGGAGCAGAGGGGAGCCTTGCATCGGCAGCCAGGGCCACCCACACCCGTGGTGTCACCGGGCCGGGCGGTCTCTGGCACACAGCCCTGGTACCGCCACCACTGGTGCGTTCAGCCCCGGGTCACCTCAGGATCGCTTTTTACCTGCAGACAGAGCGTGCCACCCACCCCAGGCTCAGGGCGGCGGGGACGTGGGGACACACGTGCCGTACCTGGGCCTCCACGTCGGTGAGCTTGCGGCTCTGCTCGGCGCTGCGGTTCAGCAGGGAGCTGCCGATCTCCAGCATGGCGGCGGTCTGGTTCTGCACCGCCGTCTGCTGCAGCTCCGCCACCTCCGGCCTCACGCTGCTCTGGATGTAGCTCTCCAGCTGTGCGGGGAATTGAGAATGCAGGAGGTCATTTGGGCACCTCTTCAGTGTCCCAGCTGAGCCTGGCACCACTGGGCACAGCCCCCAGGCACAGCCCTGTGTCTCCACAAGGCCTGACCCACCTCAGGGCCCTTAGAACCTTATCAGAGGACAGAGCGAGCTGAGCTGCTGCAGGGGAGGCTCCTCAGGCACCTCAGGCTGCCAAGATTCCTGGGCTGTGGTACCAGCTGGGGCCTGGCATGGGCTTCTGTGTGCCCAAGTGTGCTGGCGAGCTGGGGCTGATGCCCAGCCGGGGTTGCCTGTGCCAAGCAGCCAGGCAGGGAGTGGCTGGCACTGGCATCAGCATCAGCTGCCAGCCCCCAACCACTGGGGACATGGAGGGTGAGGGGACACCGTCAGCCAGGGAAGGTGGGTGTCCGGCACCCGGTGCTGCTCCACCACGTGGAAGTGCTCGGGGCTGGGAAGGAGCTGGCTGCGAACTCAGCTCGGACACAGCTGAGATGACGCTTCCGCTTTCCCAGCCCGCGGGGGAGCCGCCTTTCCCAAAGGCTTTGCTATTTCTGGCAGCCCCGCCATGAGGTTCCCATTCAGCCCCTCCCCAGGGCGATGGCCTCGGTGGGGGCACGGTCCCTCGGCGGGGGCCGCAGGGAGCGGAAGGGGCCACGCTGCCGCCCACGCTGGGAAAGCAGCCCCTGAGAGCAGGAGGGACGGGGGCTGCCCAGCTCCCTGCATCCCGCCGATGCTGCTTCCCTCCGATGCCCAGATCCCGCTCCCTGCCTCAGCTCCCAGTGGCGCAGGCAGAGCCCCACATCCCCCTGCATCTCGTGGGCTTGTGGACCAGAATCAGCAGGGTTGGGATGCTGCTCTCTGGGCAGCGTGGGAAGCAGGCAGTGGTGCCGGGATTTCTGCATGGTGCAGGGAATGCAGTGGTGCCAGGATGTTCTGCACAGTGCAGGGAATGCAGTGGTGCCGGGATTTCTGCATGGTGCAGGGAAAGCAGTGGTGCCGGGATTTCTGCACTGTGCAGGGAAT
>VZRH01007401.1:128825-164638 GCA_013397555.1 Urocynchramus pylzowi
CGCCGGCCCCCCCGACCAGCCCCGCCGGGATTCACCACACCCAGGCACCCCCATCCCAGGCAGCCCAGCTCCCTCCCCGAGTCCCGGCTATTTATAATGCCAGCGGGAGCCAGGCCTGGCTTTCGCTGCTCTGGCCGTGGGATGAGCCCGTGGGGACCGGGAGGAGGGAGGGCTGTGTCCCCGGCAGAGCTTGGCAGCACACAGCCCGACTGTGCACGGGGCTCGGCGTGCCCAGATCCCAGATCCCGGGCCGGGGGTCTGTCGGGGGCTGATGGACCCCGACCAGAACCGGGGGTCGCCACGTCTGGCAGCCCGTGGACTGGGATGGGATCTAGGCTGTGTCCCCCAGAAGGAGACAATCCCGGTGGTGGGGACAGGCTGCCAAGGGGATGTCCAAGCATCTTAACAGAGGGGGATTTTTTTCAACACCCAGGAAAAACCCCTGGTGGTTCCCAATCCTGTGGAATGGCAGTCCCAGTGTCACACTTGCTGCTTGCCCCATTGCTGGCTCAGGCAATGAGCGATGCTCATTAAAAACTTGAAATAAAATCTTTCCCCAGTACCCCAGTGCTGGGGGGCCAGGGCAGGCTGTCCCCCCACAGAGACCCAAGCTGCAGAGCTGTGGAACACGGGATTGCCCCGTGGCCACGGCCAGCACCCCGGACCCCCTCGTGGGAATGGGGAAAACAGGGACGCAGGAGCGACGCCGGGGGTTTAATCCATTTATTTGTCTTGAAGCGATCGGAGGAGATGCTCCGGCAGCTTTGTGCCGGCTCCGGGGCTGGCTCGGTGCTGACACCCAGCGCTCCTGTCCCGAAGGGTCTGTGCAGCCCCCGCAGCCTCGACACCCGCGGGCAGCCCCGGCCTCGCCCCGCTCCCGCTCGGGGAAGGGATGGGGAGCTCGCACCTCGGCAATCCCCAAACGCAGAGCTGCCTGCGTCTGGACAGCGATTTAAGCACACACATGGTACATATCCCGACAGAGCCCTCCGCGCCTGGGGCACACACAGCGTGGCAGGGAGGGCACGCCTGGGCTCAGCACCCCACGGTCACGCCCTGGTGATGGCAGGGAGGGGGCTCAGCACCCCACGGTCACGCCCTGGTGATGGCTGGGAGGGGCCCCAGCACCCCAGGTCACGCCCTGGTGATGGCTGGGAGGGGGCTCAGCACCCCCCGTCACGCCCTGGTGATGGCTGGGAGGGGGCTCAGCACGCCACGGTCACGCCCTGGTGATGGCTGGGAGGGGGCTCAGCACCCCCCGTCACGCCCTGGTGATGGCTGGGAGGGGGCTCAGCACCCCACGGTCACGCCCTGGTGATGGCTGGGAGGGGTTTGCAGCGCTGCTTCCAACACGTCCCGGTTTGGGGACTCAGGATGCAGCAGCGGCATCCCCTGCCTGGGCTTGCACTCGCACTGTGCATGTCCCTGTCCCAGCCAGACACAGTCACTCCAAATTCCTGTGCCCACATCCAGCTGGGAGAGAAGCTCTTTGAGCCTCTTTGTGAGCATGAGGATGGCAGGATTTGGCCCATGAAGGTGCTGAGTGCCAGGCTGGCATGATCCCAAGAAGGGTTGTCAGTTTGGAGGTCCAGCTGCCCTCTGAGCCCCAGGAGAGCAGGATTTGGCCCTTGGTCGTGCTGGTGGGGATGTTGAGCACCAGGCTGGGCTGCTGTGAGCAATGGCATGGTCCCCAGTGGGGCCCCAGCCCCAGGAGTCCTGCTGCTTCCCATGCCTGTGGCTGAGGATGGGGACAATATCCAGCACCTGGAGCAGCTCAGTGGTGCACTGTGTCCCTCAGCACTCCCATAAAACCAGGACCCTGTGGAGCCAGGACATCTCCCAGCCCTGGGGAACACTATCCAGGCAGGCATCAGCTTCATTAGCAGGGTCCAACCCCGGTCTAACCCCATCCCACCCGTCTGGAGGAAGGGATGGAGCAGGCTAGGGGAGAGGGAAGACCAGAGGAATAAAGGAGCCACCCCCTCCCCAAGCCCTAGGGCTTTGCTTTGGACATTGCAAATTAGATTTTCTGAAAAGGAAATGTTTTACAGGCCATAAATTGTCTCAAAAGAAAGGGGGGATGGGGGAGCAGAGAAAATTGTGCAATTTTGTTTTTTCTTTTTTTTTTCTGTGGATGGAAAAACAGGGGTGATGTGGCTGGAGCACCGTGGCAGGAGTTGGCTGGGAGCTCCTGCCATGGTGCCCCAGCTCCCGTGCTGGTGCCCGCTAGGTGCCCGTGTGCCTTTCTGTCTTCGGCTTCTTCTGTCGCTTTTTGCCTTTATTTTTGGGTTCAGTTTTCTCTGCAACAGAAAAAGGAGAAGAAAAGGAGCACTCAATCATTGGCCAGGCAACATGATCTGGCCTGAGCCCCATCCATGGGACACTGACCCCATATCCTCCCTCAGGGTTTCAGCTGGACCCAGTTTCTGATTTTGGGGACCCCAGAGCCCTCTCCCAGGCATGAAACAGCAGTGTGGGTCTTTGGGGGGTCTGGGGGTGCTGATGGCGTGGGCAGAGGGACACTGGCGTGTTGTCCCCACATCTCCCATGGACTCTCAGTCCTGGTACTCCAAAATTCCTAGGAATGGGGTGGGGCAGCTCAGCCCAAGTGGAAGCTGCCTGGAGAAACCCCAGCTTCTCTCTGAGCAGGGGCTGTGGGTGCTGGAGAGGGGCAGTGGCTGTGCCAACACCCCAAAGCCATGGCACAGCCGTGCTCAGCTCTGCCATGATGTGGGAACCTGCCCACCACCATGGGAGCCAGTCAGCCCCTGGGAGGATTTGGGCATGGTAGGGAGCAAGGTGGTTTTGGAGTGCATCCTTGCACCGGTGCTAATTCTCTCTCCCTGTGGATGCCCTCCACGTGTGGATGGTCCCCATCCCAGTGGCACAACCAACGTGCTGGTGGAGCCTGGCTGCATCCCAGGTCAACCCTCTGCCAGCTTTCCAGGCTCAGGCTGTTGGGACCCAAACCTTTGCTCACCCTGAGAAGCTGCCCCACACCTCCAGCTGGCCAAGGTGTTGGTGCTGAGACACCAAAGAAACAGGGATTCAGGATAAACCCTGCTGTGCCACGGGCTCCACTGGGAGGGGGAATCCCTGCTACGGATCAGAATGGTTGCCCCAAAAACTGGGCAGCTTTGTTGGTCCTTGCCCCCCTGAGCCCTCTCCAGTTAGAGTCACATGGGGGTTCAGTGGTGTGAGGGGCACAAGGGACCATGACTGTCCCCGGTGCTGCGTGTGCCAGCCCTGCTGTCCCCAGTCCCTTCTGAGGGCTCCAGTTCTTGTCCTGGCTGGCTCTGAAACCCTGTTTCTCGGCTCTGATCTCCAGACAGTTGCCACCCACAAAGGAGAGGGCACGGCACGCACGCCAAGCGTCTGGAGAGCGGGACAGACACCCAAGGCAGATTTACAGCAGCGCGAGGGGTTTGTGCCACGGCCAAGCGCGGCGGCTCTTCCCTTCCAGCCGCCTGGATGGCTCAGAAGTGGTGGCACAAATCTCTCATCACACGCTCGGGTTCGGCCGCCTGCCCTGGCTCGCCTGGGCTGGGGGTGTCTCAGATGCATCAAGTGAACTCCTCGTCCTCCTCCAGCATCTGGATCCCATAACCCAGCACTTGGCCAGGCGGGCAGGAGCCTGGGAGCGAGGGCAGACACACACTCTGCCGTGGCAGGGACTCGGAACAGCCTGCCCAGGAGTGGGAGACATGGAGGGGCTGCTCTCTCCTCAGGGGGTTGCTCGGGGGTCACTCATGGGATTCCTTCTGCTGGGCAGGGCCTGTCTTTGAAGGAGATCCCAGGCAGCAGCCTCAAGAGTAGAGTCCTGCCAGTCCCTGAGCCCACCACTGTAGCCCAGAGCTTCCAGCTTGCAGGAGCACAGGCAGAAGAAGAAGACCAAGCACTTTTCTGGGGCCCCAGTGTCTTCCCAGTAACTTCACAACACGAGGTGTCCCCGAAACACTGGCACAGCAGTCCCTGCCAGTGGGACCCGCTGTGTGCCAGGCAGGGCAGGGCATGGACACGGTGCTCCAGGACACAGTGCTCCGGGGCAGCCTGTCCTCCCACACTAAATTTCTTGCATCAAACTGTCACCAGCTCTGCGGGTCTGGAGCTGCCACACACCAGCAGGGAGGAGAACATCCTCAAAATCGAAGCCACCTGGCACCCCAAAGACGTGAGCTGGGACCTGGGTGGGGAAGGGAATCAGCTCCTCTTCCCTGTCAGCAGGAAAATATTACTTATGATTGATGGTGCTGGGATGAAACCTCTCTCCTGGCTCCGTGGCCCTCGCCCAGCACGCACGTCCTCTGCTGCTGCCCCCCTTCTGCATCCTTTTTCCCTCCACCCTCACAGTCCTGTCCTCTCTGATCCCCGCCACGCTGGCGGTGCCGGCCAGCTCATCCCACGGCGCAGGGATCCCGCAGCTCCGAACCGCAACCCTCGCTGGCTCAGATCTGCTGCCAGCCCCTTCAGATCGGTATCTCATGCATCCCCTTTCTGCCAGTTATTAAGTGGAGATTTATTAGGGGAGCTTCAGTCCAGACGCCTGCGTCCAAAAATGACATCAGCCACGTCCTGGTTCCCATCGCCAGCCCTGCACCCGTGCACGCACCGCCCGGACAGACCCTGCAGCGGGTCTGGTGTCTGAAAGGTGGGGAGATCCCTGAGCCAGGGAGCCCCCAGCTGGGAATGAGGTGGGGGGCAGTGCAGGAGAATGAGTGAACATCTGGCCAGATGACCCACTGTGCCCTGGGGTGTCTCCCAAAACTTTGGCCATCAGAAATCCCCTGGGTGATGCCCTCTTGCTCCACGAGCGTTACAGCTTTTAGGGAGCTCAGAAGTTTTTGCAGGAACCTCCCCTGTGTGTCTCACCCCTCCTTACCCACAGCTGCAATACAGAAAGCCTCCCTTCTCGTCTTGGCAGGATGGGAGCTGGAGCTCGGCAGCCTCATCCCACCACGGCGGTTCATGCCAGTGCCCAGCCCAGTCCAGCGTGGAAGGGGACACTGGCTCGTCCCAGCCAGTCTCGGGGACTGCCAGGTGGGAGCAGCCAGCCCTAGGGCTGCTCAGCACATGTGCCTGAGATGACGGCTTTACCCAGAGTTTCAAAATGCTTGGGAGATGACAGCATGGCTCGCCGGCCACTGCCAGACCCCTGCTGCCATCGTCGTCCTGCAGCGCCCCTCGGGCTCACTGTGGAGGGACGCGAAGCTGTCCCCAGCCCCGGCGGCGCGGTGCTCACCTCCCGGGCAGTGCTTCTTCATGCGGCACCTCCTGGTCTCCAGCAGCGCGGGGCAGGCTGTCCCCTCCTCCCGGGCAGCCTCCGGCACCTCCCGCACCCGCGTCTCCACACCCCACTTGCAGCCGCAGGTCCGGCTCTCGTGGGTACAGGCGCTCCACTCGCTCCACGGGCCCGGCTCGCAGGTCTCTGCCGGGACAGGGACAGAACGGACTGGTGACCCCTCGGAGCCAGGCACGTCCCCGGGGACGGCGGGCACGGGGTGCGGGTGCTGCTTACCTTGGCACTCGCGGGTGCCGGGCTGTGCCGCAGTGCCGGGGGGACACTGCCGAAAACACTGGCCCTTGTACAAGTAAAACTTGTCCTTGCACTTCATGCAGAAGTCTCTGCTGAAGCAGCTCTCGCAGCTGGGCGACCTGCACTCTGCCGGGAGGGACGGCCGGTCAGCGGGACAGCCCGGGCCACCCCCGGCACCCACCGGCGACCCAAAACCTGCGGGTGGCTCTGGGCAAAGGATAAGGGTACGAAGCCCCCCCAACCCGGCCACCCGTGGATCCAGTGGCACCAGGGATGCTGTGGGAAATGAAGCCATCGCCCTTCCCGCAGCGCTGGGAGCCGCAGGGTGCCGAGGGGGGCAGGGGGCAGTAGTAGGAGCAGGGGGACCCCGGCTGGCGCGGGACGTACTTGTGCATCTGTTGACCTCCAGACCCCGCACACCAAAGTAGCCTGGGGGACAAGTGTGGACGCACATCCCGTACTGGCGGATGCCGTCCCTCCAGATGAGCAGGAAGAGCCGGTGGTGGCAGGTGATGCAGCCATTGTCCTCAGAGCACAGGACGCAGCCCGTGCAGTTTTCCAGCAGGCCAGCACTCGCTGCGGGGACAAACGGAGGAGACGGGCTGTGGCACCCGTGCTGAGGTGGGCCCCAGCCCCTCTCTGACACACCAGGGTGACAGCGCTGTCCTGCCTCCCTGCAAATGCCACCCCACCTCTCCCTGCTCCTCAAATCCCCACCTCAGTCCGCACTGCAGCAAAGGGACACACGGAGCCATCGCTCCCAGCTGGGTCAGCACTGATGGCCTCCAGCACTCCGAGATCCAGACTGAGGGTTTGCCCCATGCCCGGCACTGCCCATGGGTTACAGTCTGAGCCACACCCCAAGCCAGCCTTGCCCATCCCGTGGGAAGTGGAACAATCACTGGGTCAGTGGGTAGAAGTATGGTCTGACCTGGATTAATCAGTTGATGCCTCTTAAGTGTCAGAGGACAAAGGGCATTTCGGATGCACTCAAGAGGAGCTGAGAAAAGAATCTCCCTGTTTGCTCAAGAGCCTCTGCTGCCTCCCTGGCTGCCTGTGCTGTACTCCCAGCCTGTGGGAGGGTGACTGACCCCGAGGTGGGTGACCTCTGTTCCCAGGGACAAGGACAGGGTGCCAACATCCACCAGGCCACAGACACACTGCCAACTACTCCTGCTCTCTGAGCCCACAGAAAAGCCACAAAAGGGGCCACTGAACTGCATGCAGGCATCCAATGCCTTCACCAAGCCCCTTTGTTGGGAACTGTTTGTGGGGCTCTGGCACCACAGCCTGTGTAGCAGTGACGGTGCCAGAAGCCCTGGTACAGCATGCTTTGGACCTGGGCTCTACAGAACCATAGAATCACGGAATGGTTTGGGTTGGAAGAGACCTTCAAGATCATCTCAAGCCCCCTGCCGTGGGCAGGGACACCTTCCACTACACAAGGCTGCTACAAGCCCGAGCCACCTGCTGGGTGCTGCCTGGCACGGACTCTGCCCTGGGAGCAATGCCTGGCACTGGTCCCTCTGACCCCAGAAGCTGCATCAGAAGGGTGCCCTGGCTGTGGGGCTGGGGCAGAGGTGCTGGGAAGCCGGGGGGATGCTGGCAGAGGATTCTGTCAGACGATGAAGGCGGGGGATGACTCGCAGCCCCGCGTGCTGGTCCCTGGCACAAGCCAGTCCACGGTGCTGTGGTGCCATGCAGTTGTCCCCAAGCTGGCTCATCCCAGTCCCTTCTCTGGGGCACACAGTCTGGGACAGCAGCACTGCCAGGAGCCCTCATTAGAGCTGCGTCTGCTGGGAGCGCTAACGAAGCACCTTGGATCCATTAAGTTGTTATGGTCTCCGTTACATATTTACCAAACGCTGACAACATTTGTGTTCCTGGCTGCAGCTGGAGTGGCTTCCCTGGAGACCCGTGGATTTACGAGCCTCTTTCCCTTTCCTAATTCTTTTTGATATTTAGGGGTTTTTTTTGCTTCTCTCCTTCCACCTCCAGCCAGAGCAAAGAAGGTGGGGAGCCCTGGATGGGCTCTGGGGCCTCCTTCCTCTCACTGGCTTTGGAAATAATCCCATGGTATGGAGCTGGGAGAAGTGGGGCGTCCTCCTCCACTCCACAGTGCTGTTGGCATGGCACACACGTCTCTGCCATCGAGAGTGACGCTGGAGCCACCACAGAGAGCAACAGAATGTGGCTCACTCTGAAACCATGGGCTTGGGGAATAGGAACAAGTGGTGAGTTCCTCTCCTCCTGTCCAGTGGTGATGGCAGAGGGCAGGGCTGAGCTGGGATGGGCACTGGGCATGGGGCACAGGGCACAGTGGGTACGTGAGTTTGCTGGACATGGTTGTGACATCCCCCATCTCTGCTCCCACCCTACATCCAGTCCTGCTGGGAACTGTGAGTCCCTGGGGCACTGGGCTGCCCAGACCAGAGCTCCCAGTGGCAGCAGGGAGGCTGTGGGGTGCTGCAGCATCTTTTGTGGCTCCTGGACCCTGTGCTGGCTTTTCTGTGCAGGTTCTGCCAGGGCATATAACATGTCTGGGGTGTGAAGCCACAGCCAGACCCCCAGGCTGCCAAGACCTGAGGCCTTTGCAGCATTGTGCTACCCAGCATTGAGCAGTGGTAGCTAGAGTCCCTCTTGGTGCTTGGCTGTTTCCCATCAGGGGTGTTTTGGCCACCAGCCTGCCCACCCACACCATCACACACACCTACTGCCTACGCATGCCTTTAGCATGGAACAACTTCAAGGAAAGCTCTCTAAGAGCTCCAGCTCTAAGAGCCCTGGTCCTGGGAGGTCCTGCCCCTACCCTGGCACATGTTGGCCCTAAAGCCAAGGCATTCCTGGCACAGAGCTGAGAACCAGCCCTGGACCCACTCCACACAGCCAGCTGGCACTGCCTGGCACTGCCCGGTGAGGGGACATGAGCCAGTGCCCATGGAGGGGGCCCCTGCCTCGGCACAGCCCCAGCACACCCTGCCCGTGCCCAGGCACCGAGCAGTGGCTCAGCTGGTGCCTCTCCCTGGGGAAGGGATGGGGCAGGGGACAGCAGTGCCTGCCGAGGCTCCGAGCATCCTTCCAGGAGGTTCTGCTCCAAAGGCACTTAGTGTGCTAGGCAGAGAAAGGAAATATCCAAAAATCAGCCCATTTTGTGCTATCCCGCTGTGTCTGGCTCTGCTGGGGTTTGCAGAGCTGGTCCCAGTGCCAGCCAGTGTCCCTTGTCTCCTGCCAGCCCCAAAGGCAGGGCTGGCACCGGGCAGGCGTTGCTCTGGGGCTGCGCTCTGCATCTCCCCGCAGCTCCAAGCCAGCCCCGTGCCACGCACCCAGGGGGGACACAGACGGTCCCCAAGGGGGCTCGAGGCGAGGGGCTGGGGCTACGCTGGCTCCTGGCACCTCCATTCCTGGTCCGCAGCTCCCTCCTGCTCCGTGCGGGCAGCACAGGCAGCCTGGTGTCCCCAAGCCACCCCGCAGGACCCGAGCGGGACGAGCCCACTGCGCACTCTGTACCTTGCTTCTTCCACCGGTTCTGCGTGAGCATTTCCATGGAGCTGATGAATAACAGCAACATGAATATTATCCACTGCATCTGGGCAGGAGTGATGTCGAACAGGGAAGAAATCAAATCATCCAAGCGGCTGGCGGGCTCGGCTCCTGCCAGAGCCGCTGAGGGGTGGTGGGAGGGCGACGAGCGGCTCCGGGCTCACACCATCCCAACCCAGCTTCGGACGCACGGCCACACTTCAGGGCAGCTTGAGCCGGCGACAGTGGGGCAGGCTGGGGCTGTCAGGCCCGGGGAGTGCTCATGGTGGCGGGGAAGTGCCGGCTGCTCCAGGGAGCTCTGCCTTTATAGTCAGTGTCAGCCCCCTCTCCTCACCCTCCCTTTCAAAATAATAATAATCCTAAAAAAAAAAATAAAAAATCCCCCAGCAGCAACAAAGCGACTGGCAAACGCCCTGGCTGGATCCCCCCGGAGCACTCCAGCCACCACCTCGGCTGGGAACCGTCCCGCCGTCCCGCCGCGGTCCGACTGTCCCGCTGCCATCCCAGCGCCGGGGTCACAGCGAAGCCCCCTGCGATTTTGGGGGGGTGGAGCCAGGAGGGCGACGCTGCCTGCGCCGNTCCCCAGGATTGCAGCTGACTCTGATTTTCCGAGTGCTTCTTAACTCACCTCCCTCCGAGCTGCGGGAGCGAAGCTGAGCCGAGCCGAGCTGTGCCAAGCTGTTCCAAGCCAAGACGAGCTCACTGCGCTGTTCTGGGCTCCCATGCGGCTGTGCACACCCTTTGTCCCACGCTGTGCTCCCCAAAACACACCCTAGGGGCTGTGCTCGAAGCGGGGTGCAGGACAGGAGGGGGACACCTCTCTCGCCAGGTACCCGAGGTCACCTACAGGCGCAGGTCCCCATCCTGGGAGCCCCAGGTGCTCGTCCCATTGTCCCAACCCTGTGCCAGGAGCCGTACCCTGGAGCAGCCTGGCGACCTCCCAGCCAGGGCTCCAAAGCCACCGGCCACCAGTGACAGCCCCAGCGACGGCACATTCACTCCTGTCATCACCACGTGCAAACCAGCACATGGTGCCCCTCTCCTTCCCCCAGAGGGGGCACAGAGAGACTTTCTGGGCACACAGGACCCCCTGAGCACCCTGGGGCAGATCATCATCCACCTGCTCATCCCACACACCAGCGAGCTGCAGGGCTCCTTTCCACCCGGGATGCTCGGGCTCTGCAGTGCCTGGGAGGGACGAATGAGGACCAGCAAACTCATTGCACCAGAGTGGAGCACCCACGGGGCTGCAGTGCACGTGTCCATCTGTGTCCTGGGGTGTCCAGCCAAGCCCAGGGACAGCACATTGGGGTTAATCTTCTCTCTACCCCTCGAATTTCTCCCTCCTTTTTCCCTTCTCTCCCCCAGCCCCCCTGAGCCTCTCTCCCCACCTCTCCCATCCGGCACTGCTGCATTTCATTCCTGAAGGGTTAATGATCAGACAACAAAGGAGCCATTTCAGACCCCTTTGGCCTCACTGTAGGAAACCAGGAGTAATGGCTGAGGAAACCAGGAGTAATAATGGTTGGGATCACTTTAGGTTTTGTTGTTTTTATTTTTTTTTTCTAATTATGAAATAAATTGGAAAATTACACATAAAATGCATAAATTGCAGCATCTGGCTCAGATGAAATTTCCATAAACAACCAAACCTGCAGCATGGCATCACCATCAGGAGTTTGCAAGGGCTGGGGCCCACGTGGACATGGGGATGCTGCTGCC
The DNA here is from genome assembly GCA_013397555.1 of Urocynchramus pylzowi. Lineage (NCBI taxonomy): Eukaryota > Metazoa > Chordata > Aves > Passeriformes > Fringillidae > Urocynchramus > Urocynchramus pylzowi. Next base: position 139,621 of record VZRH01007401.1, read on the forward strand.
ATCCCAGCACAGAAGAGTAGGGATATGGCAATGGGGATATCTGAGTGTCTCCAAACCCTGGCTGCAGGTGGCAGTGACCGGAATGAGACGTGGGTGCCGCAGGGCAAGGAGCTTCCACGAGTCCTGTTGGGTGCCAGCACAGCTGCCCTGGAGCCCATAGGGAATTTCCTTGTCCAGACCTGGAAGGCAAACACTGGGCAAGGGCCAGGGAAGCACCTCATTCCAGGTCACGCTCCCTGGCTGCTGGCACGGGTGAGCGGATGTCGGCGCAAGCCTTGCCAGGGTGACCCGTCACAGGAGGACGCGCTAATTAGACAGCTCTCGTTAGTGCTGGATCCTGGGGGCACCACGTGGCCATCGCTCAGCCCATCCCCAGCTGTTTGGGATCGCGGGGGGGTTTGCCAAGGGCGGCATAACCGCTGTCCCATGTCCCTGCTGCTGTGTGACAGGTACCCCTGAGAGAGCAGGGAAATCCACACGTTTCCTTAATTTACCTATTTATGACAAACCCTACAGTCGGTGGGAGGAGAGGTGGTGTCTGCTGTTGAACCGGGCACCTGGCAGCTCTCTGTTGTGCTGGGAGGGGTTTGGGGGGCTGCGGGGAGGGGGAAGCGCAGCTGATGGTGCCAGGGCAGCACCCGCGGTGACTCAGGGATGATGTCGGGGAGAAGCGAGGCTGAGCCGCGGGTGCCGCTGGCAGCTCCCGGCTCCTCACGCAGCCCCGCTCCACGCCAGCACAGAGGGAATGAAATGTTCCTCCTCCGTCTTCCAAAGCAGAAGGGAGAAAGTGTCCAGAAAGATAATTTGGAAAGTTTGTTTGACACTTGAGCACACTTTCATCTTCGGAAAAATCTTGGTGACCTTCCAAAGCTGCACCGCCTGCTTCCCGGCACGGCAGGCGCCCCAGGGCACACGCCCGTGGCACCATCCCAGTGGCTGCTTTCGGGATGCTCAGGGCTCTGGAGGGGACAGTGCGGTCCCGCCGGGCCACAGGTCAGCAGGGATGCAGGCACAGAGGTGGTGGCACAGGGATGCAGTCACAAAGGTGGTGGCACAGGGATGCAGGCACAGGGATGCAGGTGCAGGGATGCTCGGAGCAAAGGTAGTAAAGTGAAAATTAAATGTCTGGAGTTGGCTAGCAGCAGGAGACAGGAAGGGACAGGGGGATGGAGGGAGCCCCTGGATGAGGGCGGGGCTTTCTCCACAGGTGCCATGAGCTCCCAGCAGCCACGAGGGCTGGGAGGGATCTTCCCCGGTGCATCCCAGGCGATGAATGTGGGTTTGATCAGAGGAGGGTTTGAGCGGATGGTAGTGGATAAGGAAGAAAAATACTTGGCATTCCTCTCCCATCATAACAAGCCCAGATGCTTGGACGGTGGCAGCCCACTTCCCACAGGAATGGAAAGTCACAGCTGCTCTCGAGCCAGTTCGGCAGAGGCCCTTTCCCTGCTCTTAAGAAAAGCCAGCTCCACCTCACGCTGCACCGCAGCCCTCGCTGGCATCCCGTGACACGGCTCCCTCCATCTCCCGGGTCCCTGGGGGTGGCACTGCCCATGACCCCGCTCCAGGAGAGGCAGAGCTCGGAGCAGGGAAATCTGCTGGGAAAGGCCAAGTATCAGATTTACTGCTGGTGTGGCTGGTGCTCCTTCCCACGTGCCAACATGTTGGGAATACCTGGACTAGCACAGCCCAGCAAGGGAGGAGTGCTCTGGGGAGGCTGATGCCGTGGGAAGGATTAATGGGAAGCAGCTCCTGTCTGGTCAGAGCTGGTGGGAGCAACTCCAGCCTCCTGGCAGCCCAACTCCCCGTCTCCCAGACCAGCACAGAGCCAGTGAGGCCCCTCAATGCTGGAGTGCCATCAGCTCTCCCAGATGAGCAGGAAGGCATGAAGGTGGCTGATTTTAGTGCTGACATTGCCAAGTGCAGCCCGCAGCACGCTCATGGCACATTTGCTCTCCCCTCCTCCTCTTCTTCCTCCTTTTCCTTCTCCTTTTCCTCCTTCTCTTCCTCCTTCTGCCACACTCCAGCCATTCCTGGGTTTGTGCCACCCGCCATTCCTGCTGTTCTCAGGGAATGTGGCATCCCAAGAGGCTTGAGATTTGCCATAAATCAAATCCTTCATCCCGGAGTGAGCTCTGGAGCTCCATCTCTCTTCCTGGCTCCTCTGGTTTGCTCCAGTCCTGGATGCCAGGGTGGCTGCACAGCCTTCGAGTGCTCCAGCTGCCAAAACAGGAGCAAAGCCCAAAGAGGGAATTGGCATCAAGTGGCACTGAAGGCCAAGGGGCAGCAAGAGTAGGAGAGAGAGCTGGGAGGAAAGGGAAGATGAGCAGTGAGATGGGAGGGAAGGCTTGGTGTCGAAACTGAATTCCTGGTCCATGTCAGCAGAGCAGATTTCCAGTGTTTATTTTATCTTTTTAGTTGAGCCCCTTTGAGGCAGAATATATTAAATGGCCTGACTTTATATAATGGAAATAATTGAAACAATACTCCTGCTTCCAGCCGCAACGTGCCGTGATTTCAGCCAAGAGTGGCCAGCCTCCTCGAGGTGGTGGGGACAGCCGCCGCCGCCGCTGGCGCTTGTTCGCTGGTTATTGTTGACACATGTCAGCGTCGCCTTCCAATTTCCGTACAGCTGTCAGAGCGGGGAGAACACCCGGCGGCTGGCGCGGGTGGGCCCAGCGCCGGCCAGCACCGACGGGCGCGGGAGGGACGGCATCCCCGCGCTGGGACCCTCCGCTCTGCGGGGCTGGTGGTTGTTACGGCTGAGCCGGGAGGTCCAGAAGGGAGGTGGTGCTGGGGCAGCTCAGTTATGGCTGAGCTGGGATTTCCCAAGGTGAGGATGGTGGAATGTGGAGAAGCTTGGGAGGATGGGGGAATGTGGAGAAGCTTGGGAGGATGGGGGAATGTGGAGAAGCTTGGGAGGATGGGGGAATGTGGAGAAGCTTGGGAGGATGGGGGAATGTGGAGAAGCTTGGGAGGATGGATGATGTGCTTGCTCGCTGCATGAACTGTTGAACTGGGGCCTTGGTATTCGCTGGAGAAGGTGAAAGGAGGAGGTGAACGTGAAGGCCGGGGGTTGTGGAAGGTTTTATCCAACTCTGCCCCAGCAGTGGGTGACATTAGGGAAGGGAAAGGTCCCAAGCCCCAGCATCCCTGTGGGAAAGCACTTGCATCAAGCACCATCCTTGAAGCCAACATCAATCTCCATCGCACACGAGCCACTGAAACTCTGCCACTGGAAATCTGCCATTGCTCCTTGAGTGGAGCTGAATGGATGAAACGAGCAAACACGGTAGTGAGGAGTCACCAACACTGAGCCAGGCCATAAACCAATTCCCATTTGTGGGCACCACAGGGTTCCAGGGAAAAGCTGGCAGGAGGTGATAGTAAGAGCAACAGCAGGCAAGGTCTTCGAGGAACTGCGACATGGTGTGAAAAGTGCTCCAGAATCTCTTCCCACCACTGCAGCCACTTCCCCTGGCTGTGCACAGTGGGGGCTCAGGGAAGGTTTCTCCAAGGAAAGGCAGGAGATGGGACTTGCAGTGTAGGACAGGGAGCCTGGGTTTGGGGCAGCTGGACTGCAGATTCCTGTGCTGTAGGGAGCTGCAATTCCCCCGATGAGTTGGGTGCTGCTACTGTTTTCAACAGGACCCCTCAGCCTGGGCAGAGCCTGCTCTCCCAGCAAAGCCAAAGCATCAGTGACCATGGAGCATCCTCCTCTGGGCCAGATGTGCCTCTGCTTTCCCTGCAATGAAAATCATGTGTTTGTTACTGGAAGGGAGCAAGGCAGCGGTATTTTAGTATCTGGCCCTCTTCTATTCTCCTAAGAATCATATATGCCAAATTCCAATAGATTTTTTTTTTTTTTTAATATTTGGACTATTTAAGGAAACTATTGAGAAAGACAGATGGAAGCATCAGTCAGATGGATGTTCCTGGCTCCACGTGAGACAGCACTCAGAAGTCCCATTCTTCTTCAAATAATTTTAATGTGACTACATGGTTCCCCTTGCACATCATTCCCCAGGAGGGTAAATCCTCTGACTCTGGTGGATGACTCTCACCAGCTGGAATTCAGCAGAAGACAAAGGCTTTGAGCAGGCTGCTGGTTGGGGATGGGGAAATTCCCCCCTGCAGCCCAGGGAGGGCTGTGGAAGCAGCTGCTGCAGTCGTGGCTCCAGTGCCCACAGCCATCCCTGCCCATGACCTGCCCTGCCCATGCCCTGCCACAGCTGCAGCTCCCAGTGGATGTGCTCCCAGCCAGGGATGTGGTGAGTGGCTGAGGTGACCCTGGGCAGTGGAAGGCAAGAAGGGTGCCCATCTGTGTGCCCTCAGGGAAGCAAAACTTGGAATATGTGGCTGCACCTGCACCTCAGTTTGTGCCAGGGCTGTGAGCCTGATGTTGGTGCTGGCATCACTGAGCTGGGACTTGGCCACCAAAGGTTGTGATGGTGTCTCTGTCTCAAAGTTCATTTTTAAGCCATTTTGCTGATAATCCAACCCCAGTGTCTCAGCTCTGGGAACTGCCCTGGGTCCTCTGGTTGCAGCTGAACGTGGACTTCTGCAGCATCCCAACCCTCATGGACCCTTCTTGGCAGCAGGATGTGATCATTCCGTGACAAAAGCCAGCGGCTCCTCAGCTCCCGCCTGCCCTGGCCAAAGCTGCAGGGATGTGCTCATGCTTTGGACACCAAGCCAGGAGGAAACGGCGTCTCTAGGAGCTTGTCCTTTGATGGACCCTGCTGTGCTGGCACGGGGCTGGGAAACACCCAATTTAAGTTCATGGTCCGCAGGAACTGGAATTTGGGTCTTCCACAGGGACACGGGTCCCTCCTCACCCTCCCAGCCTCAGGATCCATCCTCAGTCCTGCTGACATCCCAACTCCTGGCTCTGTCCCTGGGTATGGGGCACTGCCTCCCATCCCTCCCCTCCAGAACAATCCAGGAACGTGGCACAGCAGGGCCAGCCTGGACTTTGGTCACCAGCCCTGCTGTGGCTGCCAGCACCCCAGGGCCAGCGGCCGTGTGCCACGGTGACTTATAAAGGCTTTTTTTCAAAATTAATAACAGGAGGAACACAAACTTTAATATTTCTGAAGTGAAAATGGAGTGATAATTGTATTTAGCCGACATTCAGGAAAATTATTACCACCTGGCAGCCCCATTTGTGGCTGACGTCAAAGAGCACCATAAACCACCGTTAGTTTGGAGAACACCAGGGGGGAAAAAAGGAAAAGAGCAGAAATGGTGACCTTTGTATTAAAAAATCCAGGATCAGGAGTATCCTGGGATGCTGGACAGAGCAGGTCCCCAGGGGCTGTTTGTCATCAGGAGTTTGACTAACACTCAGGAGTGTCAGCAGATATGGTCCTCAGAGGTTGAGTGAAAAGACATGGAGAAAAATGTTCCCCGCTCCTTTTTATTTTTTTCAGTCTTTTATATCCTGTTTATGCCACAAACAAATTCAATTTTCAAGAGTTGGAATAAAGACAAAGCCTAAGCTGTTTAAAATGGGTTGTGGGCAGCTCCCGCTCAAAGCACACAGAGAAGGTTCATCACCCCAAAAAAGCACCAAATTGCAGGAGTGGGGAGAAAAGGAGGTTTGAGTGGGACAGTGGAGCTGAAGCAGTGATGGAGAGGGTGCCAGTTGGGTGCCCTGAGCCTCATGCCCACTTCTGAGCATCCGTGCTGCTGCACTTGGAGGAGGGACACAGGGGCATGGTCTCCAACTGGTCCCCAGTGCCACGGCCGGGCGCAAAGCCGTGGCAGCAGGCTCTGGCTCATGGAAAGAATTCTTCACTTGGGAATTTGAGCAAAAAAGATTAAATGAAGTAAAAAATGCATGTCACACTATGAAAGCAGAAAAAGAACATTTCCAAATATCCCCAGCCTCCTCCGCACCCCGCACGCGCTCCAGGCGCTCTCAGCTGCCACCTCACCTTCCCACGGCATTTTGGGGGCTCGTGGCTCCCCACCAGAGAGGAGAGCTCTGTCTCGACTCTGAGGCTACCACAACATGGAGAGACATCATGACCTGGTGCCCTCATCTCTTTCCATCCATCCCCACTTTTTCTGGCTGTCTGGGAGGCTCCCAACAGAACCCACCCAGCCATCCATTGCAGTAGGGAAGTTCCAGCACCTTCCTGCAGGCAGAGGGTCCCTCCTGCTGAGGTCCCAGCCCTGGCCTGGGGGTGCTCTGGGGTGCAAAGAGTGATTCCAGTCCCAAGGGATCTGATGCTGCTCAGAGTTCCCCCAGAGACAAGGAATAAACCTGCATCAGTCCTTTTCTGGAGGAGAGATATTCCGTGTGTGAACAGGAGTCTTGTGAGGATCACAGTGGTGCAGGCCACGGATGGGGATTTCCAGGGTCCTGGCATAGCAGTGCTTTCCCACTGTGGGCCTGGAGCAGGGCTGCTTCCAGGCATCAGCACTGAGGAAAAATCCCATCATACTGTGATGAAAGAGTATTGTGTGGCATGGCCTCCCCAGGTGCAAAATGCCTCCTCCCTTAGGAAAAGGGGATAATTAAAGGCTACTGATGTTTTGAGCTGTTTAACAATGCTGGTTTGTTAATTTGAGCCCTCCTGGAAGACCACACAACAATCCCTGGGCTCCCACACTCTCCCAGCAAGCCCGACAGAAGCAGGGCCAGCGATGGTTCCATCAGCCAAACCAGTTCTGGCTCCAGTGCTCCCAGTTCCTGGGGAGCCACTGGGATGGGGATGTCTGTCTATCCCCACATGGGATGAGCCCCAGCTCTGCTGACAATGGCAGGGCTGGGAGCACCTGGGTTTGCAGCAGGTTTGGAGTGTCCCTGTCCTTGGCCATCCCAATGGCATCTCATTGAGCCTCAACCAAACAACTGGAGATCACGGAGACCACAAACAAACAGCATTTGATTAGATTACTTTTTTAAACATTTTTTTTTTCTCCTGAAAAAAACAAGGAGAAGAGGAGAATTCATATTTCCTGTTCATGTGAAAGGAATTTGCCAGCATGTGGCAGGGAAAGCAATGCTGGTGGCCTGGAGAAGTCACCACCTCGTGACTCTAGGGGCAAAGAGGAGCCAGGAGGTGGCTGGCATGGAGGCTCCACACCCAGACACCTGCACAGGGGCACAGGCTGGAGCAGGGAACTCTTGCCAAGGCTGCAGCTCCCTAAACCTGGGTGCTGGGAAGAGGCAGGATGGCCAGGCCAGGCTCAAGCCCCAGTGCTGCCAGGCTCTGAATGTCTCAGCAAAGCGGCAGTGGCGCCCAGCCAAGGCTTCAGGAAGGAATTTCAGAAAGTGCTTGGTGTGGCCTCTCTTTTCCCTGTTCAAAAGCTGGGATCTGCTCAGCAATCCTCCTCCATCGTTTTGCCAAGTTGCCTGGAGGGGTCAGAGGAGCAGAGTGAGGCTGATCTGAGAAGGCCTCAGCACCCTGGGGTTAGGGAGAGGATCTGCATGGGCAGAGAGATCTGGTGGGCAGAGGGATGTGATGGGCAGAGGGACCATCATGTTGGGACTTGCATCCCTGCATCCCCACAACCCTGAATCTCTGCATCCTTTCATCTCTGGGTCCCTGCATGTCTGCTTCCCCCAGATCCCCCATTCCTGCATCCATCCATCCATCCATCCATCCATCCATCCATCCATCCATCCATCCATCCATCCATCCCTCTATTCCCATATCCCTGCATCCCTGCCTCCCCACAGCCCTGGAAGGCTGTTCTCTTCTCAGCTTATTCAAACATCCTGTCATTCTTCCCAGACAGTCGGTGCTGCTGGTTGTCTGGCACTTCCTACTGCACTGGACAACTCTGCAGCCCTGGCACCTTGCTCTCGATCGAAGTTACGCATTCACTGAATTCTTCCGTTTCCATATTAATAATGGATAAATCCTGTTGCATATTAATTTTCCATATCATCTCTCTTCCCTGGTGCTGAGAGGCACCAATCACCCTACAGATCTCTGCATAGCTGTGGTAAGGGTTGGGCACCCTGGTGCTGCAAAGGGGAGTTGTAGTCCCTGTCCCTTGAGGCTGGAGATGCTGCTGGGTTTGAGTTTCCCAGTCCCTGGATGTGTTCGAGATCAGGTAGAACAGTCTGGTGGAAGGTGTTCCTGCCCATGGCAAGAGAGTTGGAACTTGATGATTTTATCATTCCCAAAGCCTCCAGCCCCCTCCTCAGTACTGCTGAGGCCCCAGGAGCTCTCAAAGCACTGTGGGGTCTCAGCCAGACTTTCACCAGACATTGCCACAGCCCCTGCACCCTCCTCTAAGCACCCCTCGGGCAGGCTGCAAAGGGGAAATGATGCTGGAGAGAGGCAGGATGCAGCATGGCAGGGGTCCTGTGACAGGCAGGGACATGGACCAAGGTGCAAAAGCCCCTGGGGGACTGGCAGCAGGATGCAGTACCATCTCCATCCCTGGAATGGGCCCTCCTGCTGCTTCTGGGGACAAGAGCGGCTGCGGGCAAAGGGAGCAGCAGTGTCAGTGCACGGCCAGTTCCCAATTTGCACCAGCCTAGAACAATGACAATGACAATGGTAGAAATAAAGAGATGAAAAATGTGTCTGTGATTTGGAGAAGCTGGAAACATCCAGCACAGGGGACAGAGGGCGGGAGGGTGGCTCCCGACTGGCCATTGCCCCGGCAGCGAAAGGGGTCCCTAATGCCTCCAAGCTGTGGAGCCCTTCATGGGGGGGCAGCCTGGCTTTCCACAGTCACAGCTTGGGAATAATTCAAAGATTTTCTTGTTGGGAATGTCTTGCTGGGAGTGGCCATGGGCTTTTATGTCTGCACCAAATGACTGTGCAGGGTTGGAAAGGCAGGCGGGGGCTCCCCACGGCCTCGTGCGAAGCATCCGTGTCCTGCTCCCATATGGAGAGCAAAGGAAAGGGAAAGGCTGAGTGGTGGGAAAAACCACAATCATCCAGGCCTCAGCAAATGGCAGGTCCCACTCCAGCACCCGTTTTGAGGCAGTGGCCACATCTCTCCCAGCCTGGTTTTCCATCCAGGATGAATTTGGAGCAGGAGGGGGCAACAGTGCCAGACCATCCCCAGTGCCTGCCATGACAGAGGTGGCAGTGGCTGCTCCCAGCACCAGCCCACAGCTCATCTCCTTCTTGGGCTCTTCTCCTTTCCTCCCTGGAATTTTGCCCTCTTGGTGTTTTTTTTCTTCTTCTTTTTTTTTTTTTTTTTTTTTTTTTTTTTAATAAAAATAAATAATTTGATTGGNCCCCCTGTGATTTTTGCCCCTTTTGTTTTTTTTTTTTTTTTTTTTTTTTTTTTTTTTTTTTTTTTGTAACATAAAATTTTTCATAGCCTTTTAAACACTGTAAAATTTAATACAAAGGAAATTAAAAAACCCAGAGGAACTATTCTCAAAATAATTTCACAATCCGCACACATCCCTCAGCAAATTGAATTTGTAGGAAATAAAGAACAAAATATGACAATAAAGGGCTTCTAAACAAATCCTAATGTGTCACATATGGAAGTCCAAATGCCAGCCTGTGTGCAGGCACTTGGCAGAGGTGGGTGGCATGTGGGTCTGGGGGGCACAGCTCTGCCACCCCCCAACACTGCTGGGAGTCCTTGCACTCCTGGGGGCAGCTTGAAGGAACCAGGGGGGTTTTGCTGCCCCAAACTTCACTTTATGAACCCTGGCTGAGCGTGTCTTTCTTGTGTCCCAGCATTTCCAGCTCTGGTGGCAATGCTGACAGCATGTCCTGCTTCATCAGCCTGGATCCTGACCAGTTTGTGGCAGTTAATGGGGAAAACTTCAAAGGATCTGAATCAGCTCTGCCAGGGTCCCACGGGGCGAGCAGGGAGCCTCCTGCCTCACAGCAATGCCCCCAGCATGGCTTCCCCACGGCCACTCAGCATCCCGGGGCCTTGGGGGTGGGGGGACATGGGTGCCCACTGCACCCCCATCCTCACACCCCCATCCCACACACACCCAACACCATCCACCCCCCAAAAGCTTAAATATTCTTCCCAGATGTTCCTTGTCCAGCTGTGGCCCTGCTTCTCCCCCTTGTTTTTTTCCTCTTCTATTAATAAACCTGGCACCTGAAGAGGAATTTTCCCTGTAAACACCCAGCCTCACACTTTAGTGACTTTTGTTCTGTGTTTTAATTAACGAACTGGAAAAAATGTCAATTGTTACCCACCACGGGCACGTGCATCCTGCAGGCTGCCAGAGACGTGTCCTCCCTGCTCTGTCCCATGCTGTGGTCACAGAGCAGAGCCACTCTGCCCATTGCCAGAGGGAAAATAGGGGATATCTGGAGGGTTATACCCAAAGTGCTGTTCCACTGCTGCACCCACACACGACACTGCTTCAGGGGGATCCAGGTGCTCTCCCTTGCCCAGATGCCCCATCCCAGATGGCCAACGCTGCTGGTTTACCATGGTGCAGCCCAGCCCACCACGACTGGACCCCTTGCACCCCCTCACCACCCCCAGCCCCACGGGGCAGCATGTTGGACCAGTTTCATCAAGGAATATTCCCCACCAGCCAGGAAGCCAATACTCCCCAAGAACATTGCCTCATCCCAGCCGTGCGTGCCTGGGATGGGGAGAAACGCTGGGGAGCTGCAAAAGACATCCAAAAATTAATGTACTGTCTACAGCAGCGCTGGGGCTGCAGCCCGGGGGAAGCGCCCGCCGTGTGGCATGGAAGGAACTGCAGAGGAAAGGGTCTTGTGAGGATAGCGGGAGCGGCGCGGCGGGAGCAGGCTTTGCTCTGCAGCCTTCCCGCAGCCCCAGGATAAGCTTGCGATGGGACTGGCTCTTCCCCCATATGCAACGCCACCTCCTGCTCGGCCCTGCAGAGGGAAGGTGCTGCCAGCCCTGGAATGCTACAGTGGTGTCCCCGCATCCATGCACCCCCACCTTTGGTGCTCTCTGCAGCCGCCGTGACCTCGGACATCTGTCTCCATGCTCGGAGCAGGGAGCAGCGCTGCATGCCGGCTTTGCTGCTGGGGCTCAGGCGGTGAGCAGAGGCCAAGCCCGTGTGGGCAGTGCAGACAGGCAGCCCGTGGGCAGGGCGCTGCCCGTCTGGGGCTGGGACACCCCGGCAGCCAGCTTGGGACACCCCGGCAGCCAGCTGCTCCTGCTTTGATGTGGAGTCCCTCAGGCTCCGCACAATGCAGACTGGGGCGGGATGAAGCAAGGGTGATTGATTGTCTTGTTTTGTTCCTCCAAGGCTGTCCTGGACCGCTCGGATTCACAGCTGAGATCCCCCAAGAGCAGGGCTGGCAGTGTCCACCCAGGCTGCAGGGATGGGGCTGGTGGGGTGCAGGCTCTGGCTGGAGGCAGCAGACTGGCAGTCTGAACCCTCTGTGCCTCAGTTTCCCCATCATCACTGCCCTCTTGGAAGCTCTTGGTGTCTCTGGATGAAATACATCCCCGAAACCGCCCTCCATTACTCTCAGGTGTGCTGGGCATCCCAGGAATTCAGGTTGACAACGGGAGCATAGGAGCCTTACCAAGGGTAAAGCTCATTAGGATTTGAGCATGTTGACCTTCGAAAAATGGAGTTTAGCTCCATCCAGTTGATGAGTCACGACTCTGTTTGTGCGATGCACTCCCTGCAAGCAAGGTTTCCACCGCAGAGCTAACAGGCTTTTCTGGGAAGCACAGGGGTTCTGGGTTTCCTAATTATTTTCAAACCCTACTGGCAGGCTCTCTCTGACAGGGATCACGCCTGCTCGAAGCGCAGCACTCAGGCGTGTTTAGAGTCCTGAAGCACTGACTGACTCTAGCTCGGCCTGGCTGCTGAGGGCCGGCTCTCGCAGCCCCAGTCCCTCCTCCTGCCCGAGCCTGCCTGCATGTGGTTTGCATTTCTTCCCCGGAGAAAAAACCCCTTTCTCCTGCCTCAGTGTCATCTTTCCCTGGAATTGAATTGAGGGGAAATGAAGGGGAGGTCAAATTTTCACGGAGTGATTACCTCCCCTCTCAAGGCAATGATGGCAGTGAGGGAAAAAGCCCATTCCAGGAACCCCTGCCCTGGTCCACATCCCTTGGCATTGATGACTTCAGTCACAATCAGGTGGCTCCTTCTGAGCCAGTAAGCCCTGAGGCACTGAGCAGATTGTGGAGGAGCTACTCCAGTGCTGCTGGCTCTCCCTGCTATGCAGCAGGGGATCCCATCTTTCCCTCCCACTGTGTGCTAGGAAACTGCTGCCTGCATGGAGCAGGACAGGGATTCTGGTAGAAAACATGGCAGTGCCACCCATCACCCGGCCCTGCTCACCCTGAGTGACGCATGGGGGGGCTTTCCCATCCATGGGAGAGGAGCAGCAGTCTGCAACACTTGAACATCAGCCAGGGATTATCCACAGCCCCTCTCTGCCTTCTCCTGTGAGACTCTGGGTCATACCCAGCACGCACAGCACAGCACAGGGGTGAGCCAGCTGCCCTGGCCGTGCTGGCTGCCATTCCCAGCACAGAGGGCTCATGGGCTGCCAGCGGGGCGGGCGGTTGGGAAATCTGTTTCCTCTTCTGCTCGTTACGACACCACAGTGGGCGCATGCAATGGGAGCAGTGAGGCAGTGGGAAAGTATGAAGGTCAGGGGAGACTGCGGTTTGTGTGACGGAGGTGACCCCGGCTGATGTAGCCTTTTACCTGCTCCGAGCAGCTGGGATAGCTCCAGCTGCTGCCTCCCCTGGGACATCACCCCTACCCACGCTCTGTCAGGGAGCAGATCTCCACAGATCATGTTCCTGGCTGAAAGAGGGAGGAAAATGGCCAAGGGCAGCTTCCTTGGTGCAAGAGCTGGGCGTGAATCGCCATGAGCACGTGCGAGGCATCGGGGCACTGGCTGCTCTGAGGGCTTCGCTCAGTTCTCACAGCATCGCTCCTGCTCCCAGCTAGGCTCCAGCAGTCACAAAAAGGACACGGCTGCTCTGACGACGGCACCAGCGTGCCTTGACGCACTCGCCTTGCAGCACAACTCTGGCAGCTCTGCAATCCTCATCACCTCCTTAGTGACTGGGCTGCTGATTCCAGCCTGGGCTGGGCTCTCCGCACCTCCTACGCAGTTTGCAGGCCCCTAACTCACATTAGGGGGCTGCTTTCATGTGGCCAGTGGCTTTCATCATCATTGAGCCATGGAGTGAGTGAAGCACGGGAGCAGAGGAAGGAGACAACAGGGAGTCAGGCAATGTGGGCCAGCATGGCACCGTGGGTGCTGGAACAATGGCTTTGATGTAGTGGCAGTCAGCCCTGGGGTCTTGGGCTCAGGTATGGCAGGGCCCTGGCTCCCAGGAGGGTCCTGTGGTGAGGGGATGCATGGAGGCATCCTGCTCTCCTCACTGCTGTGCCCATGGAGAGGCTGATCGGGCCAAGGGAGACTTGGCACCAAAAGTCACTTTCCAAGAGTGGTCTGGGGCAGCTGACACAACACAGTGAGGGAAAATAAATCAAGGATGAACATGGAGGTGAGGCCACAGGAGAACAAGCTGAGGGCTGGATGGGAGCAGGTAGTGAGGGGTGAGAGGGTGGGGAGTGGATAGTGGGTGAACAGGGATGGCAGAAACTTGGATGGGAGACGGAAAGCTCAGCAAGCACTCAGCAAAGCTTTGGTGTGATCCTGCTGAGACACCGACAGCTCCTGATGCCACGATCCTAAATACCCTGTGCTCCTGCACCTGCAGGAGCCTGTGCAGCAGCTCTGCAGGAACATAGGGGGAGTCCAATAGCAGCAGTGAGATACAGGATTCCAGATCAGGTTTCTGGAGGGAGATCTGTGATTTCAAACTCTGCCTCAGAAATAGGCATTCAAATGGAGCCGCTGGTAGCTCCTGGCCCACCCAGGGCCAGGCTGTGCTGGGAAAGTGAAATGTGGATGTTGTCAAAGCCTGAAACCGCGGCTGCTGCCCAGGAGTGAGCCGAGCCATGGGGTGGAAATGCTGCTGCTGCTCTGAATCACATCTGGGTGAAGGAGAAGCTCCGGCTGAGGCATTTCCTGCTGTTCCCAACTCATCCCCATCCAATGCCTCTCTCATGGAGCTCCTGTGCTGAAATCCCGGCCCTGTGGAAAATCCACAGCAGCTTTCTTGATGAGTCCAGCTGTCTTCCCTGAAGAAAGGAGTGCCAAAGTATGGCAGGAGGTGTGGTGTCTCCTGGTAGTGATTCCCATGGGACCTGTCGGGTTGTGGTCGGTTGTTCAGCCTCAGTGACTTCTTGAGAGGGAAATGGAAAGAGCGAGCAGTGCGAGTTAATTAATTGACGCATAATGAAGTCAAGATGATAATCCCCCAAGGAGCTGGAGCTCAGATTAGGAAAGCAGCAGATGATGGTGTTCCCTGGCTTTGTCCCGAGCCCCAGCCTCCTGCCAGCCACACTGAGGACATTGGCTCTGGCCCAGGGACAAGATAAAAAAGCCCCTGAATGCCTTTCAATGGCAACTTTAACAGAATTTAGGTGTTATAAGCACTGCGACCCAGACAAGGAGTCTTGGAAGGGATGAAATAAACCCATCAATGGCTGTTTGGTGCTTTGATCCCTTTGGTGTCAGCATGAAGGCTTGCTATGGCAGCACAAGCAGACCCTGCATGGACTCAAATGCTTCTCTGATGACAAGAAAGAGCCAGGAGCAGAGAAAGAGGCCCAGAGTGACTAACCTGGAGGTTGCTGGATGGTGCTGGGCAGACACCCTTCACAGGATCATGGAATCCTTTAGGTTAGAAAAGCCCGCTTAGATCACTGAGTCCAACTATTGCCCCAGCACAACCAAGCCCACCACTAATCCTTCTGGCAAAGAAATTTTCCCCAATATCCAAAGTAAGCCTCCGCTGGTACAACGTGAGGCCGTTTCCTTTGGTCGTGTCCCTGTTCCCTGGGAGCAGAGCCTGACCCCCACCTGGCTGCACCCTCCTGTAAGGGATCTGTAGAGAGAAGGTCGCCCCCGAGCCTCCCTTTCTCCAGGCTGATTCCCCCCAGCTCCCCATCACCTCCCGGTGCTCCAGCCCCTTCCCCAGCTCCATTCCTTTCTCTGGACAGCTCCAGCCCCTCAATGTCCTTCTTGTCCTGGGGGGGCCCGAAACCGACCCCAGAACTCGAAGAGCCTCAGCAGCGCCGAGCACAACAGCACAGGCAGCAGCGCCGTGGCCGCGGGAGGCGGCTCGGGCCCAGCGCAGGGGACGGGGGCCCTCTAGTGAGGGGCGGTGCGGCCCCGGCTCCGCCCCGGCCCGGAGCAGCCATGGTCGGGCTGGAGCCGCTGTACGCTTGGGCAAGGCCCGCCATCTCCCGTCCGCAGGACGCTCTGGTCTGCGGCATCCACTGGGAGCTGATTCGGCACGGCTACCGCTGCCTGGGTACCGGCGACCAGGTACGGGCCGAGCCGCGCTGCGCCGCCGCGGAGGCCTAGTAGGCCACGGTGAAGCCTCGGCCTTTCCTAGCGCCGCTCGCCGGCGACGTGCGACCGCTGCCTGTGCCAGGGGAACTGGGCGGCGCCGGCGGTGTTGGGGGCACCCGGGCCTCGGCGGGGGCCAAGGGGGCTCAGTAGTGCTGTGGAAGTCGGAGCGGGCGGCTGCGGGGCTGGGCTGGGGTTGTCCCGGTGTTGGGGGGGTCCTGGTGCTGTAGCGAGGCCCCGTTCTTGGGTTAATGGCGGTGCTGAGAATATCTCAGTACTGGGAGCGCCGAGGGTCCTGATGCTGGGGGGTGGTCTGTGGGATGTCGCAGGACAGGAGATCCTGATGCTGGTGCGATCAGGATACCTCCGGGAAGAGAGTATAGTGCTAAGTGGAACTTGGTGGTGAGGCAGAACTCTGTAAGAAAAAGGACGTGTTCAGTCCACTGCTGAGGAGGAAATGTACTGGGGCAATATCAGAGGGTGGGGCAGTCTAGTTCTGAACTAAGATGGGGGTCTAGTGAATTGGGATCCTGATGGGTGTTGGGAGAGTGCCTGATGTGGTGTTGGGGGGTAATGGGGGGTGCAGGGCACTGTCACAGCAGAGGACTGTCCTCTGTGTAGGCCAGGTTCCCCCAGAAGCACTGGTGTGGGGCTGGGACAGACATGATGACACCTGCCCCCATGCTCCAGACATCTCTGTATTATGCTGGGAGGTGAAAGGTGTCTGACAGGGAAGAGCATTGTCTCCTATGTGGGTATTTGTGACCTCCTCCTGCTGGTTGTGTCCTCCTCTTCCAGTGCAGGGATGCTGTGGGAGGCTGGCAAGCAGGCAGGGCCAGCCTCTAGGAAATACCTGCTTGTCCTGTCAAAACCTGGAAGGCATTGAGGGATCCCCTCCCAAAAATCTCAGTTCCCTCCTGGATCTCCCTGTGCGGCCAAGACAAGAACCTCAGCCCTAGGAGGTCATGCTGGGCTCCTGGGCAGGGTCTCAGCAGCCTTTCTGGTCCATTGCAGCCAGGTCCTGATGAAAGGAAGTCAGAGCTGTTGCCTGCTGGCTGGGAAGCCAACAAGGAGGTGTATACACTGCGCTACAAATCCACAGATGATGCCTATGAGCTGCTGCTGAAGGCCATAATGGTGGAGGACAGTATGATCCTCAATGTCATGGTGAGCACACGTGTCCCCTGTGGGTTTGGAGTCCTTCAGCTGAAAAGAACACCAGGGGCAATTTCTTAAATGTTGGGTTTTGCTTGTTCTGCCTGGAAGTGGTGTTTGTCCCTCAGGATGGGGCAGACCCAGGGAGTGGTTTTGTGTCAGATGTGGCCCAGCATGAAGCTGGTCAAATGCTGGCTGTGTCAGAGCAGTGGGACAGTTGGCCTTGAACACTCTGGCGCAGGAGCTGCCCTGCTTCTGTCCCTTTCCCAGCTCAGGATGTCTCTGCAGCCCCAACAAGCAGCTGCTCCAGGTGCCTTTGCTCAGTGTTCCATCCTTTGCAGCCTGAACTGGGGAGAAGGAGCAGGGAAAATCTTGCTGTACACTGGGGGTTTCTCCTGGGGATTCAGGCATGGCACAGGGACATGGTGGGAAGCAGGTGAGCCCCATTCCTTGTATCCCAAGCCTGGGGCTGTTTTTGTACCTTCTCTGTCCCTCGTTCCCAGCTCTGCCAGGCTGCTCACTCTGCTTTACCTGCGTTTTTCCAGGATCGCAGATCTCAGAAGGTCGCAGATGTGACCTTGGCAGTGGCCAACTACATCAACCCAGAGCACCTGGACGATTTCCACAAGTAATTTCAGTTTCCTGGTATTTTCTGCAGGAGCAAATTTCCTACTGGTGTGGAGAGGGGGGCATAAATCAGGTTGGGAGGAGCTGGAGGTCTCACTCCCCAGTAGAAAACCAGGCTAGCCCTGAAGTGCAGCCAGAACTCTGTTCCCTGCCTTCCTCTGCACTGGCACGAGAGATAGAGAGGACAGTGGGATCATGGGTTGGACCTAAAGGGAGAGACACCCCACCTGGGAACAGGCCAGGCCAGCACATTTATTTGCAGTGCATTGTGCTGGGTGGACACTGCCCAGGAATGTGACAGCTCCAGCCACATCCACAGTGTCATGTGCTTTCCTCCAGTGCAGACTGGTTGGGTTGGAGCAGAAGGGAGTGGCTGGGTGGCACCTTGCCCATATGAAATGGGGTAGAGACTTTGGTGCCCTTGTGTGCTGTTACCCCTTCCTGTCTCCTCTGCTCCCAATGGGGGACATGTTTTGTGCCAGGGACACTTTGGGCTTGTCTGTCCCCTCCCCGTGCCTGTTGCAGCCTGTCCAGCACCCCATGTCCTGGTGCCACGGCCACCCCACCCCACTGCCTTCCCTCTCCTTGCTGCAGGGTGTACAAGAACACCAAGGAGCTGAGGACAAGAATCACTTCAGGCATCATTGTTCCCCTCGGGACCCCTGCAGGAAAGGCCAGGAGGGAGCCTGAGCCCAAAGAGGATGTGCTCTGGGATGAGAACCCGCTCCGGCTCCCTCCCCGGCAGCCGATGGGCACAAGGGCCCCATCCAGGTGAGGAAAGAGTGTGTGGCTGCTGAGAGCCCCCTGTTAGAGGGGATGTGGTCCTGGCACAGCTCCCCAAACTGCACATCAGGTCCCCATCTCGCTCATGTGGGATGGGGAGTGAAAAGGATCCAGACCTTCCCCAGCTGGATCAGCCTGGACACTTGGCTTTGATTTTGTTGGAGAGGGATGTTTGGTTGTTGGAGAGGGATGGGCTGTTCTGCAGGTGTGTGTTGGACTGACAGACACAGGAGGGAACAGGCAGGGGCTGGGAAGTGAGGTGTGGGGTGGAGGACAGTGGCCCTGCTACTGCTGGCTGAGGGACCATTGGGGCTGACAGAGTAAGGACACCAGTGGGAAGGACAGTGCCACTGTGTGGCTGAGCAGCTTTTGGGAGGAACACCAGAGGTGCACCCAGCCAGAGTGGGCTGCAAGACTTCCTCTTCCTGTTCTTCTGACCCCACTTTGCCCTTGGAACCATTGCTGGCAATGTTGTGCTGGGTAGAGGGGACACATGGCACCTGCTTTGCCATCCCTTCCTGGCCCCTTCCAGGGGGAAGTCCCTTGTACGTGGCAGGCAGGTTCCCTCCTCTCTCACACACTTGATCGCCCTTGGCTGGAAGTCAAGAGACACTGCAGTGGCTCTGCCATCTCTTGGGGACCAGCTGTGACTTCTTGCTTCTGTGTCACCCCACTGCTGTCTGCTGCCACTCAGGGTGCAAGAGACTCCATGGAGAGGCTTGGGAAGACAGGCTGGAGCTGGGCACTGCTCTGAAACCATCTTACTCGCATGGGTTATTGACAGGAGATGTGTCAGCTGCCTGCAGGCCCACCACCCCACTGTCCCCATACTCCTAGAAGTGGGATTGTGTCTCTAGCTGGGACATGCTGGAGAGCCTGGCCTAGCCCAGCACTGCTTAAGGATTCCCTGACATGGAAACTCCTGATATACATGGACAGCTCCTGTTCCAAGCGGTGGGAACAACAGGGGGAACAACAGGGCTCCCTTTATCTCAGCAAGCTTCTGCCACACACATCAGTGTCCTCATCCAGCAGCACCCTGGAACAGGGAATGCTCCCAATGGCAGTCCCCTCGTGTAAGGTCCCATAGATCCCAGGGCCCTCCTGGTGCTGCACTGTTTGCCATGAGAGAGCACCCATGGGCACAGCTGCATGCAGCTTCTCTGCTCTTCCTGAACATTTTTCTGTGTCCTGTGTTTCAGGCCTTCCCCCTTGAGTCCCTTTGCTGTTGGTGGAGAAGACCTGGACCCTTTTGGGTGAGTATGGCTCTTGAAGCACACCTTGCTCTGCCTTTGGGGGATGTGGGGTGGAGACCACCGAAACAGTATCCAGCCAAGTGTCTCTTAGTGGGGGCATTTGCTCAGTGCAAATTGTGAGAGACCAATTGACAGTTGCTAAAGCTCAATATGGTTCTAATATCGTAATAAGATCCCATCTCTTGCATAGATGATAGGTTGCAATCTGTGTCTGTTTAATAATCAGCTTGTATTCATTTAACACACAGTAATTCCTGCAGTAAATCAAAGCTGAATGCGTCGTTAAGTGAATGTAAGCCTCTAATTTAAACCGTTACCAGCTGCTGTGTCTCCAGCCCAGCAGTCTGCAGAAGGGGAGGCTGAAAGCCGAGTTCACAGATTCTCCAGTCCTGTTTCAAGCCTCCCGGCTGTCTGAGGCACTTGGAGAAAGCCTGGGCAGAGGCTGGGCTGTCTGGGAGACTGAGCTTCACAGATACATCCTTGATATTTGGTTTGGTCAGGCAAGGAACCTGTCATCTTCCACTCCAGTTAAAAGCACACAGTCAGACAATAACCAGCTTGTGGTGTCGTTGTGGAGTGTCCTGCAGCCCAGAGGAGACTCCTCTTTGGAACCACTCTCCTGTGGGGATGGCATTTTTTCCCCTCTTGCAAGACTTGTTTCTCCGTGGGTTTGGCTAGAAAAGGGACAGCTAAAAATGTCCCTGCTCAGCTGGAAAGAGAGGCCTGGAGCTGGGGAGACTGGAAAGAAACCTGATTGCACCAGGAGAGGGGATTCATTTTGGAGGAAGGGTGTCCCTGTTTCTCTTGCTGCCTCCAGCGCTTCATCAGAGATTTCTCTGTAAATGACAAAAAAAAGATGGTAAATGGAAGCAGATTTGTGTGCTGACACCTGCCAGTGCTGGGGCTGGAGACTCAGACTCCTAGGAATATGCTCATGGGACCTGACTGTCCCGGGGCACTGTGGGCAGCTGTTCTAGCCTAATGGAACTCATTAGCACGGTTGCTAATGACTTGTAAGATGGCAGCGGTGTCCGGAGGCTCCAGCCACATTTGCACAAAGCCGACCGTGAGGAATGGCGCTCGCAGCGTGGGGCAGCTCCGAGGAGCCGCCGTGGTCAGCAAATGACTTCCAGGCAGTTCTTTGGAAAGGCTTGTGGGAACCCAGCCGGCTCTTGCAACACTGTGCAGGGCAGGGAGGGAAGCAGGGATGGAGCATGGGTCTGCAGAGAGGGCCAGCAGGTCTGGTGCTTCTTGAGGGAACAGCCAGCACTTCTGCTGTGGAGATAGGCTGAGAGAGTTGGGGCTGTTCAGCCTGGAGAAGAGAAAGCTTCAGGGACACCTTAGAGCCCCTTACAGTGCCCAGAGGGGCCCCAAGAGAGCTGGAGAAGGACTATAGACAAGGGCCTGAAGTGACAGAACAAAGGACAATGGTTCCCACTGAGAGCAGGCCAAGTTAGATTGGATTTTGGCAAGAAATTCTTTCCTGTGAGGATGGTGAGACCCCAGACCTCTGGCTGTCCAGAGAAGTTGTGGCTGCCCCATCACTGGAAGTGTTCAAGATTGGATGGGGCCTGGGACAACTTGGTCTAGTGGAAGATATCCCTGCCTGCGGCTGGGGGTTGGAATGAAATGAGCTTTGAGGTCCCCTCCTACTCAAACAGTTCTGGGATTCTCTGCAGGGCTCTCTGTCTTCCTGCCATAGGCTGTCTCACTGGCTGGTCCTGGGAGCTTTCCTTCCCACATGCCATGTGTCAGGTTAACCCCATGTTCCCATGCTCAGCATTTGTTCTGTTCTCTCCAGTGCCAATCTCATCTCCTTCTCTGCCTTTTCTCTCTCCAGAGGTCGGAGTGGGGGAATGATTGTGGATCCTCTCCACTCTGGCATCCCACATCCCAGCATTGACCCCTCATCAGGCATCCCAGGCCGGCTTCCCCCAGGAGCTGTTCCACCAGGCGCCAGATTTGACCCCTTTGGTCCCTTAGGAGCTGGGCGATCCGGGTAGGTCCTGGAATACCATGCTGGTATTCCAGCCTCCTTCCAGCCTGCCACTGGATCCCTGTTGCTGCAGGCCTGAGCTCTTACTTCTGTTTGACTCTGCTCTGCATTTCTTTCCAGGCCGGATCCTGACCACCTTCCTCCTCCAGGCTACGATGATATGTTCATGTGAGGAGTCACCACGTGGCTGCTCATGAACAAGTTCTGTGGGAAGCAGGGGCACTTTGCCTCTTCACTCCTCGTCTGATGGATGTGATCTTTCCAGCAGCATTTTCCTTCCCTCCATTTTGGGCCACATTCCCTTGTGTCCCATCAGCTATAAAGGCTTCCCTGTTTGCAGAATGGAAGAGGAAGCAGTAGTAGGTCATTTCTTTCTCTGCTTCTCTAAGGGTGCTCAGCTGTTTGCACCCAGCAAGGTGGGAGTGTGGGGTGTGGCTCTCTGGGAATGGCCTGGGTGCTGTGGGATTTCTCTGCTTCTCTGGGGTGGCAGAGTTTGCTGCTGGGGTCCCACAAGTGGTGGGTGTGAGAAGGGAGCTGGCTCCTTGCTGCTCCTCTGCAGGAAACCACAGCAACCTCCTGAAGGGGACAGCTGGAGCGGGCTCCCCACAGAGTGGGATTCTGTCTTGCTCAGTATCTGAGCAAGGCGCTGATTGAAGGGCTGGAAAGCCCAACCCACAGGGTCTCCATGGGCAGACCCCCAGCAGCAGCTGGGATTATGGCTGTGCCTGCTGGCTTTGAAGAGCAGCACCAGAAAAGCCTTTGATGTGCATGAGAAGAGACATAGATTGAATTCCTGGCTCACCTTGCCTCCTCTCTTCCCTGAAGCCATGGTGTTTTTCATTCCTGGGGTGTCTGTGAAGCCCTGCAGGCAGTGTGGCAAGGGGTGCTCACTGGGCACTGCATGGATCTGAAGTAAGAGGGAGGGAGCTGTGCAAAAGAGGTTTCTCAAACATGTTTTTCTACTGCCAGTCTTGTTGCTTGTGGCTCTGCCTGGCCGACTTGAGGAGAATGCGTGAGATCTGCTTGGCTTAGGCTCCTGAGCTCTCTAGAAGCCTCCCTTCCCTACAGATTCCCCAGCTCAGTTGATTTGGGCCTGCAGCTCATCTCTCTTGTCAGGGGCTCAAACTGTTTTTCTTCTCATGTTTGATCTCTTGGAAGAATGTTCATAAGACTGAAATAAAAACCTGACAACAGTCTTGTGCTGGTGTATACTGGGGTGGCCCCTCTGTTCCTTACTGTGCAAAGGGAAGCGCCAGAGCCTTTCCCGAGGCAGAGGATTCATGTTGGGAACCTGCTTTGTACCTTCCCCTGAGCAGCAGTGCTTTTCCAAGAGGATGTAACTGTATTAGGAAAATGAAGTGGAGAACAGCCCAGCCCTGCTCCTGCAGTAATTGCCTCTCCGGGGCATTGAGTGCTCTGCACACAGCTGCGTTGGCAGAAATATAAAGGGGGAAGGGATCCCCCCATCTATCTCTTTTCCCAAAAGGCTTTTTCCTTTTAAAACCTCTTTGCCTACAAATGCAGTTAATAAAGCTGTGTTATGGTGTGTGCCACCCTGGGCCCTGCACATGTGGGAGCAGGGAAGACCAGCTGGAGAAATGTGGTGCTGGGAGGAGTTGGAGCAGCCCCTGCACCTCCCCAGGGCTCATGCATGGATCCCCATTCGTGGAGGGGCTGGTTCTGAGCCCAGACCCACTGCACTACCCAGAGGTTTTTTGGGGGAAGCCTCAACTGCAGACCCACGGGTGGACTGTGGGCAATGCCATGACCAGAGCAGCATGGGAGGGATGGAGAGAGACCCAGGGCTCGGTGAGGCCATTGCTCTTGCTTTCCCCTCCGGCTCCTGGGACAGCCTGTGCCTATCCACAGCTTCGTTCCAAGAGAAAGCAGCTCCCAGCCTTGCTGCTGGGAAAGGCTTGAAAGACTGGATAGGGGAGAGGCAAGAGCTTTGGCCTCGTCGAGAGGCCCTCTCTGCGGGGGGCGGCTGTTTTCTGTGCCTGAATTAATCATGTTCTGCGACCTACCAGGAGGGAGAGACGAAGCCGGCTTTGATGGGGCTAATTAAAGCGAGTCAGCGCGGGGAGAGGCTGCGGCAGGGCGAGGAACCGGCTTTTGTTTGCAGCGCCCGGCCCCGGCGGTCCGTGGTGTTGTGCAGCTGGGAAACAGGTGGCAGAGGAGGGGAGTGGGTTCCAAAGGGGACAAAGTGTCTGCTGCAGGCCTTTGCCTGAGCCTCTGGGCTCCCAGGGCTGAGCTATCCACTCTCCAGAAAGGATGGGTAAAACGAGGCAAGGATCCTTCTCTCCATGTCACAGGACAGTGGGAACAGGAGACCATCCCCATAGCTGGCTTGGGTGCCACCAAAGCATGTGACACTTCACAGAGATGGCTTCTGCGGACCAGTGATCCCAAACACATTCCTTATTCCATCTGTAGGGCTTGTGGGCAGCACAAACCCCATTCCCTGAGAATGGCTGGGGGACAGCCGCCCCCATTGTGGGTTTGTTCCACAGTGGCTGCGAGGGCCAGGTCTCCCTTCAGCAGGAGGAACAGTTCACGCCCTCAGTCATGTGTCACCATCCCCAGCACTGCTGTTTCTGCCCTAAGTGACAGGAAACATTAACATGCACGGGAGCACTGTAACACACCCCGCCTTAATTTTATGGGGAGGCTGTGAGGAGTGGCTGGGGCTGGGTGTGCGGTCTTGGCACAGACTCAGCCTCCCTCCTCCAGCAGCAGCACTTCCACTACACGTTTGAAGAGAGGCACTGGATTATTAGTAATGGCTCAGGATCCCTAGAGAGTCCTTCAGGCCATCTGCCAGCCTGCCCAGCCCACAGCACCTGCCTGCATGCTCCCCATGGGATGGCAGAACCCCCGGCGTTGCTAATTACCCTGCAGCCGGTGCTGCATCCCTTGGATCCTGGGCACCGGGAAGCCGTGTGTGTGGCCCAGCAGGAAAACAAAGCAGCCCCCATTATATAGAACTGCTTGCTTTGCTCACCCCTGGCACAAAGAAAGACACCCCCAAAACACCAGCACTGGGGGACTGGAGAGCCATTGACCCTCCTTCCACTCAGGCTGCACAGCATCAGCCTTTCCCAGCCAGATTTTTCTCAGCACTCTGAAATATTTTGGATTGCTTCCTACTACTCCCCTGCACATTAAGCACCACATGCTAGTGCCTCTTTCCCAGTGCCTGCCAGAATGATGAAGGGACAGCCAGGTCAGACAGCTCCATGTCTCTCTGCCACAGCCCCCCTACACCTCAGCCTAGGAGAGGTTGTGTACAAGATCACATCTCAGCCCTGGAAATGTGGGGAAATCTTCTTTAATGGCGCCGTTCCTTCACAGTTTGTTCATTGTAAATATATCTCTCTCTATATATGTAGAGGCTTCCCCCCAGTCCTGCAGGGACTCAAAGCACAGTCCAGCAACGTGCTGACAAAGCAATAACAGCCCCTTCCCGCAGTTTCTTGAGCAGCCTCATGGCCTAATCCATGGGAGTATTTCTTGTGCTCACATACAGCAGGTGCTTAACAGCTGTAACCTTCACCAGGCTCAGCTTTTCATCCTGAAAACACTCCTTCCACCTTATTTAAAGCGACAAAAAAGGGATGAGGATGATTTCTCCATCTAACGGGTTTATTTTACTAATCCAGAAATGCAGGGCCAGCACTGAGTTGCAGGAGGGACATCTGCCTTCTCAGGGCAGAGCCTTGCTTAGGAAGACTCAGAGCTCCCCCTTTCTCCCCTTTTTCTCTTCTTCCCTTTCCTTCCCTCTCTTCCCTCCCTTCCACAGCATCACCCCCTCCTCCACCCTAGAGCCTCTCTGTGACAGCCACAATGACATTTGCCCC